>JASVEL010004739.1:0-27623 GCA_032618575.1 Nicotiana noctiflora | reverse complement strand
ATAGTCTAATAATTACATAACAATGGTGAAAAAAATAATACTACTCCATTACATAACAATGTCCTAACACAATATTTGCTTATCTGTCAAACAAATCGGTGTCTGAAAATATCGAAATTGGCGCCGCTTTTCCCTGCTCTCTCTCTACAACCCCATTTCTTTTCTTCTGAAAATTGTCAACCCAGATTTGAAATCCCAAATTCCAAAAGGGAAAATACAAACCTAAAAAAGGGTTCACCTTTTGTTAATTTCATTTTCTTTTCACCATGTCTATGCGTAGGAGAACCTTGCTTAAAGTCATCGTCCTCGGCGATAGTGGGTACGTTCCTTTTTTCCTTTTTTCTTTCTCTTTTTATTTTTTCATTATAAATTTGTACAATTTGAGAAATTTCTCATCCCAGGACTATTCATTTGGAAAAGTATATAATGCTAATTGAATTTCTCTTTTTTTTTTCTTTCTGTTTTCAGGGTTGGTAAAACGTCATTAATGAATCAGTATCCTTCTCTACCACATTCCCTAATTATTAGAGGTCAAGTTTTTTTTATTTAAATTTACGAATTGGGTATTTCGATTTTAATCATTTTTCTATTATTAGCTTCAATTTATAGTTAACTTAGTATTAGTCCCCTTTTTTTTGGCATTGCAAATACCTATAAGTATTTACTCTCTCTATCAGCTTGTTTGACTGGGCACAGATCATTAAGGTAAATTAAAGTTAAATCATATTATAAGTATAGAAAGGTGTTACAATTTTTTTTTAGACATACTAAAAATAGAAGGGTATCACATAAATTGGGACAGAGGGAGTATTTGTTTTGGGCTCATTTGTTTACTGTCTATTTATTGTAATCACTGTCTATGGGTGGATTTATGTTTTCTAAAAGTATTTGGACATGTGGGATCTTTGACCAATAGCAAAGATATGTTCACAAGAAGTTCAGCCAGCAATATAAAGCTACAATTGGAGCTGATTTCGTGACAAAGGAGCTTCAAATTGATGACAGGCTTGTAACTCTCCAAGTGAGTTTCTTGGTTATTTATATGCGAAAAATATTTTGATATTTACGTGCTTTTAAATGCATAAGAGTAGCTGAACCACTTTTGGGGATTATGTATTTGCTGAATGTGTTTGTGTTCTTGTTTGGTAGATATGGGATACAGCTGGCCAAGAGAGATTTCAGAGTCTTGGAGTTGCATTCTATAGAGGTGCAGATTGCTGTGTGTTGGTCTATGATGTCAATGTTATGAGATCCTTTGATAACCTTGACAATTGGCATGAAGAATTTCTCAAACAGGTCGAGTGATTATTCTTCATGGATTCATTTGTCTCGGTGGTTTTTTCTTGTTCAGTGAATTAGGATTTCTTGACTACTTTATACATTGCTAAGAGTCATGTTATCGACTAGTAGGAAAACACTTATGAGATGATTAGGATGGACATTTCTTCCTTGAATCCAGGTGGAGGTTACTTTTTGTGTTCCAACTAGGGCTAGAATTGATCTTAAGTGCATTGTTTGTTCTGTTGGTATATGGAACTCATGAGCAACTTTTAATCAAAAGACCAAGAAATAAAGGCATACCTATTTAGGAATTGAACTGGATATTGCAGAGATTAAACTAGTTATCTGTTAGTAGAAATGCCCTCCATCTTCTATTCTCCACATCCTCTTTTGTTTAAAGCATCAAGCAGACTTGTGAATCAATTGAAGAGAGAAAATGAGAACAGAAATGGCGTTAAGTTTGCCATCTGGTTTGTTGTTGGTGCATCTAAGTCTTATTAGGCTGCTTCAGTTGGTGTACTACCCAAATTCTTCCGTCTAAGTGGGAACATGTACATGAAGAATGTGCAAGTCTGCAAGATGATTGGAAAAATTGACAGAAGAAGGATTTACAGTCAAAATATAGTCATGTATTTAATGCTTAAACCTTGCTGTTAGAAGATGAAGAGAGTCAAAATTGAACAAAACCAACAAAAGGACTAGCTGCTTTCCCTTCATATATCTGTCTATAAAAATGGGAAATGGACATTAGGAAATAAGGCTTCATTTTGGTTGTGTGTATATGTAGAAATGAGAATACACGAATATGCAACATATAATTATAAAAACCAAACAGTATAGTGTAGCAACAACAACAACTACTACTACCCAGTATAGTCCCACAAAAGTGGGGTCTGGGGAGGGTAATACGTATACAAGCCTTACAGAGAGGCTGTTTCTAATCGACCCTCGGCTCAGGATAAAGAGGAGGAAAAAGGAAAACATTAGTGACTCCAGCAGAAATCACATAAATAGTTAACTAAACATAAAACCATAAATTACAAGGCATGCAATAATATCTACCAGTAACTACCATAAGGGGGCACGATACAATACGCAGGACATCTACAGAGGGCCTTACCAACCCCCACCTAGCCCCGGGAATGAAGTACGAAAGTTCTAGAAGCCCTACCCTATAACCCTATACCTAGACCTCCAGACTTTCCTATCAAATTCAGAGACATGGCACATCGCTTCATCTGCAGGTCATAAAGAAACAATATAGTGTAGCATTTTCTTTAATGACCTGCAGATGAATCGATGTGCCATGTCTCTGAATTTGGTCGGTTATATGAATTCTTATAGTCCATGTTGCTCCATTTTAAGCTCATCCCCGTCCTATATTATGTAAATTAAAAATAGAAAGCACTAGAAGTTATCCATATTTTCTACTAGGCATTAATCTGACTCCTAGACAATAATGAATTTAAAGTAATCATACTAACATGATTAAAACTTAATCCCAACTCATTAATATCGCCTCTCTCTCTATATATATATATTTATATCTTTTTCTTCCATCGTGCCCTATATTTTACTAGGCCTGCATGTTCTACAACAGAAATTAGTTTTAAGCCTAACATTGAGTATTTTATAGAAGTAGACGATTCCTGAAATTTCTTTCCTGTGTAAGATCCCAACAAGTAAAGGTTTGGGATTATGCTGTGTATCTAAAGAGTTTTCACATATGGTCTATATGTTCAGATCTTAATTGGACTTCTTCTAGTGTAACATTGGAATGTATTGTCATTTCGTCATGCAAATATTGTGTTGGTGATTGTTGAATTAAGACTAGCTCTGTTCCATGTTAACCGACAGAATTTGTTGATATGCAGGCTAATCCACCAGACCCTAAAACATTTCCTTTCATATTACTGGGGAACAAGATTGACATAGATGGTGGAAATAGCAGAGTGGTAAGACAATCGTAGTGCTAAAGTTTTCAAGTTATGGTCTTCGGATTCTATGAAAGTTTTCGTTTTCATATTCTGTGCGACATTTGTAATTGATTTATCTTTTGCATGCTGAACAGGTTTCTGAGAAGAAAGCGAAGGAATGGTGTGCTTCAAAAGGGATACCTTACTTTGAGACATCAGCAAAAGAGGATATAAATGTTGATGCTGCATTCTTGTCTATTGCAAAAACTGCTTTGGCCAATGAACACGAGCAAGATATGTGAGTATATGTGAATTTGAATATAAACAAAGCATTGTTTGTTGGTTATTGCTTGTATGAGATATGATGCTTATATACCTATAAACTTAGCGGTAACAATAAGATGAGCTACCTTAAGTAATGAGAGCCAAACGATAAAAAAAGGGCAGCCCGATACACTAAGTTCCCGCTATGTGCGGGGTCCAGGGAAGGGCCGGACCACAAGGGTCTATTGTATGTCAAGCATATTTATTCTAACATGTGACTCCTTGAAAGTAGATTGTTTTCTAGCGGACTAGATGAAACTAACATCTAACATTAAATGTTTGTTGGTCTTGGCACAGATGTTTGTTTGGTTTTTGTTTTCTCAAAAAGTAATTAGAAGAAAAAGAGGAAAACCGTGTAAAAAAAAACCTTAGCCAGAAAAAAAGGGCGAAGAGTTGTTTTTAGATCAAGGTAAACATTGCAACATTGAAAAAACAACTACCTTGCATGTTTTTGTTTTCTGTAATTCCAAAAAACATTTTTGAAAAGCTTCTCCAATCAACCTTTCAAAAAAATAACTGTCCAAGAGCCATCTAAAAAACTCTTTTCTTGTTACATGCAAAAGATATTACTTGAATCATAGAGCTTCCCCAAACTTTCATGTCAAGTTTATGATTACATATCTTCAAAAATGTAAGTAATATTAATGCTTCAGCTATTCTATAAATGAAGTGCTAGATTTTTATCCCCATTCAGTTTGTAGTTAGCCACTTTTGAATCGTGCAGTTTGTGTAAATTTTTAGAACTTGTTTTCAAGATTGATCTTGGAATGAAAGGGTAACCCAACAGTTCCAAGATTGAGCTTTTGAATATTGAAATTGATTTGCTCTGGTGTGCAAAATTTTATCATCTAAGGTATCTGGATAACCAAATATATGGAGAAGTTACTGCTGAACTAGAAAGATAATTAACTGTGCACTCTCCTGCTATTTCATTCATTTGCCTTTAATGAATCGATGTGTTTAAGACACGGAGATGATTTTGAGGCAATGTGAAGTGGTGGTCTGTGGGTGTTCAAACAAAGTGCAAAAATGATTGTTAGAATATCAAGTGAATATGTGTGTAGATTCATACACATCTAGATTCATTGTATTTGAGCAAAATAAATCATATGCAATATTCTATAAGATTTTTGGGTATTATTCTGTATTTAATCATAAAATATTTACTTACCGTGTTTGTATAAAAATTGAGTACCTACCATATTATACATAGCCTAAGACTCCTAGATAAGCAGCACGTATTATGCATTGTTTATCAAGTCAATGAGAAGATTTTCTATTTTTACATGGTATCAAAGCTTTTACAATATTGGTAGAAACTCAAATACCTTCTGCTACCGGCCACTGGTACTAGCCAATGCATAACGCTCGCTGGGCAGTGTTATCTTCTTTTTGGTGCCCGATGACCCTCCTCTCTCCTACAATTGGCACCCTTATCTCCAGATAGCCATTCCTGTCTTTTAGGATTGTTTGTGCATTGGCTCATCTTTTCAGTGACTGGTGCTGCTAACTTTTATGCAACCGACGCTGTCTTTTAAACTTTGAATTTCCTCCGTAGTCTGCCCATTCAAGTTACATTGATAATGTTTTGGAAATTTGCAACACCATATCTTTTTTTTGGTAATTGAGAATATATTTTTTTCCTTGTGGTGCAAGAAATACTTTCTTCCACCAAACATTTGCCAACTAGTTTCTAGGAGGAAAGAATTACTGCACTCTTTCTTTTTTGGTGATTGTGCAGTTCCAATGAGATTTCGGAGTCAACTTTCCATGTTCTAAAAATAATCAGACTCAAGTTGGTTTTCCCACTTTGAGTTTGAGGGGCTATGTTGGAATACCAATTGAATGTGTCTAGATTCATACACGTCTAGATTCATTATACTTGGATAAAAAATTTATATAGAATATTCTATAGGATATCTTGGGTATTTTGTATTTAATTATTGAATACTACTTACCTTAGTAGTATAAGGATTGGTTAGCTATCATATTATATAGTCTAATATTCCTATATAAAGAGCACCTCTCGTACATCGTTAATCAATTCAATGAGAAGTTCTTTTCTATTTTCACATGGTATCTTATTGACTTGTTTAACAATGTACAAGAGATGCTCCTTATATATGAGTCTTAAGCTACCTACAATATGTTAGGTAATCAATTCCTATACAAATAAGGTTAGTAAATATTCTATAATTAAATTTCAAATAACCTAAGGTATTCAATAGAATATTCTATATGATTTTCTTTATAAAGTATAAGAAATCTTGACGTGTATGAATTTAAATACATATTCATTTGATATTCTAACATGCTCTCTCAAACTTAGAATAAGGAAAGCAACTTGAGTTTGGTTATATCAAAAACATACAATGTTGATGCCGAATTCTCGTTGGATTCACGCACAATCACAAAATATAAATGCATTGTTGGAATTATTTCCTCCGAGAAGTTGTTGGTAACTGCATAATGAAAGAATGTGCTTGTTGAACTACACACAAAAAAGGATTTTTTTTCTATCACCGAAAACAAATATAGTGTTGCAAATCTCTAGGACATCGGTCGTATAAAAAGTAACATCTCTCGCCAGAGAAATGAATGGTGCTTGAACAATCCTAAGGAGAGGAATGACGCGTAAACACTCATCCAGATGTAGGGTCACCAATTGATGGAGCGAGGAGTGTCATCAGACAATAAAAGAAAGAAACATTGGCCAGGCAAGCAGCACTTTTGGCCGTGCTGATAGCTTCCGTAGTCTCTAGATTGTGAAGGCTCTAATACCAAGTGAAAAGAGAAGACAATCAACAATGTACAAGAGGTGCTCCTTAGGTAGGAGTCTTAGGCTATGTACAATTATGGTAGATAATCAATCCCTATACTAATAAGGTAAGCGGATACTTAATAGTTAAATACAGAATATCCTAAGTATCATGTATCATATTCTATATGATTTTCCTTATTCAAGCAATGAACTTAGACGTGTATGAATGTAGATACATATTCAATATAGATACATATTCACTTGGTATTCTAACAGTGACCAATACCAAGAGAAATTGAAATTAGAAGTGAAGATACCAGAAAGCTCGGTTTGAGTGCTTAATTAGTGATAATTCTTCAGTGATCCACCTAGCGCCATCAGTATAGCCGTTTCACAAGGGTATGCGGATTTTAAGTCTTAGGTGGCAGAGCTTACCATTTGACCTGATAATGTAGCTAAAAAGTCCAATCAATATGTTGAGGTTAGGCATGGTTGGGTTGTAAACGACCAGACTTTTGATGATGACTCCAGAGAGTAGAGTCGTCAACTATTGACGTCTTCAATAGATTTTGGGCTATACTTGTGTTGATTTGGGAGATATAACTTAGACAATGGTGACTTTGTTTGGTTCACTAATTTACCTGCCTAAAAGCCTGATACTGAAAAATAGAGTTGATAATGTGCTATGTTCGAGTTGATTACACAGACTTAACAGATAAATTTTCTATTCACTACAGAATTTAGGATCAGAAGGAAGTGATGGACAGTAGCATCAATTTTTCATAGATATAGTACTTCATGCTTTTATATTCTGTAGCCTTTGGCGTGCCTGCAGGATACAGATGTTCTGTGTTATCAGGGAAGCTTTAGTGGTTTATATATTTTGGTGCAATGATCGCTGCTCTACTTACCATAAAACAAATGGAATATGTTGTGGTAGCTCAAAACTCAAGTAATTCTGACGTATGGTTCATAAAGAGTTCAAGAGCTCATAGATTTGTTGGAACGTCATTTCATCATAGGATGTTCTACTATGGTGCCTGCTGCTTCTGGAACAATGAAAGTTTAGACAGTCAATGGTTGGTTATTAGGATAAACTCCAATGAATCTTGTTAGAGTGCGTTTCTAATAAGATAATATCAATTTAATCTTTGAACCTGAAAAAGTATTTCATAAATTGGAATTAGTATATTTCTGATAATTATGACAGCAGTACGTTAAATGGTTTTCCCTGAGTTTTCTGTACAGGGCCTAGAATAATTGAGTGATAATATCCTGATTGACTGTCGACTATTAATGATATAGCGACTGTGGAAGTGAAAATGCATTTTGGTAGGCTGGATAGTGAACCTACTCTATGTTCCTCATCCCTCTACATTCAACTATGCATTTTGGCAGCTAGGGAACCTGCATATACTAAAATCTTGTGTTGTTTTCCAGATACTTCCAGGGCATTCCGGAGGCAGTTTCAGAGACGGAGCAAAGAGGTGGTTGTGCATGTTAAGGTGGATGAAGCAATTTCATTGAGTGCTATATGTAATCGCTGTTGTTGCCTATTTTTCCTGCAACAGTATCGTTACTCTCAGGCCGTAGCCATTCTTTTGTACCCATTACTACATATACTCTTCACTTGAGATTGCATATTCTATTGATTTCCTCAGTGTTGTTTTGGAAAGAAATACATCTTTGTCACATTCAGATATTGGAGGTATAGGAACTCAGGAATGTCTCCTTGTATTGCAGTTGGCTCTGAGAAAGATTCTAATTGTGCATTTTGCCGTAACCCTGGGTGGTTGGATGTTATTGTATACTCTGAAAACTGTATTTTTCTACATCTACGTATAACAATGAGTTGGATTGGTAACTGTTACTGTGCTTCATTCCATGAACTTTCAGTTAGGCGAAATTATTAGTTATGCAAAAAAATTGTTGTTTGCTTCATGCGTGGAGCGGATGAAAAATTACTATCTTTTCTTTTTGAAGCTCAGGTATGCAGAAGCAGGCACCAGATTGGTTAAGTTTACAGAAGAAGACTTGAATGAATGATACGATAACAATCTTCTGGTTGCACGGGACTAAGTAAATTATAATCATGTTTCAGTACTCGATCTAGTTAATAGATGATAGTGATATGCATGAGTATTTTCCAGATGATTTTTTCCCCCTAAAACTTTAAAAATAAGTAATCGTTCTTGCAAGTCTTGTTGTAATTAAGTTTCGGTTGTATGAATACCCAATAGTTAAGGAAAAATTTAAGATAAAACTGTCAAAAGTCAACAAGACATTTATTTTGGATGGATCTTGAAATATACTTTGTTGTAATAACAACTAAAATAGGTTGATCCACAATTAAATTGTACATAATTAATCCTGGAAAATATTGACTTTAAAAGAAGAAGGAAAAGGAAAAAGTCAACGATGTGCTTCCAATCTCTGCTTGAATTAAATATTAGGGGACCAATTACTTTCTCCACGTGATTATTTTCTCATGTTTCCTTTTTTTGGCTTGGAGAAAAGTAAACGTTAATTTGCAACTCGTTTCCATTATTATGACTACAAAAACAAGAAATTTTGAACTTGAAGACAGTGACACAATCTCAGTGGACGTGGAGCAATGACCTTCTCACATTTTGTTTCCTTTTTCCTTGTAAATTCTTCCTCATTTGCAAAAGTGGTAGACGAAGACACAGTAGAGGAAGATGGCAGTATCACTGGCAATTGCATTAAAATGTCTCTTCGCCGTCTTGGGATGTTTGGCTTCAGCCGTTGTAATCTACACTGTCGTTACTGATGGCCTCCCTTTCCGCTTAGAACTCCTCACACCGTATTTTTCTTTTCTCTCTGTCTTACTAATTATTCTATTTTGAATTTTTCTTGATTGGATCATTGATGCTCCTATTTGGATAAATGGTAAAAATGGTTGTAGACTTTGTTGAATTATGGAACCACAGTATCTAAAAGCTTAAACTGTTTAGTACAGGAGAAAGGAATTAGCTAGACATTAAAAAAAAGAGGGGCAACCCGGTGCACAAAGTACTTTGCATACACACAAGGGTCGGGGAAGGGCCACACGCCAAGAGGTGTGACGTAGACAGCTTACCCTAATACAAGTATTAGTGGATGCTTTCACGGCTCGAACCGGTGACCTATATGTCACACCTAGACAACTAGGGATTGAGAATTTGACTTTGAAAAGATAGTTTAGTTCCATCTGTTTTCTGGAGAATCTAAAATTGGTGGGATGACTGTTGCAGGTGGATGGCAGCAACCTTGATAGATTTCTACATCAACATTTTTGCAATAGGGGTATGACATGATTACTTTTTAGTGCTTCTCAATGTTCACTCTAAGTTCAATTGCTTTTTATTAGGTACAGTGTCACTAGCATTGGACATTGAAGAGAGCATGTTTGAATTTGCCTATATACAAATAGTTAAAACTCAACTAGCTTTCAAAGCTAGTGGCAGTATAATATGATTTGCCAGTAACTAAATGTTAATGTGGGAAATGGAAGAAGTTTAACACCAATAGAGTGAAGGCTTTCGCGTTTTTTCCATAGCCTTAGGCTGAGAATTGATCATGAAGGCTTTCCCGTTTTTACCAATAGCCTTTAGCTGAAAACTGAACATTTCTTTTAAGCTTCATTAAGAGCCTCAAGCATTTGTGCCAATACTACAGTAAAACTAGCATCTTACAGTCCAAATTTTTAAGACATAGCCTTAGGCTGAGATTTGCAGTTTTCTTTTGCATTTCATTAGGAGAACTAGCTACTCTGCAAATACTACTGTAGAATGTCATCCTGCAGTTTAAGCAAAACAATTCTGGAAAATAATTACACTGTATTTGTAAAATAATTCTGGAAATATAAATAAATACAAACAAGAATATGCATAAAAAGAAATGAAGAAACCAATTCGAGCCCACTGAATTCACAGTGTTTCCTTAAAGAACTTAATCCCCTCCTAGTACCAAAGGTTATGGATTATTTCCTCCCAGAATAGAACGAATTACACACTGGTGTAGTAGTACTTCAAACCCTAGTGTTTCAACGAACACAAAGTTCGGTAGCAAATCACACTTACTTTTTGCTTTGTTTGATGCTAAAAGTATGCGGAAGAAAGGAGGAGAAACTCAGAAATTCGTAGTGAAATTCTGAGCAGAATAGTGTTGTATTTATAGCCAAAAGTTGGGCTGAAATCTGAAGAGTCTCTTCAGAATCTGTTTTTGCAAAACTGCCACAGCATAAATGCCATTGCATAAATGGCTATTTACTCAATAATAAAGAGAGAAATAAAGAGGAAAAATTATGAGTAGTTAAGTTTCTGTTACAAAAATAGAAAAAACTGAAATTTGGATTTAATATTAATATTTATTTAGTATTAATATTCTGTTATTAAAATAAATACTATTTAATAACATTTCTATTAATATTTTAATATTAACAAATAAATTTGGTCCAAAATCTGAAGCCGAAGCCGAGCGACGATGACGGCGCGAGGCTTGCTTTCTTCTCTAACTCTTTAAGAGCTAGAAGAAGACCAATTGCTTATATACCCATAAAAAACTTTTTCCTTTTTCAATATGGGACAATGCCCATTTACCAAGGAGGAAAACTTGAAATTTCACTCAAAATTTCATTTCCCCCCATTACTTCACCCTCTTTTAAATATTTAATATATTAATTAAATATTAAACCCAACAAATACTAGTGTAGAATGTCATCCTGCAGTTTAAGCAAAACATTGATTAGGAAAATATCTAACCTGTAGTTGCCTCTTATATCTCTTTATTTTTGTTTGGTTGCATCTTTGAGGTCCTTTAGTTTTAATTGATTCGACAACAATTTTGTGATTCCAAGATATTGGTCTGAATGCATCACATATTGCTATGTTTCTCTGCTCTTATCTCCAAAATGTTTTGTCATTGTGTTATCATATTAGTCCTGGGTTGCCTACAAGGAATCCAACTGGATTACTGCACTACTTTGGGCGGTCTTGCTGTTCTGTTTAGGAAGGTATGCCTACCTTATTCTTGTATACAAAACAACTTTACCATCAATGTACTTTTTAGTTTAGATGATGACTGTCCTTCAAGCTTTCACTAAGTATCTTTTATGAGACTGAATTCTCGGTTGCAATTTTCACATATATGAACAGTGTGACCAATCAATCAATTTATTCGAACCATGTAGATAACTTTGTTGGTATACACCCAATAAAGCAATCGATCAACTATACCTCAATCCCAAATTAAGTAGGCAATATGAATCCTCTACATATTCTGCTCATCTGGCCCATTTCATTCCAGTACTAGCATGAAATTTGTCTTGTAACTCAAAGTTTTAGAAATTATCTAATAATCTCCCTTATGACCCTAATGTCTGTGTAAATGCAAAAATTGATCCTTGGTCCGCAATAATTGGTATTGTTACAAGGATCTCTGCTGCCATTATGTTCTCCTCCATTTGATATTGGCATATTTTATTCCCTTTTAGCACCTTCAATCATGTTGCTCCAAGGGATAGGTGTATTTGGAGGTTGCATAAGGTATTGACAAACTATTACAGTCGCCTTTCTCTCGTTATATCCTCTATGTGTGAGACTGCACATTTATCTTAATATCCTTTGGCATCCATCATTCCATATGATAAAATTTTCTTAGATTCTATTGGCAAAGTATATCTTCCTTTTCAGTTTGTATTATCTTTTTATGGCATCAGAACGCCATGGTGTTGTTGCCCTTAACGGTGTTCAGACAATATTATCCATAAACGTTTGTCAGTTTGTGATTATATATTCAGGGATGGTGATAACCTTTTCTTTAACCCCTTCGCAGCATTACTACATGCGGCTACATTGTCTTGCAGTTCCTGAATCTTTCAACTCAAGAATCTATACACGATCCAATTTACTTTGTCCTATTACGACGCCAGAAAAAGTAAGTTTCTGATATTGTATGTTTCTTTCTATTTGTACAAGACCCTGCAGTAAATTATATTATCAGGTCATGTGGTTGTAGGCTGTGTAATAACCTACTCTTTGCAGAAAAGAACTGTAGTAAAACTTTAACTGATACAAATAAATGTTACTTGGAGTTTGAAGCTTTCTCATCAATGTTATATCATGAGACACATCTATTTGTGTTAGTTTTCTTTCTGAAAATGAGCTTAACTTATAATGATCTGTTGAAATTTATGATTTAGGACTGAAACAGAACAAAGGAGGAAGTGTTCTCTTTTAACTGCAAGAATTCTATATCTTGTTTTGGGCTGTCTGATGCTAGGGACACTGATTTACACCATTGTAACCGATGGTTCTCCATTTCGCAGAGATCTTTTCACTCCGTAAGTTCTTTACTTATTCCTACTTTTAATCAGATGCCCATTAACTTTGACTATAGTCTTTCCTGGTAAGTGGAGACTGGTATATATTTTGGAGGATATTAGTTGTGACGGATTACTTTGTCAGCGCTTAAAATATTTGTTTGTTTTCTTGTTTGAGCTAATAGCTAGATCTCCTTTGTTTTGCTTTCTAAATTGATGCACTTTTAAGGGAAGTGGCATAAACTTCTCTTAACTGGAAGTCTTTGTGCTACTCTGGTGGAAAACACCCTTCTCATTTTTTCAATATCTTCTATGCTGTTCAGCATCTTATATCCTTAAGGAAGAATATGTCGTTCCAGGTATGAGATTCCTAAATGATAGAATAGCTTTATTACTGCGATTCCGCGGATAACGTTACTGAGAATGACTTGCGCTCTCAAAATGTATAAATTCTTTGCCTGATAATTTGATTGCGTTGCTCATTTTGCATGAACAAATACTGTTGATGATATCTTACCTCATACTGTCATTTAATCCTTAATAATACTATATGAACTTAACATATATAAAGAAAATTGACTGGATTGATCTATGTTGAGCTTTCTCAGTTTCCCCGGAAAACATGATACTACCTTCAGTGTGACATATGTCAGATAAGTTTCTAGGGAATTTCACATTATATGGTCGGAAGAGACGTGTTGTTCTGATACTAAATTTTAATCAGAATGTTAGTATTAGCTATCCTCTTCTTTGCTTTCTGAAATTTAACATATGAAATACTTTTGAAATGAGCTTTTTCTTCCATTACATGGATTTGCTATGTACAGGCCATTCGTAGGTCCTGGATTTCGGAAAACTGTCAGTCTAGAAAGCTGTTTTCTTCTTTGTCCAAAGAGCTGCAATCCATCATTTGAAGGAATAGAATCCCGAACCCTTTAGCTTCAAATCCCGACTCCGCCTATGCGTGCATCCCATACATTGGTCGAATATTAACTTGCTTGATATAAATCTTTCTTTGACATGCAATCTAAGAATTCAATATCCATGCAGGTGGCTGTCAGCAACACTAGTTGATTTCTATGTCAATATTGTGGCTCTCTCGGTAAGTTTTTCAATAGCCATCTTTGCTCTTAGTCTCACTGGTATTTGAAGATTGTTGATCTTATATGTGTTAACACTGTTTTACCAGGTCTGGATTGCATATAAGGAATCAAGTTGGCTTGGTGCAGCTTTCTGGATAATACTATTAATTTGTTTTGGCGGGTATGCTTTTTCTGTTGGATTTATGCTAATATTAATGCATTTGCAGTTAGCTCCATTGGTATGACATCTTATTCATTACTCTATATGAGTGAGAGCAAACTATGAAGTCTCATTCGTATATGGTGGAACGAGGAGTTTACGAATATGTGTTTGCATACCTTCATATAATTCTGAATAGAAGGGGTTCGATATTGTCGAAATAACTTATAATTCCAGCCTTTGCCTCTTGCAACAACTGCATTGACTTTATGCCCACTTTGTCGCATCAAGCTTTAAGTTTCTAGAGTTTTCTGAAGCATGAATATATATTTCCATCAAGAGTAACAATGGTCCAATCTAGTTCGTGTTTTCTGAGAGATTTAATACTGGCTGTGGAGCTTGTTACTCAAGTTATCCCAAAAAAGATAGTTTCAATTATCTCGGGTCTATTATCCAAGGTAACAGAGAGATTGAGAGGATGTTGCACATCGTATTAGAGTGAGATGGATAGCTTCAAGCCTCTCATCAGTTTTGAGAATGGATGGTCTTCATGGGATATTCCATGCCAGACTGAAGGGGCTGTTGAGGCTGATATTGCTGCCTCTACTGATTCTGGAAAAATGGAGCTCCTTGTCCCTGGGGTCCGGGGTTGTTTTGTTGTCATGTATTCGCAGTTCCCTCAGATGAACTCCATGAAAAATCAGGGTCAGATGTCTCCTAGTTGACCTCTGACCTGCATATATATCTTACAGATATAAGACTCGAAATTATAGATTTTTCATTTGTATTTGTCAGCATGCAAACAACCCCACTTTCCTCATTTCCTCTTGAAATGTCTCTTTAAACTTCATCATCTGAACGTAAGGGTTGCTTCATTATTTTCCATTGTTGGAGAAAAAATCTTTTTTTTTTCTTTTGTTTGTTTTTCAATCGGCCTTTTAAAGTCGTGAGCATGTATTAGACCTGACTTCTGATGTTATAGCAATTGCAACAGCTCGTTTTGGACTATATCTAATTCTGATTTTATGTTGATTTCCTCAGTATCATCACATGCGCCTATATTGCTCTACAGCTTTTCACTCTCTCATCTCAAGATCCCGTCTACCTTATTCTTTTCAGCAGCCGCAACAGGCAAGTTTTTGCACCATCTGGCATGACATAAGGGGTCGTTTGGTAGGTGTATAAGAATAGTGCGGAATGAGGTGTATTAGTAATGCATGTGTTAGTAATACAAGCACTAGTTATGTAGATATTATTTCTTATATACTATTTGGTGTGATGTATTAAAATTATAATGCGTTGGCATAATTTTAAAAAAAAATAGTTAGTTTATAAAAATGCCCTCTCTATTCTCTAGCTTTAAGGGATACTAATGCATGCATTAATAGCCATGATATTACTAATGTCATTGTTTTCTATGCATTACTTATACATAGGATAATACCAAGTACGATGTATGACTAATACAAATATTAGCTATACATGGTTTGAAAAAATATACCAAAAAAGGTATTATTGCGTAGAGCTAATGCTTGCATTATTTTTTCTAATACCTCCTACCAAACTAGTTTATATAAGTTTATCTGTGCATCTTGTGAACAAGCAAATGACATTATTTCCTGCTAATTCTGCAGCGACAACAATAAAACTGATTGCATTTTGAGCAAAAATCCCTCTTTGACATCCTTGTTCTAGTCAAAAGTATACCATATTTACAATATTTGTTCAATCAAATATTATTTTACGCTTCTTAACAATTATGTTCACATTAAAAAGCATTTTTTTTCTCTAATAACTTCTTTGTTTTCCGCATCTGTTTTTCTTTTTTCCCCCATTTTCAGAAACTCACCGTGTTGTAGTTGTTCTTACTAGGGCAGAAAACGGGTATGAAGGAATCAACTGAGTACGAAGCTTTATGGCTAATTTGGTTTGATTTGATAGTGGAACTCTTTGAGCCATTCTTATTTTTTAACGAATACGTTAACTGACATACTAGATTTGTAATATACATATGTTTGTATAAACGAACCAGAATGTTTTCTGTAATAATTATTTTACTGTCTTTTGTGGACTTATATTTTGTTATATCCTTAAGCAAAATGTATCCCATACACAGTAGTTATTAAATTCAAGGTTAAATTTGTTCAGTTACCACTAAAATTCGAATAAGATAATAACTCAGGGCAAGGGCAACCTATGAAATGCTATCTTCCTATTTTTTTATGTTTGTGTGTGTGTGTTATGAATCGTTGAGGCCAAGAAAGATATAATTAAACACCTCGGGTAAATAGAATTTTGAACTAAATTAATCCAGCAAGATGTTGGAAGTCATTGTTTTACCTTGTAGACATAACGCGCAACAGAAATCTAAAAATACATATGTTCGTTTATTTAAGTACAAGATAGTATTGTATAGATCCAAATTTGGTAATCACAACGGGGTTGACTACGACAAAGCTACTGACAGTCGTTGTGATAAAGGGCGACGACCGGAAGCGGGCAGCTGGGATAAGACAATAACGATAACCTAAACTTAGGAAGAGACATAAAGAATATTTCTTTGGATATTCTTTATTTGTACTTTTTAGGTCTTTTTGGCGAATGTCCCTTATAAACAGGAGGAAATCGTGAACAAGAAGGCTCTCTACCTTTTTGGGAACCAAGAATCATATAATAAAGTTGAGAGAAGAATATACGAAAGAGTTATCTTGTTCACTTTATTCAAGCACATGTTATTCAACTTTCATCTATAAATCTCAGAGATTCCGCATTCATATCAACTGCATACTTTTTCACATTGTCGGAAAGAAGAGACACCCAATCATACAATCATTGGGTGAAAGTTCCTTTACGCTATAATCACTACAACAAAATTGGCCTAGGGATACACTTAATAATAGAAACGCTTTTGTATGTGTGGCTTTTCTTAAGAGCTTTTCCCTCTAAAATTTCCCCTTAAACTATTCCCACTAAAAATTTCCCCTAAAGTCTGAACTATTCCACCTTCTCTAGGGTTTGGAACTCCCCACAAAACTACTTTGATTTTTTCAAAATATAGGATAGTCGATTTCATCCAATCTTCGCCAAGAAATGGAAAAGAAAAAAAAATGCATCCAATCGGGGTGCTCTTCAAAAGCTGGAGCTCTAATTTGCTTCACTTAATTTCTCTTAAGGTGTGAGTTATGTCACTGTATTTCTCAACACAACAAAAGAGATTTGGTAGTTCTGGCTTTATCGATTTCTTTTGAGACCAACATATGGTCTTTTCAAGTTAGTACTCGATTATACATGTATATGTGTACTTTACTTTTATTTAATATTTGAATTTAATCGAAAAAATTCTGGTATTTAGATTATCCCCTGAATACAGAGTAATTGGATGAGAATTTTTTATACTGTCATTTTGTTATGGATTGAGGAAAACTTGGTTAAACGAGTTGTAAATCTTTTAATGTATCTGTGTATGGATAGGCTTTTTATAGGTTTAGCATGAGAGGATTGAAATCGTTATCTTATAATTTTGTTATACTAGCTTAATCGACTACTTTTGTATGCTTTTATTGAATACCAAGGGTATTTGAATTGTCCAATTACATGATAAAATGATATGGAACTCAATTTGATTGACATTATAAAACTAAGAGCTTCTGATTTTATTGAAGAACTAGAATATTTTTTAATCCCACAAATTGTTTAATTGGAACAAGAGAAATTTGGCTAAAAATTAGAAGCTTGGATTTGATATAGTGAATCGATAAGAGTGTTAATAAGAAATTATATAATTTTAGTGAGAGGATAAACAAATTGAACAAAGTGGCAACAAGTAAAATATCTCTTAATTTGTAGGTTAAATGAATGTAGATATACTATTATGGTCTCTGAATCAAAAAGAACTGTTCATGGTCCTTCATTACATGATCTAATTAGTTATCTCTAAATTATTTATATGTCTTACTTATATTACCCTTAAGCACTTTTATGGAGCTTGAGCTTCTATCTAAATTGCTTATAAGCTTTAAATATGTTAGTTTCTCATTCCATGTTATCATGTTATTCTATGTGAAATGACAAGAGAGATTGTTCTGATGGTAAGCAACATCTCCTTCCAACCAAGAGGTTGTGAGTTCGAGTCTTCCCAAGAACAAGGTAAGAAGTTCTTGTAGGGAAGGATGTCGAGGGTCTATTTGAAAATAGCCTCTCTACCCCAATGTAGGGGTAAGATTTAGGTACACTACCCTCCACAAACTTCCCTAAGTGGGATTATATTGGATCGTTGTTGTTGTTGTTGTTGTTGCATGTCCATAGCCACATATTAGCATGTAGATTGCTACCTTATTTTCTTTAAATTTTATGTTTAATTTTTACAATATTCAATGAGCAAAGAAACTACATACTATTACTAGTTTCTATTATAGCATAGTTACATGCTTGCATGTCTCATTAAAGCTTAGCAATAGACCGAAGGAATTACATTACACACCCCACCCAACAACTAAACAAAGACCTTTTTGGTGGAACTCAGCGATTTGTTTTATGTGTGTCTTAAGTGAATTTGTTCCTGATGTGGTAAAATTATCTACCTATTATAGTACTCTATTTTTAGCCAGTATTTAATTTTCAAAAGTCAACAAATTTACACCTAAATGATAATCTTATTTTTCAGAAATATGCTCTATATACAGGGATATAACCATGTTTTACAAAGATAATATTTTGTTGTGGAGTTATATTGTTCTGGTTTCTTTGTTGCTGCAATTCTTTTTATAGATAAGACCTACTAATAGCCAACTGACCTCATTGGTTCGATACAATAGTAAACTTAAGAACTCATTCATGCCTAACTGTTATTTTTCCTTTTTATAGTATTGAGCTTAGGGGAGGTAGTACTAGTACCAGACATGGTAAGTAGCATCAGACGCTGATTTCACATTGTTGGATAACAAAAGACAATATTCTTATGATACTGCTCATTAAGCATCTAACTACTCACATTATTTTTTTTGGATTTGCAGGCAAAGTGACAATCTGGTAGTTCATTGTACCTCAGGATAACAGAGGTATAATGAACTATATTTCTTGAAAAATATGGGAATCCCACAATTATAGCACAAAACTAGATAAGTTATATGATATATGTTCATTATGTTTATCTCCACTTCTTTTTGAAATTTCTACAAGAGTGGGTGATCGAAGAATTTCTTGTCTTCTATCAAACTTTGCACTGTTTTACCGACAAGAAATACAATTCAACTTACAAGTCTCCTTTCTTCAAAGTATATAGTGATTGAAATCTAAAGCCAACCTTGTGCTAATATAATTGTTCATTAGATTTGTATTTGAAAAATTATCATATCATGTAAGAGAATGAAAAATGACTTATTTTCTCGGTTTCTCGATAAACAAAGAAATCATCCAATGGGGTTTATAACTAAATCCTTTATTTTAATTTGTAGGTTTCTTGTGCCAATGAAGAGGGGTGATCTTACAGCAAAAGGGTTTTCACTAGTATTACTCAAGCTAAAGTAACTGTGACGACCCAAAAGGGTCATCACCTGTTTTCCTCATTTATTCAATATGATATTATTTATGCTTGAAGAAACGATGTCGAAGCATAAGAAAACGAGCATAACGCAACCCAAACATATCTGAAACACGTCAAACGACGTTCAAATGTCGTCAAACTTTGCAGGAACTACTTAAATAATATTTAAGACTTGTACCGGGCGTCGGAACCAAAATACGAGCCCGATACCATGGTCATTTAATCTATTTTTATTTAATAATTTCAGCAAAAATAATTTAACAGGAAAATTCATATCTTGGGCTCTAGGCCTCAGAATTCGACTCCGGACGCATGCCCGAGTCCCATATTTTCCTACAGACCTTTCGGGACAGTCCGATCTCGGCTCCGGGCCCGTTTACCAAAAATGTTGACCGAAGTCAACTATATCATTATTAATATCAAATTTCTTCAAATTTTTCATATAATTCACATATTCTAGCATAAAATTTTTTCGGCTACATGCCTGGACTATGCACGTAAATCGAGGCAACATAGGATGAGGTTTTCAAGGCCTCAGAAGTGCGGAACAAATGAGGAAAATAGGTGATGACCCTTTGGGTCGTCACATCCTCCACCTCTAAAACAACGGTTCGTCCTCGAACGGACGAGAGAGGAAGTACCTGAGTCGGGGAACAAATGAGGGTAGCGGCTCCTCATATCGAACTCGGACTCCCAGGTCGAGGCCTCAGGAGGCTGACCTCTCCACTGAACACGCACCGAAGGAAAACTCTTCGACCTCAACTATCGAACATGACTGTTTAGAATAGCTACCGGCTCCTCCTCGTAGGACAGATCCTTGTCCAATTGGGCAATACTGAAGTCCAACACATGTGTATGACCACCGTGGTACCTCCGAAGCATAGATACATGAAAAACTCGATGTACAACTGATAAGCTAGGTGGCAGTGCTAGTCTGTAAGCCACCTCTCCCACTCGGTCCGGAATCTCAAATGGACCAATTACCTAGGACTGAGCTTGCCCTTCTTTCCGAACCTCATCACGCCCTTCATAGGCGATACACGGAGCAATACCCGCTCACCTACCATGAAATCCACATCTCTGACCTTACAATCCACATAAGTCTTCTGTCTGGACCGAGCTGAACGCCATCTCTCATGTATAGTCTTAAACTTGTCTAAGGCCTCCTGAACTAAGTCTGTACCCAGCAACCGAGCCTCTCCCGGATCAAACCATCCGACTGGAGACCGCCATCGCCTACCATACAATACCTCATACGGAGCCATCTGAATGCTAGACTGGTAGTTGTTATTGTAGGCGAACTCTGCTAATGGCAGAAACTGGTCCCACGAGCCTCCAAAATCAATGACACAGACTCGGAGCATGTCCTCTAGGATCTAAATAGTCCTCTCGGACCGACCGTCCGTCTGAGGATAAAAAGTTGTACTCAACTGAACTTGGGTGCCTAACTCCTTCTGGACCGCTCTACAGAAATACGAGGTAAACTGCGTACCGCGATCTGAGATAAAAGACACCGGCACCCCACGAAGGCGAACAATCTCCCGGATGTAAATCTCTGCTAACTTCTCAGATGAGTAGGTGACTGATACTGGAATGAAGTGTGCTGACTCTGTCAGCCTATCAACAATGACCCAAATAGCATCAAATTTCCTCCGAGTCAAAGGAAGTCTAGTAATGAAGTCCATAGTGATCCTCTCCCATTTCCACTCGGGAATTTCGATTCTATGGAATACACCACCAGGCCTCTGGTGCTCATATTTCACCTGCTGACAATTTCGACACCGAGCGACATACGCAACAATGTCTTTCTTCATCCTGTGCCACCAATAGTGCTGCCGTAAATCCTGATACATCTTTGCGGTGCCCGGGTGAATAGAATACCGCGAACTGCGGGCCTCCGCTAAGATCAACTCTCGAATCCCCTCAACATTAGGCACACAAACTCGCCCCTGTAATCTCAATACTCCGTCATCATCTAGAGTTACCTTCGTGGCACCTCCCCGCTGTACAGTATCCCTCAGGTCACGCAAATGAGGATCATCAAATTGCCTCTCACGGATACGCTCTAATAGAGAAGAACAAGCGACCGTGTAGGCTAACACCCTGCTAGGCTCCGAAATGTCTAATCTCACGAACCGATTGGCTAAAGCCTGGACATCTAGAGCAAGTGGTCTCTGGCTGACCGGAATATAAGCAAGACTACCCATACTGGCAGACTTACTACTCAACGCATCAGCCACCACATTGGACTTACCTGGGTGATATAAGATAGTAACATCATAGTCTTTCAACAACTCTAACCATCTCCTCTGTCGCACATTTAACTCTTTTTGCTTGAATAAATACTGAATACTTTTGTGATCCGTGTATACCTCGCACGCCACACCATATAGATAATGCTTCCAGATTTTTAAGGCATGGACCACTGCTGCCAACTCAAGATCATGAACCGGATAATTCTTCTCATGGATTTTCAATTGTCTCGAAGCATAAGCAATAACCTTGCCATCCTGCATCAATACCGCTCCAAGCCCAGGTACGGGATGCATCACATTAAACTGTGTAAGGCCCTGAACCCGTGGGTAAAATTAACACCGGTGCCGTAGTCTAAGCTGTCCCGAGCTTCTGAAAGCTCGCCTCACATTCATCTGACCACTTAAACTGGGCAACCTTCTGGGTCAACCTGGTCATCGGGGCTGCAATAGAAAAGAACCCCTCTACAAATCGATGGTAGTAACCTGCTAACCCCAAGAAACTCCGAATCTTGGTCATTGAAGCTGGTCGAGGCCAATTCTTGACTGCCTCAATCTTCTTTGGGTCCACCTGAATGCCCTCTACTGACACGATATGACCCAGAAATGCAACTGTACTTAGCCAGAACTCATACTTTGGAAATATCTGCATATACCTGACTATTTTTCAGAGTATGGAGAGCAAATCTGAGATGTTGCGCATGCTCTTACGTTATCCATGGGGACTATCACGAGCCAGTCTAACTCAGGCATGAACACCTCGTACATATACACATAACCATGACTTTGGCCATAAGAGTCGTCCCTAAATTACAACATTGCCAATTTAACTACGTGTTATCAAATACCTTATTCCAGAACTCCCAGTTTACTCAGAATTTTTTATTTATTATATTATCTACTTTTATTCTAGTATTCATAATTAGGGGTGTGCACTCGAATCGGTTTATCGATAAATCGAATCGATTATTTGTTATCGGTTTATCGATATCGGTTTATCGATTTATCGGTTTCGATTTCGATTTTGAAATTTTTCTTATCGAGTTATCGATTTCGATTTCGATTTTGTCCTCTTCGGTTTGTCGGTTTATCGATAAACCGATAAGAAATAGTAAAAAAAATATATTTTTTTAAATATTTTTTTTTTGTTTTTTTTTTGCCTTATTCTATAATACCCTTTCCTTTACCCTAATTCCCTAACCCTATTATTTTATCTATCACATTTAAGGAATAATCATATTAAAAGCTCAGGGGAATAAAGTTCAAATTAATGGAAAATAAAATTAGTCGTGATGATGTATTGTTTTTATACCGTTGGAGTGTTGGTGTCATACATTTGATCCCTTTTTTTAGTTTTGTTGCATGTGTTTTTTGACACAATTTTTATGTTATAAACGGAGTTTGTCGTATTTTAGCTTCTTTTGGTCCATATTAGTTAGGCGTGTTTATAGTGAAATACTTTCCGTGGAATGCCGTAAATTTTCTTATTGGTGTAATCGATAACCGAATCGATAAGCCCCAAAAATCGATAAATCGAAATCGAAGAAATCGAAAACTTATTGAAACGATAACAATAAACATATGTACAAATCGATAATCGATAAGTAATTATCGATGCCTCGTGATTACTTTTTCGAATTAATGAGTCATATTTATCCGCACCTGGGTGCTCGTCAAAGGCTAAACTCAATGCTTACAAAACAGAATTGGCTAAATATGAATAGAAACTATACAAGAATTGTCAAGTAATCCTAACAAACATGGCTCAAATTTAGGATATAGTACAAGATTTTTTTTTATCTCTTTAAAAAGGAAGAATTTTAAACACAAACTTCTCACCACCAGGACCTTGTCCTCATGTAATATCCACCGCAGCCCGTAGCTCGGTTTTAAAAAAAATATTATTTCACATTATACAAAAATTGGAGGATCTCATCCTCAACTCTGAATTAAAAGTACTTGCACATTGTATCATCTGAAATTTTTCATTTCCTTTCTTTCTTCCTTTCAATAATTGTCCGTCAAAGAAAATCACAACATAAAATGAACCCTCATGACGACATGGCATACAATTAACGATTAAAATTAGTTATTCCAAGAATTATATCAAAACTCACTGTAATAAGTAATATAAAGTCGCTCTTAGCCTCATGGATATTTTAGTGACTAACACCTAATAATAGGTATATCTATCCTCATGTAATATCCCAACGTGAGTATTTCCATAAGCAGATTTGATGATTACGATGCTCACTCATGAGTGGAGCATATTAAGAGGACTTGCCTAAATTTTTCAAAAACCAATCAAATTAAGGAGAAATATCCTTTTTATAACTGTTAAAATTGTACATGTGATGACACCATTTGGTGTAGTGACTTCAGTCATACCATATAAATTATATCCACAGTTGGTTCTCCACCTCTAGGATTCTCACCTTCACCTCTAACATCATGACCTCTACCTCTGGCTGGTCCTGTAAGATAAGTATTGACTACAATGGAGCACGTAGCCCGAGTGCTTTCCTAAAATTACATTTCTCCAAACTACCACGTTCACAACAATTCCTTTGAGGCTCACCTAACTTATTGCACATGACAATATATTTGGACACTGTCATGGTGACCTGGTACAACTGTTCAGATTGCATATACCACATATTGCAGAGAATCTGGAAGGTAAACTCCTTCAAAACATTTTCTTAAAATAGAGTTGAGTAGGTAGTGTTGCATTGGCCGGTTTTCCCTCTCTTGCTATGTTGTCTTAACACTGATGAGCTACCTCATTTACTCATATACTCTTTGTTATTCTCTGGGGGCGATTCTTACCCCCTGCAAAGAACTAACCTTAAATATGTATAAATTATTTAGGGGACCTTTCCATACCATATATAAATACATTCCAAGCCCAACTGACATAACGCATGGTCATCCGGTCCATTCACTAACAGTGGAATTCCCCCTTTTGGCTGTAAGTCGGAGTCACAACATCCAATAATTCACAATACTTGTCCTTCACAACTCAAAAAAACAACCGGACGTCAAGGTGCATTGAAACCTCACATGATTCATTAGGTGATCTCCTGATACATTTGCATCTTCCATTGGAACCACAACTGGTGTGGTAAATACATTATTTTCCCACTACTTCTGTTTGCCATCCGAAGCACAGTAAAAACAACCCCATCGCATTTGACTATTCCCACGTTCTGTAATACCTCATAGTAGCGGTCAAGCACAATCCCGTGGGTTCTCAAAAGATGCACCGCCGAAGGTGGTAGCGAAGAGTTTGGTGAAACCTATCCGACCCCCGCAAAACTTCTGAAGGCATAGTTGATCTATCACCAGCCTGTGTCATTGTTCGACTGAAGAAGCGGTACGTGACTTCGCCATTCGTGGGAAGACAAGAGTAGAAATTCAATTTAACATTTGAAGGACGAATTCGCACGATAAGAAAGAACAATGAGAGGCTTTTCCTAACTCAATAGACTCTGGAGGACAAGTACAGACGTCTCTGTACCTACCCCTCAAACTATACTAAGCTTATTCGTGAGTTGTGAGACCTATGTAACCTAGAGCTCTGATACCAACTTGTTACGACCCGAATTCCCCCACCATCGGGATCGTGATGGCGCCTACTCATGGTAGCTAGGCAAGCCAATTCACTCACCATCTTCCTGTTTATACAACCATTTTGTTCTCATATTTAATAGTAGGAATAATACTCATATCTTAAAATGCCGAAGTCTTTCGAATAAAAGATGAATAATAGTGTAAAGTGCTTGACATAAATCCTCTATCCAAGATATGGAGTCACAAACTCACAAACTACTAAGGAATAACTACACATAATGGTCAGAAAGAAATAAATAATAACCGTCTATCTCGGAATAATGAGACCACAACAATAATAAAAGTAAATAGAGGAGATGCCGTGCCTGCGGACGCCTGCAAGCTACCTCAGTCTCGGAAGCACAGAAATCCCACAAGTACTCTATTGCTGCTGCTGCTCCTGCTCGAAACCTGGACCTGTGCAAAAATGCACAGAAGTGCAGTATCAGCACAATCCGACCCCATGTGCTTGTAAGTGCCTGGCCTATCCCGGCGAAGTAGTGACAAGCCTAGGACCAGACACTCACATAAACCTGTGCAGTTCTATATATGTACATACCACAAAATAACGGGATTATCAAGTAACACAATTAACAAAGAAATATCATACTGGGGAAAACACAATCAACAACATATAATAAATCAGTAAAGAGAATCAGAGTGTAGTAAAAACAACTATCACCAAAATAAGAAATTCAAATAGTTGCACGGCATCACCCTTCGTGCTTTTACTCTCATCCTCACCAAATAATCAAATAAAAGTGCACGGCATCACCCTTCGTGCTTTTACTCTCGTCCTCACATCCATGGAACGACATGATCCTTCGTGCATGGTTCAAATAACAACGGCACAGAATGTTCCTTCGTGCATAATCAGTATAACAAGGCACGACATGATCCTTCGTGCATAATCAATAAACAAGGCACGACATGATCCTCTTCGTGCATAAATAATAAACATGGCACGGAATGCTCCTTCGTGCATCAATTAAGTAACAACGGCACGACATGTTCCTTCGTGCATAAACAGTAAAACAAGGCACAGAATGATCCTTCGTGCGAACATAAGTATAAATGGCACGGTATCACCCTTCGTGCATTATCACTCTTCCTCACCCAAATAACAATCACAGTCAAGGGCAAAAGAATGAAACAACTGATATGTACAATCCCGGCAAGGGAAACAATAATCATAACAATATCCCGGCAAGGGAAAAACATCAACAATACAACAAGGTCCCAGTAAGGGAAACAATAATCAACCTTCACTACCCGGCAAGGGCTCGAGAACATGATTTAAGAACATTTCACATTAACTCACAACATGTGTCAACAAACGACTCACGGTCATGTTAGACGCCAGTGTATAGATGCTCGTCACCACGCCTATACACCGCACTCGATCACATAGCAATTAGAAATTATCACACTCAATCATATTCCCTCAAGCTAGGATAGATCAAACACTTACCTCGATGGCTTATAGTCCACTCAATCCTCAAGCAATACTTTTCCTTTCGAATTTGGCTCCAAATCAATCGTATCTATGCACAATTTATTTAATATCATCAATTCTACTCAACAAACCAACCTAATTGCCTAATTAACGTATTTTTAACATGCTGTCCAAAAATTGTAAAACCGACCCCGGGTCCGCTTGGTCAAAAAATTCCGAAAATTATACCAATGGATTCCTTGTCTCTCCACGAGTCCGTACATATAAATAACACCAAAATTGGAGTCCGTTTGACCCCTCAAATCGACCCTTAAAGGTCTCATAATTTCAGGCCCCAAAATTCTATTTTTCTACTATTTTCATGAATCAAAGAATGGGATTGTGGTTTATAATCACCCATAAACGAGTTTTAATAATAAAATAACTTATCTCTGTGATACCCACTGATTTTCTCTTTTAAAGATCGCCTCAGAACCTTCTTCCCGTTCTTTAATTCATGAAAATAGTAGAAAAATAGGATTTTGGGGCCTGAAATTATGAGACCTTGAGGGGTCGATTTGAGGGGTCAAACGGACTCCAATTTTGGTGTTCTTTATATGTACGGACTCGGGGAAAGACGAGGAATCCATTAGTATAATTTTCAGAATTTTTTGACCAAGCGGACCCGGGGTCAATTTTACAATTTTTGGACAGCATGTTAAAAATACTTTAATTAGGTAATTGGGTTGGTTTGTTGAGTAGAATTGATGATATTAAACAAAATGTGTATAGATACGATTGTGTTGGAGCCAAATTCGAAAGGAAAAGTATTGCTTGAGGATTGAGTGGACTATAAGCCGTCGAGGTAAGTGTTTGATCTATCCTAGCTTGAGGGAATAGGATTTAATGTGCTAATTGCTATGTGATCGAGTGCGGTGT
>JASVEL010004738.1:0-40918 GCA_032618575.1 Nicotiana noctiflora | reverse complement strand
CGGGTTGTGAAGTTGATTATTGTTTTCCCTTGCCGGGACTTTATTGTGAAGTTGATTATTGTTTTCCCTTGCCGGGACTTTATTGTGAAGTTGATTATTGTTTTCCTTGTTGGGACTTTATTGTGAAATTGATTATTGTTTCTCTTGCCGGGACTTTACTGTGATGATTATCGTGTCCCTTGCCGGTACGATTCATGTTAATTGTTTTCATTCTTTTGCCCTTAACTGTGATTGTTTTATGGGTGAGGAAGAGTGATAATGCACGAAGGGTGATGCCGTGCCTTGTTTATTGATTATGCATGAAGGATCATGTCGTGCCTTGTTTATTGATTATGCATGAAGGATCATGTCATGCCTTGTTATACTGATTATGCATGAAGGAATTGTTATACCGATTATGCACGAAGGAACATTCCGTGCCATTGTTATTTGAACCATGCACGAAGGATCATGCCGTGCCATGGATGTGAGGATGAGAGTAAAAGCACGAAGGGTGATGCCGTGCAACTATTTGAAATTTTCTTGTTTTGATGATAGCTGTTTTTATTATACTCTGATTCTCTTTACTGATTTATTATGTGTTGCTGATTGTGTTTCCCCAGTATGATACTTCTTTGTTAATTGTGTTACTTCATAATCCTGTTATTTTATGGTATGAACATATATAGAACTGCACAGGTTTATGTGAGTGTCTGGTCCTAGGCTTGTCACCACTTCGCCGGGATATGCCAGGCACTTACCAACACATGGGGTCGGATTATGCTGATACTGCACTTCTGTGCGTTTTTGCACAGGTCCAGGTTTCGAGCAGGAGCAGCAGCAGCAGTAGAGTACTTGTGGGATTTCTGTTCTTCTGAGACCGAGGTAGCTTGGAGGCGTCCGCAGGCCCGACGTCTCTTCTATTTATTTTTGTTTATTGTTGTGGTCTCATTGTTCCGAGACAGATGGTTATTATTTATTTTCTTTCAGACCATTATGTGTAGTTATTCCTTAGTAGTTCGTGAGTTTGTGACTCCACATCTTGGGTAGAGGATTTATGTCGTTACTTTACACTATTATTCATCTTTTATTCAAAAGACTTCCGCATTTAAAAATTTGAGTATTATTCTTGCTATTAAATATGAGAACAAAAATGATGGTATGAACAGGAAAATGTGAATGAGTTGGCTTGCCTAGCTACCAAGAGTAGGCGCCATCACGATCCCGATGGTGGAGGAAATCCGGGTCGTGACAGTAACATTAGAATTATTCAAGGTACTTGTAATTTATAACTTCACATTTGTCATTTAGATGCGCGTTAGCTATCTTATCCTTCTACTAATTATGCAAGTAACACATAGGTTGAGACCAAAATATTCCACATTCCTCTGGATCAAACAGATTGTGACGACCCAAAGGGTCATCACTTATTTTATTAATCATTCCGAGCTTTTGAGGTCTTGAAAACCTCAATTATAGTTGCCTCGATTTACGTGCACAGTCCGGGCACAAAGCTGGAAAATTTTTATGTTGAAATATGTGAAATATGTGAAAAAGTTGAAGAATTTTGATATTAATATTGATATGGTTGACTTTGGTCAACATTTTTGGTAAATGGACCCGGACCCGTGATTTGATGGTCTCAGAAAATCCGTAGAAAAATATGGAACTTGGGCGTATGCCGGAATTGAAATCCGAGGTCTAGAACCCCGGTAAAAGAATTTTTCTGTTAAATTATTTTCTGAAAATGTTTAAGGAAAATGAAACTAAATTTTGATTAAAAAGTACCGGTATCGGGCTCGTATTTTGGTTCCGACGCCCGGTACAAGTCATATATATTGGTTAAGTGCTTCCTGTAAAGTTTGGTTGAAAAACGGACGTCGTTTGACGTGTTTCGGCCTTAAATTGGAAAGTTTGGAAATTATGAAATCTTAAAGAATTCTTGAGTTTTAAGGCTCAATTCATTGATTTTGATGTTATTTTAGCGATTTGATCGCGCGAGCAAGTTCGTATGATGTTTTTGAGTTAGTGTGCATATTTGGTTTGGAGCCCCGAGGGCTCGGGAGTGTTTCGGAGGTGGTTCGGGGTGTTTTTGGACTTAGGAAACTGGCAGATTTTCTGCAATTTTTACACGGACATTTTACTCTACGCGATCGCGGCCTTGTACACGCGATCGCACTGCCTTGTCAAATTACTCAACGCGATCGCAGCTGTCTGCACGCGATCGCGAAGTTTTCTGTCCTTCTTCAACGCGATCGCAGCCGTCTGCACGCGATCGCGTAGCCTTCCGTTCTCCTTCAACGCGATCGCGACCCTGTTCACGCGATCGCGTAGTACAAATAAGCCACCCCAGCGAAATTCTTCTACGCGATCGCAGCATTGTCCACGCGATCGCGTAGTGTTGAATAATTGCCTTCCGCGATCGCGACCCAGTTCACGCGATCGCGTAGAACAAAATCGCTGCCCAGTGAATTTAATCCCAAAACAGAATAGAAACGGGATAAAAATCCCATTTCTGTTCAACTCTCTTCTCCACAACTCCTTGGACGATTTTTGAGCGATTCTTCATCAAACTTCTTGGGTAAGTGATTCTTAACTCGTTTTCTTCATTTTCCATCAATATTATTTGAATTCCTAAGCCTAATTAGGTGTTCCTAAGCCTAATTAGGTGTAAATGGGTAGAAAAATTGAGAATTGAGTATAATAAGGGTTTTCAAAGAATTTGCGATCTAGAACTCGTTTTGGAGTCGAACTTAAGAACAAATTGTATATTTGAACTCATGGAGGATTGGGTGAACTTATTTTGGTTCGAAACTTGAGTTTCGATTATGTGGGCTCGGGGTCGATTTTTACTATTCCGGGCAGAATGTTGTAAAAATCATATTTAGCAATATGATCTAGTTTGTTAAGTAGAATTGATGATATGAAATCAATTGTGTATAGATACGGTTGGATTGGAGTCAAATTCGAAAGGAAAAGGCATTGCTACGGATTGAATCGTTCGTGAACTTTCGAGGTAAGTGTTTGTTCTATCCTAGTTTGTAGGAAATGGAATTCAGTTATGAATAAATTGTTGATTAAGAGTTATTGGTGTTATGCCGGTAATGAAGATAAATTATTGAAATTATTATCAATTATTGGTTTAAAACCGGTAATTATAAATATTGTTGATATAGAGATTATTGGCTAAATGCTGGTAATATATATATATTTATGAATTGGGATCGTGTGGCGCGCCGACCACTTATATATTATTGAATTGGGATCGTGTGGTACGCCGACCACAAAGTGACTTAAAAATCTTGGCATTGGCCATAGTTGCCGGTAGCCTATTGATATATTTGGGATCGTGTGGTACGCCGACCACAAAGTGACTTAAATCTTGGCATTGGCCATAGTTGCCGGTAGCTTATTGATATATTTGGGAGCGGGTGGTACGCCTACCACAAGATATGATTACTATGATAATTGGGAGCGGGTGGTACACCTACCACAAGATATAATTACAGTGATAGTTGGGAGCGGGAAAGTAAGATTTATTATGTTGATTAGATTATTCTGGATATCGTGAGTTATTGACTGTTATTTCAGAGCATATATATATATATATATATATATATATATATATATATCTATATTGCAACTGTACAGGTTTAGGTGGGTGACCGGCCTTAGCCTTGTCACTAGTTCGCTGGGATAGGCCAGGCACTTACCAGCACATGGGGTCGGTTGTGCTGATACTACACTCTGCGCTCTTTTTGCGCAGATACAGGTTACGGACAGCAGCAGCGACAATAGAGACTTGTGGATTTTTCGACTACCGAGACTACGAGGTAGCCTTGCAGGCGTCCGCAGGACCTGTTGTCTCTTCTATCTATGCTTTTCATTCTGTTATCTCATGTAATCGAGATAAACAGCTTGTATTTTCTTTCAGACAATTATGTGTATTATTCTTAGAAGTTCGTGAGTATTGTGACACCAGTCTTGGGTAGTGTATCATGGTTGGGTTTTCTTTATCATATTTGACTAAGTCTTCCGCTAATTTTGATTATTCCGCTGTAATTTATATGTTTTAAATAAGAAATTGGTAATTAATGGAGATGTAATTAATATTTGGCTTGCCTAGCTTCCATTTAGTAGGCGCCATCATGACCTCGATGGTGGGAAATCCGGGTCGTGACAAGTTGGTATCAGAGCACTAGGTTGCACAGGTCTCACAACTCACGAACAACCTTAGTAGAGTCTGAAGGATCGGTACGGAGACGTCTGTATTTATCCTCCAGAGGCTACGGAGTTAGGAAAATATTCCCTTTATTCTTTCCGGTCGTGCGACTTGATCTTTTGAATGTTAATTGAACTTCTACTCTGTTCTTCCACAGATGGTAAGGACACGTGCATCCTCATCTACTGACCAGCAGCCCGAGGTCCCAGCAGCGGCAACTCCTGCTAGGGGTAGAGGCCGAGGTCGAGGTCGTCCTTGAGGACAAGGTAGGGGCAGAGCTCAGCCCCGAGCAGCAGCACGAGTGGCAGAACCTCGGGTTCATATCGAGGAGGAAGTTCCAGCCCCAGCAGCTCCAGTAGGCCCAGCTCAGGTCCCAGGAGGAGCTGTGTTTTCACCGGATCTACAGGATGCTTTGGTCCGTATAGCAGATTTTATGGATCATATCACCAGAGCAGGTTTATTACCGGTAGCACCAGCCACTTCTCAGGCTGGAGGAGGTAATCAGACTCCTGCTACGCGCACTCCGGAGCCAGTAATTCCCCAGGCGCAAGATCCTGTGATTCAGCCAGTTGAGGCAGCTCGACCTATTATTACGACTCCGTCTAATGATGGTGCGGCCATGTCTGCTGACGCGTTGTGGAGATTGGACAGGTTTACCAAGCTGTTCACTACCACATTCAGTGGCACTCCTTCAGAGGATCCACAGGATTTCCTATACAGCTGCCACGAAGTTCTCCGTACTATGGGTATTGTGGAGACTAATGGTGTGGATTTTGCTACTTTTCGGTTATCCGGTTCCGCCAAGACTTGGTGGAGAGATTATTGTCTATCCAGGCCAGCGGGATCGTCATCTTTGAATGTGTTTTTATTTCCGATAAGATTGTAATAAGTGTGAGCACATGATTTTTGCACCGGGCAAATAATTCCAAAATTAAAATAAATATGTTTTTGAGTGCAATTACTTGATTTGTTTGGAATTAGCTATACTTTTGAGTTTGAATAAGTAGAGATTAGAAAGAAAATCAAAAAAATAGGCTAAGCAATTAGTTTGTTAGTTTAATTAGTTTGATTTTAAGAAAATTAAAAATAGCTTAAATAGGAGAAAATAAAGAAAAATAGCAGAAAAATTGCAAAAAATATTAGAAAATTAGAGTAAATAGTAAATTAGGATTTATAATTTTTCATAAAAGAAAAAGAAAAAAAAAGTATAAAAGAAAATACATAAAAATAATTAAAAACCAGAAAATACAAATATATATGGTTGGTATAATAAACTTGGGCCAATTGCAATCCAAGTCACTGGCCCAATGATTTGGCCCAAAGGAAATCCGGTCCAGGCCTTTAATGGACTTAATCTCAGCCGTCCAACCTCGTTGATCTAACGGCTGGGATATTTAGTTGAATTTAGGTTTTAATTAATATGAGAGAAGCGATCTGGGCCGTCCGTTTTAGTCGATCTAACGGAAGAGACTCTTGGTCTCATAAACGACGATACGGCGTCGTATAAGTAACGCCCCTCTCAGACCGTTGATCTCCATCAAACGGACGGTTGAGATCACCTTAGCCTCATCGCCTATATAAGGCATTGGTCTGAGACGGCCCGGCCATTTTTAGAAACCCCTAGCCCTAGCCGCCCCTTCACTCCTCTCTTCTCTCCCATCTCTTCGTCTTCAACCTCAAGAAAACCTAGACGGCCAATGGCGGCCACCACCCTCCATGGTGGTCGCCGGCCTTTCTACTCCCTTCTCACATCTTTTCCTTCTTCTTTTTCTTTCTTCTCCATCAAAGCTCCAAAAAACAAACCCTTTCTTTAGAACTCCGGTCACCGGAACTCCGCCGGTGACCGCTCAAACAATGAACCACCGCTCCAAACCAATGCCGTTCGAACCCCCTTTCCATGATCTATCCAACTATACCACCCACACTTCTCGAATATTCCTGGAGCGTCTCGAATATCCCAAAAAGTGTCGCCGGAACCCTAACTCCGGCGACTCCAAAACTTCAACCTTCAAGATCCATTCTTTCATCTTCCCAAACACTCCTCTTCAAGCCAGGGCTTAAAAGACTTCATCTTGAAGTCTGAAAAAGAAACAGAAAAGAAAAATGAGGAAAAAGAAAAATCGCGAAAAAGGTGAATAAAGAAGAGTCGAAAAGAGAGAGTGAAAGAGAAAAGGAAAGCTTGGGGGACAGACCCCGCCAAGCTAAGTACCTCCCCCCCTTTTTTGTTTTTCTTTGTTCTTTTGACTTTCTTGATTTTTGTTTGTGTTTGTATTGCCTTGCATGTTCTGTTTGTTTTTGTTATTTTTGTGTTTCACATGTTAGTCATAAGGCTATTCTTTGTTTTCTTTTGTTGATTCTGTTCTTGTCTCGAGCTTGAGTTTTGCATGCTAGTTCATAATTTTTTCTGTTTATCTTTTATTCCGTTTGCTTTTTGATTATCTTCTTTTGTCTCACAGTATATCCTGTATATCCTTGTCTGTTAGCCTGTTCATCTCCTATCTTTTAAACTGTTCTTTTGAGCCCGTTAGTAATAAGATTTTGGTTGGTCATGTGTCCTGTTTGATATCATGGTCCTTTACTCTGAGTTCAAATATCTCGTCTTTCTTTGTCATATTGACTGATAGTTCCTGATTCGTCTCAAAAGCATGACTATGATTTTTCACATGTTTAGTTGTTTAGTCATTTGCTATAGCTTCTCGCTTGTTGGCTTCTTGGTATGAACTCTTGTTCTGATATCCTTCTTTTACCTCCTTCGTCCTCTGTTAGCATTAGGCCTTCTCTTCTTATTGATATCAGATAACTTCTTTTAGTTGGAATGGTTCTTTTCCTCTACTTATTCTCATGTTTAGTCTCAAGACTAGGATTAGCTGTTAGCCTCATGCTTTCCCTGTTCTATTTGTTTAGCATGATTTTAGGGTTAGTGCTTGAAAATGATTCTGATTAACATGTTTATGTTAGAATCCATTGCTTTTATGAGCCATGTTGACTGTTTTGCGGCAGCCTATGCTTTTGTGTACCTATGTCATGAATCCTGGTGGTTTTGAAGTTCTTCAAACTGTCCTGTGACTTGAACTGGTAGTAATTAGATTTGAGTTGACATGAATTCATACTGTATTACATGTAGTCTGATGATGTGAGTTAATTAACTGAAATTCAACCATATCAATTGTTTCCTCTGAGTTTAAGTTGATTAATGCATGTTGATTTGATCATATGTGTTCTTGTATGCAACAAATGTTGAAGATGATTAAGTTCTGCTAGTTCCTGTTAAACATGATTGTTTGGTCAACATTATTTGAACTTTAGGAGGATTGGTTATAGCTGTTAGCATTAGGTCCATGAAAAATGGCTAGTTTTTAAATAGGTTAAAACTGAAAATAAACAAAATAGGCTATAAGTTTAATAATTGACCTAAGAGTGGTCAACTTTGGAAAAGTTGACCAACTCTATAAGGTCCAAACACACCAGCCCACTCTCAAAGGATGCTGGTTGTGCAAAAATGGTCAAGCCTGCAAATGCAGACTTGCCCAAGCTCTCTTTTGAGCCCTGGACATTAAGTGGCCAAACCTGCAAAAGTTCTGGGCCCAACAGTTCAGCAAATGGGTTTAATTACCCAGGCCAAGTCTCAACTTGAGACTGGCTATTGGTTAAATAGTTCAATTAAGCAGGCTAGTCCCGCAATTAGTCTAATTAACCTTAAAATCACAAAAGTAGGTTATTAAGAAATAATTGGCTTAAGAGTGGTCAACTTTGCAAAAGGTTGACCAACTCTATAAGGCCCTAACACACAGTCCACCTTTAAAAGTGGCTGGTTGTGCAAATTGGCTAAGTCTGCAAATGCAGACTTGCCCAGGCTCTATATTGAGCCCTGAACATTAAAAGGGCCAAATCTGCAAATGTTTTGGGGCCTAATTGTTCAGTAATTAGCTAAGTCTCAACTTGAGACTGGCTAGCTTTTAAATAGTTTAATTTCATTAATAAAAAAAAACAGGCTAGTCCTGCAATCAGTTTTAAATTGAAATAATCAGGTCTTAATTAACTGAAATAGATCCAGAAGTGGTTAAAATTGAAATAGTTTCCTAAAGTAGACCTGGCCAGCCCTTAAATACCAATGCAAGGGCTGGCTATTAGTTAAATAAGTCCCAAAGAAGCTGAAAATTAACCTAGGCAGTCAAGTAAATCAGCATTGGCCTTGAGGGCATAATTGGAAGTCAAATAGGTAAAATGGTGAATAGTTTGGAACATAAGAGGGTAAGGGAGTCATTTGTACCCCTGATTTCTGCAATTTTGCAGAGATTTAAGGGTATAATGGTCTCCCTAAAAAGGGAAATCTGTAAAAATCCCAAACCCTTAGGGCTACATTGGTAAAAACCCATAAAAAGGAATCTTTAGAACCTTCCAGCACATGCTGGAAGGGTTTCTGCTAACTGAATTGGGGGCTTTAGTGTATATTTCATAAATTTTAGAGGGGGAGAAGTGGGATTAATCCCATACTTCCTCCTCAAGCCTTCAGCCCTAAAAATAACTATATATACCTCTCAAAAAGGGGCTGAAGGGGGTTCCAATTTTTAGCAAATCTGAAATACACTTAAGCTGGCTTTTGAAAGAAAAGTTTCAGAGATTAAAAAATAGCAATACAATAGTAAAATTTCTGGGTTTCCTTCTCGGATTGCTGGGTTATTTGTCTGGGTTTCTGCTTGATTGATTGTTGTTGGGTTCTATTTTATTGTGGCTGTGTTGTCTTGCTTATTTGGGAGTCATCTTCACTTGTTGCATTGCTGTTGAGTCTAGTGCTGATTATTTGCTTCATTCCCCCTAGAACTCACTAGCTTCTATTGCTGAATCAGGTACATATTCTGCTCGCTCAAATGTAATGTTGAAGTATGGATGAAATGAAGTTCAAGGATTGAATCTGATAATGATGTTCTTTTACTTCTGTTTTAATTCAAATTGTTAGTGTAGTATAGTGTAGATTTGTAACTTTGAAGTAGTGTAGTATCTGAAAACAGAAACCAAACAGAGGCAATGTAATAGTGATAGTAGTAGTATAGCAGTAGAAGTAAGCAACACCTCACCTAGTTAATTAGGCAAAACATCTAAAACGAGGTCTGTTAGTAACCACATGAGTCGACAACAGTCAATACTCGCATAATTAGTATATTACGTCGATATTTAATTTCGAATAAGCTTTAAAAAGAAATAACTGGATGAAGTAACACTTAGGGTGAAACTGGCTTTTAAGATTGTCAAATAAGTCTGGTTCATATTTATCAGTAGTTAATCACAACTGAAAATTAGTATGTAGACACAAGTGAGTCCAAAAAGGGAATAATTAGAAAATCTGATAGCATGTTTGCAACTGGGTTTATGACACTGATTAAGTCTAAATCACGGTAAAACAGGCAATATAACTATACATGTGTAGCTAATCACTTAGTCTTAAATAATCTGTAGTTAATTAGTTTAATTACTCTTCAATTTTCCTATATAATTAGACAGTCTTCTTAGAATTGTTATTAAACCCTTAACCAGTAATTAGATGAATTCCTAGCTGTAAACTAATAATGGCGGTAGTTTGTCAAGTATTAAAGGCAATTAGTTAGAATTACTATTTCATGTATTGATTTCTCTGGTTATAAATAAAGATGCGTATTGATTTCTTATTATCTCATAATGTGTATTTTTATTTCGGTTAATTACAATGTCATTCCCTCTTTGTTTGGGCCTGATTCTATGGCGTGAGCCCGAAGTATGTAGCCAATTGGCTAACGACCCAAAATTCAGTAAATACTTGGGCCTTCAAGGCCTGGGTCGATGTAATGTTAGTATAAGGCCTCAATGAAAACCAGTCTCCATTAAATAACAGAAATCATATGGGCCTAGAACGCTTGTGTGAATACGACTAAGGCAAAAACAATATAGCAAATGTAGTTGAACGAAATAGGATCGGACTTTAATAAAGTTAAATTGGGACGAGCCTCGCTCGGATAACAACGGGGCCCCCATTTAGTAATAAGATTGACATAGTAGAATCGGAGAGGCTAATAGCGAATTCCATAGCCTCTCCCAAAGTTAAAAGCCGATATAGACTATCTTAAGGCACGACTTTAATATACCTTCCTATGAACGAGTGTGCACTTGGTGCGACTCAAATCCAAATCTCGGTAAAGCTGAAATACACCAAAAGTCATAGGCGTACTAGTTGCGGTATGACTCGAGGCGTGTTTTCGCGATACCGCAAATTCCTAAAAAATAATATTTAACGTAAAAGCACATTATGTTGTTAAAACTTATAATTGAGTCAAACAAAAGTCAAGAACGACAGTGGAGCGACCGTGCTAAAACCACGGAATCCGGGAGTGCCTAACACCTTCTCCCGGGTTAACAGAGTTCCTTATCCGGATCTCTGCTTCGCGGACATTTATAAGAGTCAAAATTCCTCGGATTCGGGATTAACCGGTGACTTGGGACACCATTGTCATTCCCAAGTGGCGACTCTGATTAATCTCTAATAAAATCCCGAACCGATTGTCCTTTAATTGGAAAAACTCCTTCCCTTACGTTATTTTATCCGTCTTGGGTAATTGAGCGTCGGGGTATACCCTACAAGTGTATTTATACGCTTTTAAGTGTGTGGGGTAGTAAAAAGGGAGGTGTGACAGCTCTGGCGACTCTGCTGGGGAACCAACCCTGAATTCGATTTCAGGGTTTAAGAACTCGAGCTCCTTAGAACTGCCGTTCGCGTTTTTTGTTTGACTTCATTATATGATTTGAACAACATGCTATGTGCTTTATCGCTTTGATATTATGTGAACTGTATATAAAATTGTGCCGAAAACCCTTCTCTCTTCTCCCCCGGGGATGTGCTTACTGGTTGAGACTCCCCTTTCTGTTAAAGTCACCTTAAATTAAGAAAACAGAGGCCGGATAAGTTACAAAGCCGATTGACTCCGCGGGTCACCGGTACGTAGCCCCCTCCTCGATTCGAGTTGTCCGTTCGGGTACACGGTCTAGCAATCCATGAAACCGTAAGATTTTGAACATAGGTCTAGGACGATTATTTGCATCATATTCGACTTAGGGGACTCAACACAGGGGTTGGGTCCGTCTAGGACAGGTGACCCGTATTGAAAAGACCGAGCATGCTATGTGTTGCATTTTATTGTCCTTGATCGTTATGCGGACCGGCGGAAATCCCGAGATTGGAAAATTTGTTGAAAAAAAAAGAGAGAGGAAAATAATTATTTATGAAAAATAGGTACATGGAAAATTTGGAAAATTTGAAAAATAGGTGGAACATTTTTTTGAAATAATTGGTCAAATAATCTGACCGAACTACGCAGGTTTGATTCTCGCCATTAGGTGGGATACGTAGGCAACCCTTAAACGGGTCCAACCACACTTTTAGAAAAAGACCAAAAAGATTTTCTTTTCAAATAATCGAGGTGATTGCTATTTTTGGAAATTGCCGAATGTTCCGAAAGGACGACGGAAGGCTGTTTTTGCAAAAATGGCCACTTCGAAAATTATTTTTCTTTTCTTTCATTCAAAAATTGAAAACTTGCATTGAAAAAGATTTTTCCTTTTCTAAATAAAATCACCTTAATAAATGTGCAGGGACGAGCACGATGATGAATGAACACTTTTCCCTAAATAAAATCCCTTTGGAGCTGAAATTATGGTGGCAGGACATGGGATCCGATGGTCAAGACTGGGTCAAAAAGTACTTAAAAGGCCTTACGGGGTTACTAGACATGGTTCCTCGAGGTGATGTGATTAGAGCGTTGGTCTCGTTTTGGGATTCGGCACACAACGTATTTCATTTCCCAGATTTTGAGCTTACCCCTACTTTGGAAGAGATTGCCTTCTACATCGGGAAGACTGAGGTCCCGCTAAAAGGAAAATACCCGGTATCTCCGAGGATGGTGACAGTACATCGTTTCCTCGACTCTTTGAAAATCGCTCGGAATGTTCATAATGAAGATCTGGCCGACGGATTTTGTTCTTTAAGCTTCATCTACAATAGGTTTGGACACGTTGGGGGTTTCAACGACCCAACCAACAAGTTGTGTTGTAAGTCCAACCGGGCAAAATGGGAAGAACACCGGAGGTTCGCATTTTTGGTAGCATTTCTTGGAGTTGTTGTATTCCCGAGGAAAGATGGCCATATCAATATAAAAGTCGCCGGGGTAGCTACCACACTGATAGTACAAGAAAACTGTACTCTGGCCCCGATGATTGTTGCGGATATCTATCGTGCTCTGACTGCGTGCAAAGCAGGGGCTAGCTTCTTCGAGGGGTGTAACTTGATCTTGCAAATTTGGCTAATCGAGCATCTGTGTCGCCACCCTTCATTCTCGAGCTATGGTTCGGCCGATCGGACATGTTTGGAAGAGTTCAATGCGAGGACAAAAGAAGTAAAGTTGCCGGAGGGAGTCCAAGGTTGGATTGTGTATCTTCGATCACTAACTGACGGTCAAATCGATTGGACGTATGACCGGTTACCTCTTGACGAGGTGATATACATGCCAACGGAGGGATCGCCATTTTTGATCATGGGTTTGAAGAGTATACAACCTTATGCACCATACAGAGCCCTGCGACAGTTGGGTCGGTGTCAGATTATTCCAAGAGATGGGGATCTCGGTGTGCAAGCTGTGGAGATTGGTCCGGACGGGCAATTCCCGGAAGCAAAAATCCGGCAAATCTGGAACGAGTGCCAAAATTTGAAGATTGATACTTGTGTGCCGAATAGAGCAAAGGGGGAGATATCACCTGGGTACTCCACATGGTACCGACGAGGGGTTGAACACGAACGTCTTTCAAAGAGACCTCACTTGCAAGACTTGATAGAGCAATCCGAGGAAAATCTGAAATGGGCGGCCAAGGAAAAAGAATATAAGGCCAAAATCAGTCTGTTGGAAGATAAACTGAGAAATCTTCATTTCGAAAGCGGCTTACAAGCAACATCCGATGAAGTGGAAAAGAAACAGCTGAAAAAAGAAAATGATTTGTTGAAGACTCAAATAGCTCAAATGAAAATTGCATCCGAGACCCCAGTTCGTTCAGCCCGGGATGAAAAGTTAATTGAGATTCTCCGGCGAAAAGTAAATGACTATAGCTTTGATTTGGACGTAGCCGAAAGAGAATTAGTCAAGGCTCGGAAGCAAATGGGCAGAGACGCCGATGAAAGAGCTAAGTTGGTTCGGCAGCTACAAGACAAGCACGATGTTGAAGTAGCTCAGCTTAGAAAGAAAATAATCTCAGCCACAGTCAAGAGTAACAAGATTATCAAAGATCTTGAGGAAGAAAGAGAAAACTGCTACACGACTATGGCTAGATTGGAATTGGAGCTGCAACAAGTGCAAAAGGACAACCAACACACCTTGGATGCTCGCACTCAACAAATAAGCCGGCTATTGCAAGAGAAAGGGGTCATCAGAGAAAAGATTATTCGCATCGCCCAATACATCACCCGGAAGACTCAGCTTTGTGAAGATATGTCTCGGAGGACTTTTGTATCTGCAGTAAAGTTTTTTGTACAACAAGTCATGGCCGACCTGGATAGGCTTCAAAGGGGTTTAGCATATAGGCCCGCGGCAAGGCCGAACGATGCCTCGCGGGCACTAGGTGCATTAATGTACTCTTAGGTCATGCATCATCTTTCATTTTTCTTTTTAAACATCACTTTGTAATCAGTGTTTTGAATTATCAATGAGAAAACAAGTGTTGTTACCAATTCTTTTGCTTTATGTCATTTCCTTCAAACCCGCTAGGCAAATAAATAGGAGCGTAATTATGAAAACGACAATGAAAAAAAAGAGGAAGAAGAAAAGAAAAAGCAAGAAAAAGAAAAGAAAAAAAGAGAGAGCAAGAAAAGAGAAAAAGCAAAAGAGAAAAGAAAAGAAAAGAAGAAAAGAAAGAAAGAAAACAAAAGAGCGGAAAAAGAAAAAGATGATTGAAGTGAGCAGCGGCCGGGATGATGCATAACGACTCGAGCAAATGTGTTTGTTTTTAAAGTCGTTACATCTTATTCATGCGCTAACAACTAACAAGTGTTGATGTTTGTGAGTTCAGATTTTCTAGGCAACTGGCATTCTGGCTACCCACCCATACAACACCAGATATAAAAAGATGACAAAGGCTGTGTCCCAGGAGATCGAGGCAACTATTGTAGACCCTGCTCACGAAGAAGAAATCGTGGATGTGGCAGGGATGAAAGAAGAAATGTACAAGTTAAGACAGCAGATGGCTGAAATGTACCAGGCTTGGTCAAGAGGTCAACCACTACCGGCCTACCCTGCTAACCCTGCATATGTCCCTCCAGCCAATCCTAACCCCGAGCCACCAACAATGAACTCATCCTCCACCTACCCCGACTACCCTCAATACTATGCTTCCACGTCCCAGATACCACCACCTCTAACCAAGCAAGCACCACCTCAGGTACCACAAGTTGCTCCTGTATATGTGGCACCTCCGCCCGCTGTTATCCACAAATCCTCTAGTGAACCAATGTTTCATATCCAGGATCCTCACTACTACCCTCCGGAGCCTACTTTCAGACAACACGAGTCTCACGCTCCAATGATGGAAGCAAGTGCCGGGCAGGAAGAGATGGCTCGGAAAGTGAAGAGTCTTGAGAATGCTTTCCGCAATATGCAAGGGCTGGGAGGGCAAGTAAGTGTAGCCTACAAAGACCTGTGTTTGTTCCCTGAGGTGCAGCTTCCTGCGGGATTTAAGTTGCCAAAGTTCGACATGTACAACGGACACGGGGATCCGGTAGCTCATCTAAGAGGATACTGTAGTAAGATGAGAGGCGCGGGAGGTAGAGATGAATTGTTGATGGCGTACTTCAGCCAAAGTTTGAGTGGATCAGCTCTGGAATGGTATACCCGACAGGACCATACAAGATGGTTCGTTTGGGATGACTTAGCGCAAGCTTTCGCTGGTCACTTTCAGTACAATTTGGAGATCATACCCGACAGGTTATCCCTTACTAAGATGGAAAAGAAGCCAGGAGAGAGCTTTAGGGAATACGGTTTTAGATGGAGGGAACAGGCCGCTAGAGTGGATCCACCGATGAAAGAAGGAGAGATGGTGGATTGTTTTCTGCAAGCTTTGGAGCCAACATACTACGGCCATCTAGTGTCAGCAATTGGAAAGAGTTTTAACGAAGTTGTGAAAATGGGGAGTTTTGTAGAAGAAGGTTTGAAGACAAACAAAATTATGAGTTTTTCGGCTATCAAAGCCACCAATCAAGCTATACAGAGTGGAAACGGGGGAGTGATGGGAAAGAAGAAGAAAGAAGAAGTAGCAACCGTTGAAAGTAGGTCATGGAGTCGCAACCCACATTATAACCCACCAAGACCCTACCGCCAACACCCACCAAGCCCGTCAACTCCATATAATCCACCACCACCATCTTACCCGCCAAACCCCTACAACACACCAAGCCCATATAACCCACCACCACCACCGTACCCACCAACTGTCCCACATTATCACCACCCGCAAGCCCAAACCTACCCACCACCACCGCCCCATGTGTGGAGAGCTCAAGCTCCACACAATGTGTACCACACCCAGAACACATACCCAACCCCTAAACCTTACCGAAACCAGAATAGACCCAGGCCGGACGCTGATTGGAGAAACAAAGCAAGAAAAACATTCACTCCTCTCGGAGAATCATATACCAGTCTTTACCACAGGTTGAAAGAATTGGGGATGTTGAGACCAGTTGCACCAAAAGTTCCAAACCCACCCCCGAAAAATCTTGATTCTTCTGTCAGATGTGAATACTGTTCGGGAACATTGGGCCACGATACTGAGAAGTGTTGGCAATTAAAGAATGCCATTCAAGATCTTATCGATGAGAGGAGAATCGAAGTACAGGCTCCCGAGGCCCCAAACATTACCCAGAATCCGCTGCCAAATCACCACGAAACGTATATGATAGAATTGGTGCGGGGTGATGGCAATCAAAAACCATCTCAGGCCGTCATGATGATAAAGTCGAGTGACAAGTTAGAAAAGGAAGTTGTGAAGGAGAAAGCGATTGTTGAGAAACCAAAGCCAGTAGTGGTGGGAGGTTTAAAGGTGGTAGTTCCAGGTGCAAAGACGATCGTGACTGTGAAAGGAGCAAGTGCAGAGCCAGTAATCATAAAACCAGTAGTGCAAATGCCAGTGGTGAATACAAAGACTGTGCCTTGGAACTATAACAAGGTAGCAGTAGTTTACAAGGGAAAAGAGATTTCTGGTGAAATTAACGAAACGCATGGACTCACCCGATCCGGAAGGTGTTTTGCTCCAGAGGAACTGAGAAAGATGAAGACGGTAAGAGAAAGTCAATTGAAGAAGCCAGTGTCGGAGGAAGAAGTAGAAGAATTCCTTAAGAAAATGAAGTCACAAGAGTACTCAGTGGTTGAGCAGCTAAGAAAGACTCCTGCCCAAATTTCTTTGCTATCTTTGTTGATACATTCGGAAGAACACCGGAGGGCTCTTATGAAGATTCTAAATGAGGCTCATGTTCCGGAAAAAATTTTAGTATGTCACTTGGAGAAGATTACCAGCAAAATTTTCGAGTCTAATAGGATCACCTTCTCTGATAGGGAGCTGCCGGTGGAAGGAACTGAACACAATAAAGCATTGTACCTTACAGTAAAGAGTGAAGAGTCAGTCGTGACCAGGGTACTGATTGACAATAGATCGAGCGCGAACATTTGCCCGCTATCAACTTTAGGGAAGCTGAACATTAGCCCGGACAGAATCTGGAGAAACGATATCAACGTGAGAGGGTTTGACGGCGGAGGTAAGAACACATTAGGAGATATTATTTTGGAAGTGACCATCGGACCCGTTGATTTTACTATGGAGTTCCAGGTGCTCGACATTGCCGTGTCGTATAACTTGTTGTTAGGCCGACCTTGGATTCATGCGGCCAAGGCGGTACCATCTTCTCTACACCAGATGGTCAAGTTTGAGTGGGAACAGCAAGAGATTGTCGTACACGGGGAGGAAAATGCTTGTAATGTGGTAGCACCTTTTGACGGTACTGATGGGGATAGGGGTCCTTGGGTCTACCAAGTGACGGATGCTGTTGTGGTGAATAGAGTTGCTGAAGGAGAAAAGTTACCAACCCTATGATGGCACCAACTGCTGTAATGGTGGCCAGAGAAATGCTGAGAAATGGATTTGCACCGGGGAGGGGATTAGGCAGAACATTGCAGGGAGTCATTCAACCAGTTCAGCTTCCGGAGAACAAAGGTACATTCGGCTTAGGGTTCAAACCCACCTTTGCCGACATCCAAAGAGCCTCTAAAGCCAAAAAGAACTGGACCTTGCCCAAACCCATACCCAAATTATCCGACACCTTCATCGGGCCTGGTACAAAATATCAACCATCTGCTGCAACAAAGTGCATTGAGACCCAACTTGATGAAGAAATGCTTGGTTTTGAGAAAATGTTTTGGGAGGTGAATACGATTGAAGCAGGGGAAGGCACGAGCAAAATGGACGTGCAATTTGTGGGGCCTGGAATCACATTGAACAATTGGGAAGCTACTCCTTTCCCTATCAGGAAGGAGTCTTGGTAGTTAGCTCAAAATTTTCATCATTGCTTTCCCGAAAGTTGTTATTTTTATAGTTGTCCCATTCCCCTCATGAAAAGAAAATCACCATGTATCCCGAACATTGTTCACTCTTTTATCAATGAAATGCAGTTTTCCTTTTTCTTCACTTTTGCCTTATTTTTCTTTATTTTTCCTTTTTGTACAGTTTTGCATGTGTTGATTCCAATGCCATGTCATGCGTGAAGGATTCTAGACCCAGTTCTGACAATCACGTTACTATACAAGAAATCGAGGAAGATAATGAAATAGAATGTGAGGATGAGGAAGCCCTGGAGGAAATAAGTAAGGACATGAAACAATACGAGGAAAAACCCAAACCGAATCCGAGTGATACGGAATCTGTAAATTTGGGGAGCGAAGATGATGTCCGAGAAACAAAGATTAGTGTGCATTTGGAGGCACCCCTCGGGGATGAATTGATAAGGTTGTTACATGAATTTAAGGACATCTTTGCCTGGTCCTATGATGACATGCCCGGGCTTAGCACAGATCTAGTGGTACACAAGTTGCCTATCTACTCTGAATGCCGGCCGGTAAAACAAAAGCTGAGGAAATTCAAAACGGACATTAGCGTGAAGATAAAAGAAGAGGTGAATAAGCAGTTTGAGGCAAAGGTCATAAGAGTTACTACGTACCCCACCTGGTTGGCAAATGTTGTGCCGGTCCCGAAGAAAGATGGCAAAACCAGAGTGTGTGTAGACTATAGAGACCTCAACAAAGCCGGTCCGAAGGATGACTTCCCATTGCCAAACATTCACATATTGATCGACAATTGCGCCAAGCATGAGATCGGTTCGTTTGTGGATTGTTATGCAGGTTATCACCAGATCCTGATGGACGAAGAAGATGCTGAGAAAACTGCCTTCATTACACCTTGGGGAACGTATTGTTACAGAGTAATGCCGTTTGGATTGAAGAATGCTGGGGCAACTTACATGAGGGCAATGACCACAATGTTTCACGATATGATGCATCGAGAAATTGAAGTATATGTGGACGATGTCATCATAAAGTCCGAAAACAACCTGATCATGTGAAAGATTTGAGGAAGTTTTTCCAAAGACTCCGGAGGTACAATCTAAAGCTCAATCCGGCGAAGTGTGCTTTTGGAGTACCTTCGGGAAAACTACTGGGGTTTATTGTGAGTCGGCGAGGTATTGAACTGGATCCATCAAAGATCAAGGCTATTCAAAGTCTACCTCCGCCGAAGAACAAGAAGGAGGTCATGAGCTTATTAGGAAGGTTGAATTACATTAGTCGGTTCATTGCTCAATTGACATCAACATGCGAGCCGATCTTCAAGTTGTTGAAGAAAGATGCGGCAGTTAAATGGACCGACGAGTGTCAGGAAGCCTTTGACAAGATCAAGGAATATTTGGCCAATCCTCCGGTGTTAGTTCCCCCAGAACCAGGGCGACCTTTGATTTTGTATCTGACAGTGCTGGATAACTCTTTCGGTTGTGTACTGGGTCAACATGACGAGACAGGCAAGAAGGAACAAGCCATATACTACCTCAGCAAAAAGTTTACATCCTACGAGGTAAAGTATACCCAACTGGAAAGAACTTGTTGTGCATTGATTTGGGTAGCTCAGAAGCTAAAGCATTATTTGTCGGCATACACCACGTACTTGATATCACGACTGGATCCTCTCAAGTATATATTTCAGAAGCCTATGCCTACGGGAAGACTGGCCAAATGGCAGATTCTGCTCACGGAATTTGACATTGTCTATGTAACTCGTACGGCAATGAAGGCACAAGCTATTGCGGACCACTTAGCCGAGAATCCGGTGGATGATGAATATGAGCCGTTGAAAACATACTTTCCGGATGAAGAGGCAATGCTTGTCGAGGAGATGGAGAAAGAGGAGAGGCCGGGATGGAAAATGTACTTTGACGGAGCCGTCAACAGCAGGGGCGTTGGTATCGGAGCGGTACTCATTTCAAGTACGGGTCAACACTATCCCGTTACAGCTCAGCTTCGATTTTTCCGTACCAACAATATGGCCGAATATGAGGCGTGCATCTTGGGATTAAGGATGGCGATTGACATGGGTATTCAAGAGATTTTGGTCATGGGTGACTCGGATCTTTTGGTACACCAAATTCAAGGGGAATGGGAGACACGAGATTTGAAATTGATACCATATCGGTATTGTTTGCACGAGTTGTCTCAAAGATTCCGGTCTATAGAGTTCAAGCACATCCCAAGAATGCACAATGAGATTGCGGATGCTTTGGCCACATTGTCCTCTATGTTGCATCATCCGGACAAGACATATATAGATCCACTCCAGATCCAAGTCCGAGATCAGAATGCTTATTGCTTCGCTGTGGAAGAAGAGTCAGATGGAGAGCCGTGGTATCATGATATTAGAGAATACTTGAAAGTTGGCAAATACCCGGAGCAAGCCACCGGAGACCAGAAGAGAGCCATCAGGCGTCTAGCCAATGGATTTTTCCTCAGTGGAGGAGTGGTATACAAAAGAACACCAGATCTGGGTTTATTGCGGTGTGTGGATGCACAACAAGCAGATGAAATCATGATTGAAGTACATGCCGGAGTATGCGGACCCCACATGAGCGGATATGTTTTAGCAAAGAAGATTTTGAGAGCCGGGTACTACTGGCTCACGATGGAGCGTGATTGTATCAGGTATGTAAAGAAATGCCATCAATGCCAGGTACATGGGGATCTAATCCATTCTCCGCCTTATGAATTGCACACAATGTCAGCACCTTGGCCCTTTGTTGCTTGGGGCATGGATGTCATCGGCCCAATAGATCCAGCCGCTTCTAATGGGCACAGGTTCATTCTGGTTGCAATAGATTATTTCACCAAGTGGGTCGAAGCTAAAACATTCAAAGCAGTGACGAAGAAAGCGGTGGTGGATTTTGTGCATGAGAATATTATATGCCGATTTGGAATCCCCAAGGTGATTATCACGGACAATGGAGCCAATTTAAACAGTCATCTCATGGCGGAAGTTTGTGAAAGGTTTAAGATCACGCACCGCAATTCCACACCCTACAGGCCAAAGGCGAATGGAGCAGTAGAAGCGGCTAACAAGAATATCAAGAAGATTCTCCGAAAAATGGTGGAGGGATCCAGGCAATGGCATGAAAAGTTACCCTTTGCTCTCATGGGTTACCGCACGACGGTACGTACTTCTATCGGAACCACACCTTATACCCTGGTGTACGGAACGGAGGCTGTTATACCCGCAGAAATAGAAATACCGTCATTGCGAATTATAGCCGAATCTGAGATAGATGACGATGAATGGGTAAAGGCCCGATTAGAATAGTTGAATTTGATTGATGAGAAGAGATTGGCCGCAGTCTGCCATGGGCAGTTGTATCAGCGAAGAATGGCCAGAGCATATAATAAGAAGGTACGACCTCGAAAGTTTGAAGTCGGACAACTGGTATTGAGGCGTATCTTACCACATTGGGCCGAGGCAAAGGGCAAATTTGCACCAAATTGGCAGGGACCGTTCGTGGTATCACGGGTGTTGTCCAATGGAGCATTATATTTAACAGATGTTGAAGGAAAGTGCGTAGAGACTGCTATCAATTCGGATGCGGTCAAAAGATACTATGTATGATTCCTTTTCAATTATGTGTTTTGTATTTTGTTGTGATTTTGGAATTGAAATGACGAAGGCATTTTATTCTCTATCCAAACACTTTATCCATTGTTAACCCCTTTGAGCCTTAATGAATGAATTCTTTCATATCCCTCTCTCGGAATCGCTCTAGTGCAATAAGATCGAAATTGCCAGAATGAAAAATGAAATGATGGAAAAATGAAAAAAAAATGATGAAAAATGAAAATGAAAAAAAAAAATAAATGAATGAAAAAGAGAAAAAGACAAAGAAATCGGGAAAAAGTCAAAAAGAAATCCATCTAACTTATGAAGTTGGATGAACTACGTCCGACTTGATCCCGAAAGGGTACGTAGGCAGCCTCTCTGAGGTTCAGTCACAATAAAGAAAAAATCCAAAAATTCCCCACATATTGAAACTGGGGCAGAAGTTATGTTTTAATAATTCCGAGAGTTGTAAATATGTTTAACCCTCGTTGAAATTTTGAGCCTTTATATCTTTCTTTCTTAACCCATCCAAAAGCCACGTTACAGTCCAAAGAAAGACCTTCTGATCGATTCTGAAATGATAACGAATACAACGAAGGAGGAGCGAAGTATCGGACAATACCCGTGGAACAGAAAACAAAATACAAAAGGAAAAATGGAAAAAATAAAAAAATGAGAGAGTCTCATCAGTGAAAACCTTAATCGGCACTGTGAGATGATTGTGAGGTTGAGAGAATAAACGAGAGAGTCTTATTGGTGAAAACCTTTCGAGGCACCGTAAGGCGATCGTGAGGATCATCAGAAAAGAAAAAAAGGCAACAAAAAAGAGTATCGGTTTGGGTCAAAGGCAATTCGTAGTCTGAATAATGATTGGAACGAACTGGGTCAGAGTTTAAATACATGGCATGGTCAGCGGAATCAGCCAGCAAATACCCAGATAAGTTTTGTCATCTCTCCAAAATACCCTTACCTTTCTTTCATTTTTTCTGCATTTCATTGTTTACCTTTTGAGAGCTAACTACCGGCTCCCGATAACGGAAGTTGAAACAACACTGGATCAGAAAGGATAGAAGATTGGGGAAAGGAATAAAGAAGCTTGGCAAACATGGCCAAAGAAAAAGAAAACAAAACAAAAATGGAAAAATGAGAAAATACAAAGAGAGTCTGCAAGGGACAAGAAGTCGAAAGCCATGCAACATGAAAAAGCAAAAACAAAGGAAGCAATAAGAAGTGGGGACGGCAGATGCCAGTTGCCAGCAGTTTATATCTAATAAATTTTGTTTCATGCAAGAACAAACTGTCACTAATCACTTTAAAGTGAATGTGACCAATGTGGAAAATTTAAAATACCAAAAAGAGAAAGTCCGCCGAATAAGTGGAGAAATTCACAAGCAAGAGATAAAAAGAAAATACCAAAAAAGAGGAAGGTAACATCTTTTAAAGCCCACCTTCTAATACGGGAATACTTTTCTGCATTTGCATTGCACGTTTAAATTCCGTTAGGTGCCCACCTTCTAATACGGGAATACTTTTATGCATTCGCATTGCACGTTTAAATTCCGTTAGGTGCCCACCTTCTAATACGGGAATACTTTTCTGCGCATTCGCATTGCACGTTTAAATTCCGTTAGGCGCCCACCTTCAAATACGGGAATACTTTTCGCATTCGCATTGCACGTTTAAATTCCGTTAGGTGCCCACCTTCTAATACGGGAATACTTTTCTCCATTCGCATTGCACGTTTAAATTTCGGTTAGGTGCCCACCTTCTAATACGGGAATACTTTTCTGCATCGCATTGCACGTTTAAATTTCGTTAGGTGCCCACCTTCTAATACGGGAATACTTTTCCGCATCGCATTGCACGTTTAAATTCGTAATGTTTCACCTAAGATAAAGAGATAAGCAGCCGAAAGTTACACGGCAGGAGAAAAGCAAAAAAGAGGAAGGCAATAAGAAGCAGGGACGTCAAATGCCAATTGCCAGCAGTTTATGTCTAATAAATTTTGTTTCATGAAGGAACAAATTGTCACTCATCACTTTAAAGTGAATGTGACCGATGTGGAAAATAGAAAACACAAAAACAGAAAGTTCGCCAAATAAGTGGAGAAATTCACAGGCAAGAGATAATTGGTAAAAGAAAATACCAAAAAGAGGAAGATAGCATCCGTTAAAATCCACTCCCCAGTCCTCAGGCTGCGGGAATACATTTTTGCATTGCACGTTTAATTTCTGTTAGGCGCCCACCTTCTAATACGGGAATATTTTCTGCATTCGCATTGCACGTTTAAATTATGTTAGGTGCCCACCTTCTAATACGGGAATACTTTTTTGCATCACATTGCACGTTTAATTTCTGTTAGGCGCCCACCTTCAAATACGGGAATACATTTCTGCATCGCATTGCACGTTTAATTTCTGTTAGGTGCCCACCTTCTAATACGGGAATACTTTTCAGCATCGCATTGCACGTTTAATTTCTGTTAGGTGCCCACCTTCAAATACGGGAATACTTTTCTGCATCGCATTGCACGTTTAAATTCTGTTAGGTGCCCACCTTCTAATACGGGAATATTTTCTGCATTGCATTGCACATTTAATTTCTGTTAGGTCCCCACCTTCAAATACGGGAATATTTTCTGCATCGCATTGCACGTTTAAATTCTGTTAGGCGACCGCCTTCAAATACGGGAATACTTTTCTGCATCGCATCGCACGTTTAATTTTTGTTAGGCGCCCACCTTCAAATACGGGAATACTTTTCTGCATCGCATTGCACGTTTAAATTCCGTTAGGCGCCCACCTTCAAATACGGGAATACTTTTCTGCATCGCATTGCACGTTTAAATTTTGTTAGGTGCCCACCTTCTAATACGGGAATACTTTTCTGCATTTGCATTGCACGTTTAAATTCCGTTAGGTGCCCACCTTCTAATACGAGAATATTTTTCTGCATTCGCATTGCACGTTTAAATTCCGTTAGGTGCCCACCTTCAAATACGGGAATACTTTTCGCATTGGCATTGCACGTTTAAATTTCGGTTAGGTGCCCACCTTCTAATACGGGAATACTTTTCTCGCATTCGCATTGCACGTTTAAATTCGTTAGGTGCCCACCTTCTAATACGGGAATACTTTTCCGTATTTGCATTGCACGTTTAAATTTCAGTTAGGTGCCCATCTTCTAATACGGGAATACTTTTCTGGCATTCGCATTGCACGTTTAAATTCGTTAGGTGCCCACCTTCAAATACGGGAATACTTTTCTGCATCGCATTGCACGTTTAAATTTTGTTAGGTGCCCACCTTCTAATACGGGAATATTTTCTGCATCGCATTGCACGTTTAATTACTGTTAGGTGCCCACCTTTTAATACGGGAATACTTTTCTGCATCGTATTGCACGTTTAATTTCTGTTAGGTGTCCACCTTCTAATACGGGAATATTTTCTGCATCGCATTGCACGTTTAATTTTTGTTAGGCGCCCACCTTCAAATACGGGAATATTTTTGCACATCATGGTTTATACAGTTAAAAGCCCACACTGGGGCAGAAAAAGAAAAAAAGGTAGTTTGTTGTTTTGTTTTGAGCAGGTTCAGCTCGAGATCAAGAAAAACAAGAAAATCAACAACAAAAAAGAGAGTCAACAAGAAAAACAAGAAAATCAACAAAAAGAGAGTCAACAAGAAAAGAAAAATCAACAAAAAGAGAGTCAGCATCAAGGAAAATCAACAAAAAAGGAAGATTCTGCATCACCGGAAAGGGAAGAAGAGCAAAAGCTAGATTAGGAACAATTGTAATTGTAGGATCTTAGCTTAGAATAGCTTCTTCATTTTACATTTCCCCCCCCGGTGTAATAAGGAGTAAGTCAGCAGGTCTCAACAGTGTCAATGCAACAGTGAGTTTGGTAGTTTTTTAAAACTGCCAGACCTTCCCGAACTACACTGACCTGATTCCTGTTTAGCCCAGGATATGTAGGCAACCTCTAAAGCAGGGTGCGGTCAAAAGGTTTTCAAAAATGCTTTCACGGAATGTGCCGATGTGCAAAAATCTCTCATTACCGCTCACTTGTCTTTGCACTGAAACTCTTCGTGTTCCCGGGCAAAGAGGGGCAGCTGTGAGCACATGATTTTTGCACCGGGCAAATAATTCCAAAATTAAAATAAATATATTTTTGAGTGCAATTACTTGCTGTGTTTAAAATTAGCTATACTTTGTGTATTTGCATAAGTAGAAATTAGAAAAAAAATAAAAAAAAATAGGCTAAGCAATTAGTTTGTTAGTTTAATTAGTTTGATTTTAAGAAAATTAAAAATAGCTTAAATAGGAGAAAATAAAGAAAAATAGCAGAAAAATTGCAAAAAATATTAGAAAATTAGAGTAAATAGTAAATTAGGATTTATAATTTTTCATAAAAGAAAAAGAAAAAAAAAGTATAAAAGAAAATACATAAAAATAATTAAAAACCAGAAAATACAAATATATATGGTTGGTATAATAAACTTGGGCCAATTGCAATCCAAGTCACTGGCCCAATGATTTGGCCCAAAGGAAATCCGGTCCAGGCCTTTAATGGACTTAATCTCAGCCGTCCAACCTCGTTGATCTAACGGCTGGGATATTTAGTTGAATTTAGGTTTTAATTAATATGAGAGAAGCGATCTGGGCCGTCCGTTTTAGTCAATCTAACGGAAGAGACTCTTGGTCTCATAAACGACGATACGGCGTCGTATAAGTAACGCCCCTCTCAGACCGTTGATCTCCATCAAACGGACGGTTGAGATCACCTTAGCCTCATCGCCTATATAAGGCATTGGTCTGAGACGGCCCGGCCATTTTTAGAAACCCCTAGCCCTAGCCGCCCCTTCACTCCTCTCTTCTCTCCCATCTCTTCGTCTTCAACCTCAAGAAAACCTAGACGGCCAATGGCGGCCACCACCCTCCATGGTGGTCGCCGGCCTTTCTACTCCCTTCTCACATCTTTTCCTTCTTCTTTTTCTTTCTTCTCCATCAAAGCTCCAAAAAACAAACCCTTTCTTTAGAACTCCGGTCACCGGAACTCCGCCGGTGACCGCTCAAACAATGAACCACCGCTCCAAACCAATGCCGTTCGAACCCCCTTTCCATGATCTATCCAACTATACCACCCACACTTCTCGAATATTCCTGGAGCGTCTCGAATATCCCAAAAAGTGTCGCCGGAACCCTAACTCCGGCGACTCCAAAACTTCAACCTTCAAGATCCATTCTTTCATCTTCCCAAACACTCCTCTTCAAGCCAGGGCTTAAAAGACTTCATCTTGAAGTCTGAAAAAGAAACAGAAAAGAAAAATGAGGAAAAAGAAAAATCGCGAAAAAGGTGAATAAAGAAGAGTCGAAAAGAGAGAGTGAAAGAGAAAAGGAAAGCTTGGGGGACAGACCCCGCCAAGCTAAGTACCTCCCCCCCTTTTTTGTTTTTCTTTGTTCTTTTGACTTTCTTGATTTTTGTTTGTGTTTGTATTGCCTTGCATGTTCTGTTTGTTTTTGTTATTTTTGTGTTTCACATGTTAGTCATAAGGCTATTCTTTGTTTTCTTTTGTTGATTCTGTTCTTGTCTCGAGCTTGAGTTTTGCATGCTAGTTCATAATTTTTTCTGTTTATCTTTTATTCCGTTTGCTTTTTGATTATCTTCTTTTGTCTCACAGTATATCCCGTATATCCTTGTCTGTTAGCCTGTTCATCTCCTATCTTTTAAACTGTTCTTTTGAGCCCGTTAGTAATAAGATTTTGGTTGGTCATGTGTCCTGTTTGATATCATGGTCCTTTACTCTGAGTTCAAATATCTCGTCTTTCTTTGTCATATTGACTGATAGTTCCTGATTCGTCTCAAAAGCATGACTATGATTTTTCACATGTTTAGTTGTTTAGTCATTTGCTATAGCTTCTCGCTTGTTGGCTTCTTGGTATGAACTCTTGTTCTGATATCCTTCTTTTACCTCCTTCGTCCTCTGTTAGCATTAGGCCTTCTCTTCTTATTGATATCAGATAACTTCTTTTAGTTGGAATGGTTCTTTTCCTCTACTTATTCTCATGTTTAGTCTCAAGACTAGGATTAGCTGTTAGCCTCATGCTTTCCCTGTTCTATTTGTTTAGCATGATTTTAGGGTTAGTGCTTGAAAATGATTCTGATTAACATGTTTATGTTAGAATCCATTGCTTTTATGAGCCATGTTGACTGTTTTGCGGCAGCCTATGCTTTTGTGTACCTATGTCATGAATCCTGGTGGTTTTGAAGTTCTTCAAATTGTCCTGTGACTAGAACTGGTAGTAATTAGATCTGAAGTTGACATGAATTCATACTGTATTACATGTAGTCTGATGATGTGAGTTAATTAACTGAAATTCAACCATATCAATTGTTTCCTCTGAGTTTAAGTTGATTAATGCATGTTGATTTGATCATATGTGTTCTTGTATGCAACAAATGTTGAAGATGATTAAGTTCTGCTAGTTCCTGTTAAACATGATTGTTTGGTTAACATTATTTGAACTTTAGGAGGATTGGCTATAGTCGTTAGCATTAGGTCCATGAAAAATGGCTAGTTTTTAAATAGGTTAAAACTGAAAATAAACAAAATAGGCTATAAGTTTAATAATTGACCTAAGAGTGGTCAACTTTGGAAAAGTTGACCAACTCTGTAAGGTCCAAACACACCAGCCCACTCTCAAAGGAGGCTGGTTGTGCAAAAATGGTCAAGCCTGCAAATGCAGACTTGCCCAGGCTCTCTTTTGAGCCCTGGACATTAAGTGGCCAAACCTGCAAAGGTTCTGGGCCCAACAGTTCAGCAAATGGGTTTAATTACCCAGGCTAAGTCTCAACTTGAGACTGGCTATTGGTTAAATAGTTCAAGCAGGCTAGTCTTGCAATTAGTCTAATTAACCTTAAAATCACAAAAGTAGGTTATTAAGAAATAATTGGCTTAAGAGTGGTCAACTTTGCAAAAGGTTGACCAACTCTATAAGGCCCTAACACACAGTCCACCTTTAAAAGTGGCTGGTTGTGCAAATTGGCTAAGTCTGCAAATGCAGACTTGCCCAGGCTCTATATTGAGCCCTGAACATTAAAAGGGCCAAATCTGCAAATGTTTTGGGGCCTAATTGTTCAGTAATTAGCTAAGTCTCAACTTGAGACTGGCTAGCTTTTAAATAGTTTAATTTCATTAATAAAAAAAAACAGGCTAGTCCTGCAATCAGTTTTAAATTGAAATAATCAGGTCTTAATTAACTGAAATAGATCCAGAAGTGGTTAAAATTGAAATAGTTTCCTAAAGTAGACCTGGCCAGCCCTTAAATACCAATGCAAGGGCTGGCTATTAGTTAAATAAGTCCCAAAGAAGCTGAAAATTAACCTAGGCAGTCAAGTAAATCAGCATTGGCCTTGAGGGCATAATTGGAAGTCAAATAGGTAAAATGGTGAATAGTTTGGAACATAAGAGGGTAAGGGAGTCATTTGTACCCCTGATTTCTGCAATTTTGCAGAGATTTATGGGTATAATGGTCTCCTAAAAATGGGAAATCTGTAAAAATCTCAAACCCTTAGGGATACACTAGTAAAAACCCATAAAAAGGAATCTTTAGAACCTTCCAGCACATGCTGGAAGGATTTCTGGTAACTGAAATGGGGGCTTAAGTGTAGAATTGATAATTTTAGGAGGGGGAGAAGTGGGATTAATCCCATACTTCCTCCTCAAGCCTTCAGCCCTAAAAATAACTATATATACCTCTCAAAAAGGGGCTGAAGGGGGTTCCAATTTTTAGCAAATCTGAAATACACTTAAGCTGGCTTTTGAAAGAAAAGTTTCAGAGATTAAAAAATAGCAATACAATAGTAAAATTTCTGGGTTTCCTTCTCGGATTGCTGGGTTATTTGTCTGGGTTTCTGCTTGATTGATTGTTGTTGGGTTCTATTTTATTGTGGCTGTGTTGTCTTGCTTATTTGGGAGTCATCTTCACTGTTGCATTGCTGTTGAGTCTAGTGCTGATTATTTGCTTCATTCCCCCTAGAACTCACTAGCTTCTATTGCTGAATCAGGTACATATTCTGCTCGCTCAAATGTAATGTTGAAGTATGGATGAAATGAAGTTCAAGGATTGAATCTGATAATGATGTTCTTTTACTTCTGTTTTAATTCAAATTGTTAGTGTAGTATAGTGTAGATTTGTAACTTTGAAGTAGTGTAGTATCTGAAAACAGAAACCAAACAGAGGCAATGTAATAGTGATAGTAGTAGTATAGCAGTAGAAGTAAGCAACACCTCACCTAGTTAATTAGGCAAAACATCTAAAATGAAGCCTGTTAGTAGCCACATGAATCGACAACAGTCAATACTCACATAATTAGTATATTTCGTCGATATTTAGTTTCGAATAAGCTTTAAAAGGAAATAATTGGATGAAGTAACACTTGAAGGTGAAATTAGTTTCAAAATTGTCAAATAAGTCTGGTTCATGTTTATCAGTAGTTAATCACAATTGAAAATTAGTATGTAGACACAAGTGAGTCCAAAAAGGGGATTAATAATCAGAAAATCTGGTAGTATATTTGCAACCGGGTTTATGACACCGATTAAGTCTAAGTCATAGTAAAACAGGCAATATAACTATACAGGTGTAGTTAATCACTTAGTCTTAAATAATCTGTAGTTAATTAGTTTAATTACTCTTCAATTTTCCCATATAATTAGACAGTCTTCTTAGAATTGGTATTAACCCTTAACCAGTAATTAGATGGATTCCTAGCTGTAAACTAATAATGGCGGTAGTTTGTCAAGTATTAAAGGCAATTAGTTAGAATTACTATTTCATGTATTGATTTCTCTGGTTATAAATAAAGATGCGTATTGATTTCTTATTATCTCATAATGTGTATTTTTATTTCGGTTAATTACAATGTCATTCCCTCTTTGTTTGGGCCTGATTCTATGGCGTGAGCCCGAAGTATGTAGCCAATTGGCTAACGACCCAAAATTCAGTAAATACTTGGGCCTTCAAGGCCTGGGTCGATGTAATGTTAGTATAAGGCCTCAATGAAAACCAGTCTCCATTAAATAACAGAAATCATATGGGCCTAGAACGCTTGTGTGAATACGACTAAGGCAAAAACAATATAGCAAATGTAGTTGAACGAAATAGGATCGGACTTTAATAAAGTTAAATTGGGACGAGCCTCGCTCGGATAACAACGGGGCCCCCATTTAGTAATAAGATTGACATAGTAGAATCGGAGAGGCTAATAGCGAATTCCATAGCCTCTCCCAAAGTTAAAAGCCGATATAGACTATCTTAAGGCACGACTTTAATATACCTTCCTATGAACGAGTGTGCACTTGGTGCGACTCAAATCCAAATCTCGGTAAAGCTGAAATACACCAAAAGTCATAGGCGTACTGGTTGCGGTATGACTCGAGGCGTGTTTTCGCGATACCGCAAATTCCCTAAAAATGATATTTAACGAAAAAGTACATTATATTGTTAAAACTTATAATTGAAGTCAAAAGTCAAGAACGACAGTGGAGCGACCGTGCTAAAACCACGGAATCCGGGAGTGCCTAACACCTTCTCCCGGGTTAACAGAGTTCCTTATCCGGATCTCTGCTTCGCATACATTTATAAGAGTCAAAATTCCTCGGATTCGGGATTAACCGGTGACTTGGGACACCATTGTCATTCCCAAGTGGCGACTCCGATTAATCTCTAATAAAATCCCGAACCGATTGTCCTTTAATTGGAAAAACTCCTTCCCTTACGTTATTTTATCCGTCTTGGGTAATTGAGCGTCGGGGTATACCCTACAAGTGTATTTATACGCTTTTAAGTGTGTGGGGTAGTAAAAAGGGAGGTGTGACAAGTATTTTCACAATTAATGAGTTCTATGTCTGTCACACAGTACGAGACTAGGTTCGTGGACCTGGCTCGTCATGCTATTATCATACTTCCCACAGATCGGGAGAGAGTGAGGAGGTTTATTGATGGCTTGAATCGGCCAATTCGGCTACAGATGGCTATGGGGGCAGGAACTGAAATCACTTTTCAGGAGGCGGCTAATGCAGCCCGCCGGATCGAGATGGCTCTGTCACAGGGAGCGAGACATGGATCAGATAAGAGATCTCGTAATTCGGGTAGATTCAGTGGTACCTCGTCTGGAGATAGAGATTTTTATGATAGAGGCCATCTTCCTAGGCCTTATCAGTCAGCTCTTCAGGTTTCTCATGATGCTTCAGGTGATCGTAATTCTCAGCCACGCTACTCTGATCAGCAGCCTATCAGTGCACCACCACTTCGCCATTTTCAGCGGCCGAGGGCTTGTTTTACGTGCGGTGATCTTAGGCACATTGCAAGGTATTGCCCTCGAGCTTCCGACAGATCTCATCAGCAGGGTTCTCGTGCCATGATTCAGGCCCCAGTTCCCTCACAGCCTGCCCAGCCGGCTAGAGGCGGAGGTAGAGGACATAGAGGTGGAGGTAGAGGTCATAGAGGTGGAGCTCGGACCGATAGAGGTAGAGACCAGCCAGCAGCTGATCGTCCTAGAGATACTGCTCAGGGTGGTGGGGCACAGCCCCGATGTTATGCACTTCCCGCCAGACCAGAGGCTGAGTCTTCTGATGCCGTCATTACAGGTATTATTTTGGTTTGTGATAGAAAGGCATCAGCATTATTTGACCCCGGGTCTACATATTCGTATGTGTCTTCCTATTTTGCACCATACTTGATTCAGCCCAGTGATCCACTGAGTGTTCCTGTTCATGTGTCTACACCAATAGGCGACTCTATTGTGGTTGATCGAGTTCATCGGTCATGTATTATAGTAATTGAGGGTCTCGAGACCCGTGCTGATTTATTACTCCTAAATATGGTGGACTTCGATATTATACTAGGCATGGACTGGCTATCTCCGTATCATGCTATTTTAGATTGCCATGCCAAGACTGTGACTTTAGCCCTGCCGAATTCGCCTCGTATAGAGTGGAAAGGAATTTCAGGTCATACTAGCCGTAATGTTATTTCTTATGTTAAAGCTCGGCGTATGGTTGGAAAGGGATGCTTGGCTTATTTGGCCTATGTCCGTGATTCTAGTGCTGAGGTTCCTTCTATTGACTCTGTGCCTGTGGTTCGCGAATTTCCTGAAGTATTTCCTTCAGACTTGCCAGGTATGCCGCCCGATAGGGACATTGATTTTTGCATTGATTTGGCTCCAGGCACTCAGCCCATTTCCATTCCCCCATACCGTATGGCTCCGCCGGAGTTAAAAGAATTGAAGGAACAGTTGCAGGATTTACTTGAAAAGGGTTTCATTAGGCCCAGTGTTTCGCCGTGGGGTGCACCTGTATTATTTGTAAAGAAGAAAGATGGTTCGATGAGAATGTGCATTGACTATCGACGGTTAAACAAGGTGACTATCAAAAATAAATATCCACTTCCGCGAATTGATGATTTATTTGACCAGCTTCAGGGTGCCAAGGTATTTTCAAAGATAGATTTGAGATCTGGCTATCATCAGGTGAAGATTAGGGCATCTGATGTCCCTAAGACCGCGTTCCGCACTCGGTATGGACATTATGAATTTCTGGTCATGTCTTTTGGGTTGACAAATGCTCCGGCAGCTTTTATGGAATTAATGAATCGGGTGTTCCGGCCTTATTTAGACTTGTTTGTAATAGTCTTCATTGATGACATATTAATATATTCTCGCAGTCAGGAGGAGCATGCGCAACATCTCAGAGTGGCCTTACAGACTCTGAGAGATAGCCAGCTATATGCAAAATTTTCAAAGTGTGAATTTTGGCTAAGTTCGGTTGCATTCCTGGGTCATATTGTGACGGCAGCAGGTATTCAGGTTGATCCGAAGAAAATTGAGGCAGTCAAGAGCTGGCCTAGACCGACATCAGCCACAGATATTCGGAGTTTCTTGGGGTTAGCGGGCTATTATCGCCGATTCGTAGAAGGATTTTTGTCTATTGCAACCCCACTGACCAGATTGACCCAGAAGGGTGTTCAATTTGAATGGTCCGATGAATGTGAGGCGAGCTTTCAAAAGCTCAAGACAACTTTGACTATAGCACCAGTGCTGATACTACCTATGGGTGCAGGGCCTTATATAGTTTACTGTGACACGTCCCGTACAGGGCTTGGAGCGGTATTGATGCAGGATGGTAAGGTTATTGCTTATGCTTCGAGGCAGTTGAAAATACATGAGAAGAATTATCCAATTCATGATCTTGAGTTGGCAGCGGTGGTTCATGCCTTACAGATCTGGAGGCATTATTTATATGGTGTGACATGTGAGGTGTACACTGATCACAAAAGCCTACAGTACTTGTTCAAGCAAAAAGAGTTGAATTTACGACATTGGAGATGGTTAGAGTTGCTGAAGGACTATGATGTTACTATCCTATATCACCCAGGTAAGGCCAATGTGGTGGCCGATGCATTGAGTAGAAAGTCCGCCGGCATGGGTAGTCTTGCCTTTATCCCGGTTAGTCAGAGACCATTTGCTCTAGATGTCTAGGCCTTAGTCAACCAGTTCGTGAGACTAGACATTTCTGAGCCTAGCAGGGTGTTAGCCTGCACGGTCGCTCGTTCTTCTTTATTAGAGCGTATCCGTGAGAGGCAATTTGATAATCCTCATTTGCGTGAGTTGAGAGATACAGTACAGCGGGGAGGTGCCACAGAGGTAAATCTAGATGATGATGGGGTATTGAAATTGCAGGGGTCGAGTTTGTGTGCCCAATGTCGAAGGGATTCGAGAGTTAATCTTAGCGGAGGCCCACGGTTCGCGGTATTCTATTCACCCATGCGCCGCGAAGATGTACCAGGACTTACGTTAGCACTATTGGTGGCGCAGAATGAAGAAAGATATCGTTGCGTATGTCGCTCGGTGTCTAAATTGTCAGCAGGTGAAATATGAGCACCAGAGACCTGGTGGTGTATTCCAAAGGATTGAAATTCCCGAGTGGAAATGGGAGCGGATCACTATGGATTTCGTTACTGGACTTCCTTTGACTCGGAGGAAATTTGATGCTATTTGGGTCATTGTTGATAGGCTGACCAAGTCAGCACACTTTATTCCAGTATCCGTCTCCTACTCGTCGGAGAGGTTAGCGGAGGTTTACATTAGGGAGATTGTTCGTCTCCATGGAGTGCCGGTATCTATTATCTCTGATCGGGGTACGCAGTTTACCTCGCGGTTCTGGAGAGCGGTCCAGCAGGAGTTAGGCACCCAGGTTCAGTTGAGTACAGCATTTCATCCTCAGACGGATGGCCAGTCCGAGAGGACTATTCAGATTCTAGAGGACATGCTTCGAGCCCGTGTTATTGATTTCGGAGGCTCGTGGGACCAGTTTCTGCCATTAGCAGAGTTCGCCTACAATAACAGTTACCAGTCTAGCATCCAGATGGCTCCGTATGAGGCGTTGTATGGTAGGCGATGTCGATCACCAGTTGGATGGTTTGAACCGGGAGAGGCTCGGTTGTTGGGTACAGACTTAGTTCAGGAGGCCTTGGATAAGGTCAAGACTATTCAGGAGAGATTGCGTTCAGCTCAGTCCAGGCAGAAGACTTATGCGGATCGTAAGGTTCAAGATGTAGATTTCATGGTTGGCGAACGAGTATTGCTCCGAGTGTCGCCTATGAAGGGTGTGATGAGGTTTGGGAAGAAGGGCAAGCTCGGCCCTAGGTATATTGGCCCATTTGAGATTCTAGACAGAGTGGGAGGGGTGGCTTACAGATTAGCTTTGCCGCCTAGCTTATCAGTCGTGCATCCAGTTTTTCATGTATCTATGCTTCGGAGATACCACGGCGATCCCACACATGTGTTAGACTTCAGTAATGTCCAATTGGACAATGATCTATCTTACGAGGAGGAGCCGGTAGCCATTCTAGACCGGCGACAGTTGAGGTCGAAGAGTTATCCTTCTGTGCGTGTTCAGTGGAGAGGTCAGCCTCCTGAGGCATCGACCTGGGAGTCCGAGTCTGATATGCGGAGCCGCTACCCACATTTGTTTCCTGACTCAGGTACTTCTTTCTTTTGTCCGTTCGAGGACGAACGGTTGTTTTAGAGGTGGAGATTGTGACGACCCAAAGGGTCATCACTTATTTTATTAATCATTCCGAGCTTTTGAGGTCTTGAAAACCTCAATTATAGTTGCCTCGATTTGCGTGCACAATCCGGGCACAAAGCTGGAAAATTTTTATGTTGAAATATGTGAAATATGTGAAAAAGTTGAAGAATTTTGATATTAATATTGATATGGTTGACTTTGGTCAACATTTTTGGTAAACGGACCCGGAACTGTGATTTGACGGTCTCAGAAAATCCGTAGAAAAATATGGAACTTGGGCGTATACCCGGAATTGAAATCCGAGGTCTAGAACCCCGATAAAAGAATTTTTCTGTTAAATTATTTTCTGAAAATGTTTAAGGAAAATGAAACTGAATTTTGATTAAAAATTACTGGTATCGGGCTCGTATTTTGGTTCCGACGCCCGGTACGGGTCATATATATTGGTTAAGCGCTTCTTGTAAAGTTTGGTTGAAAACGGACGTCGTTTGACGTGTTTCGGCCTTAAATTGGAAATTTTGGAAATTATGAAATCTTAAAGAATTCTTGAGTTTTAAGGCTCAATTCATTGATTTTGATGTTATTTTAGCGATTTGATCGCGCGAGCAAGTTCGTATGATGTTTTTGAGTTAGTGTGCATATTTGGTTTGGAGCTCCGAGGGCTCGGGAGTGTTTCGGAGGTGGTTCGGGGTGTTTTTGGACTTAGAAAACTGGCAGATTTTCTGCAATTTTTACACAGACATTTTACTCTACGCGATCGCGGCCTTGTACACGCGATCGCACTGCCTTGTCAAATTACTCAACACGATCGCAGCTGTCTGCACGCGATCGCGAAGTTTTCTGTCCTTCTTCAACGCGATCGCAGCCGTCTGCACGCGATCGCGTAGCCTTCCGTTCTTCTTCAACGCGATCGCGACCCTTTTCACGCGATCGCGTAGTACAATAAGCCACCCCAGCGAAATTCTTCTACGCGATCGCAGCATTGTCCACGCGATCGCGTAGTGTTGAATAATTGCCTTCCGCGATCGCGACCCAGTTCACGCGATCGCGTAGAACAAAATCGCTGCCCAGTGAATTTAATCCCAAAACAGAACAGAAACGGGATAAAAATCCCATTTCTGTTCAACTCTCTTCTCCACGGCTCCTTGGACGATTTTTGAGCGATTCTTCATCAAACTTCTTGGGTAAGTGATTCTTAACTCGTTTTCTTCATTTTCCATCAATATTATTTGAATTCCTAAGCCTAATTAGGTGTAAATGGGTAGAAAAATTGAGAATTGAGTATAATAAGGGTTTTCAAAGAATTTGCGATCTAGAACTCGTTTTGGAGTCGAACTTAAGAACAAATTGTATATTTGAACTCATGGAGGATTGGGTGAACTTATTTTGGTTCGAAACTTGAGTTTCGATTATGTGGGCCCGGGGTCGATTTTTACTATTCCGGGCAGAATGTTGTAAAAATCATATTTAGCAATATGAACTAGTTTGTTAAGTAGAATTGATGATATGAAATCAATTGTGTATAGATACGGTTGGATTGGAGTCAAATTCGAAAGGAAAAGGCATTGCTACGGATTGAATCGTTCATGAACTTTCGAGGTAAGTGTTTGTTCTATCCTAGTTTGTAGGAATATGAATTTAGTTATGAATAAATTGTTGATTAAGAGTTATTGGTGTTATGCCGGTAATGAAGATAAATTATTGAAATTATTATCAATTATTGGTTTAAAACCGGTAATTATAAATATTGTTGATATAGAGATTATTGGCTAAATGCCGGTAATATATATATTTTTATGAATTGGGATCGTGTGGTACGCCGACCACAAAGTGACTTAAAAATCTTGGCATTGGCCATAGTTGCCGGTAGCCTATTGATATATTTGGGATCGTGTGGTACGCCGACCACAAAGTGACTTAAATCTTGGCATTGGCCATAGTTGCCGGTAGCCTATTGATATATTTGGGAGCGGGTGGTACGCCTACCACAAGATATAATTATTGATATATTTGGGAGCGGGTGGTACGCCTATCACAAGATATAATTATTGATATATTTGGGAGCGGGTGGTACGCCTACCACAAGATATGAAATGAGAGAGGAATTGAGACATGGAAGTAAGATTTATTATGTTGATTAGATTATTCTGGATATCGTGAGTTATTGACTTTTATTTCAGAGCAGAGTATTTCCTTATAAATGTATTGTATATATATATGTCTATATTGCAACTGTACATGTTTAAGTGGGTGACTGGCCTTAGCCTGGTCACTAGTTCGCTGGGATAGGCCAGGCACTTACGAGCACATGGGGTCGGTTGTGCTGATACTACACTCTGCGCTCTTTTCGCGCAGATACAGGTTACGGACAGCAGCAGCGGCAGTAGCGACTTGTGGATTTTTCGACTACTGAGACTACGAGGTAGCCTTGCAGGCGTCCGCAGGACCCGTTGTCTCTTCTATCTATGCTTTTCATTCTGTTATCTCATATAATCGAGATAAACAACTTGTATTTTCTTTCAGACAATTATGTGTATTATTCTTAGAAGTTCGTGAGTATTGTGACACCAGTCTTGGGTAGTGTATCATGGTTGGGTTTTCTTTATCATATTTGACTAAGTCTTCCGCTAATTTTGATTATTCCGCTGTAATTTATATGTTTTAAATAAGAAATTGGTAATTAATGGAGATGTAATTAATATTTGGCTTGCCTAGCTTCCATTTAGTAGGCGCCATCATGACCTCGATGGTGGGAAATCCGGGTCGTGACAAGTTGGTATCAGAGCACTAGGTTGCACAGGTCTCACAACTCACGAACAACCTTAGTAGAGTCTGAAGGATCGGTACGGAGACGTCTGTATTTATCCTCCAGAGGCTACAGAGTTAGGAAAATATTCTCCAGTCGTGCGACTTGATCTTTTGAATGTTAATTGAACTTCTACTCTGTTCTTCGCAGTATAAAATTGCGAAACGCACTAACGGCCGTGCAGTATAATACTGCGAATTACTGTTCTTTTTTTTTTTTTAATTTCGCATTATTATTGCATGTTATTAAAAAAAATTAGCAAATTTTATCGTTTTCACAATTAACAAATTTTATTTTTGTTGTGTTATTGGTTGCTAATGTTTGAGTTTATTTTCATTTGCAAAATCTTGTACTTTTATCATAACTAGTCTTTGTGTACGCGCGTTGCGCGTGTACTCTATATTTTTTAATTTATTCTAAAAAGACAAAATTATGGTTGATTAACTTGCAAAAGATTTTTTTCTTCTTCTCATCATAATGCAAATTATTCAATTGTTTTAATAAGTACTACATATTTATTGTTTGCAACATATAGAAAATAATAAATTATTTTTGTAAAAATAGATTAATTCAGTCGTTATAGTATGATTAATCTACAATTTTTCTTTTTATCTAAACACATAATCATGCATATCAGATTCTTCATCTGGTAGTATTTCTTCAATCGTTTGATTATGAAAATATTACTTTAATATTGTATTGGAAGGAGTTAGAATATAAAATTCATGTTGATCAAAATTAGAATTTATTCTTCCCACATATGTAATATTTTTATTTTCTTGTATGGCTATAATCAACTCTCATATAAATAAAGACTTTTTAAAAATGATTAAAAAATTTACAAAAACATTTTGCTTTTTTCATTTTTTAGATTTTATGATTTCTTATTCTTTTTTTATATATATTTATTTTTAGTTTCATAAACATATATAAACAATTTTCGCAGATTGTAACCTCGTTTTCTTTTTTAGTATGTTATTTTCAAGTATAAAATGATAAATGATTTAATATTACTCTGTAAGATAATTTATAATCCTGAAATTGTATCATTGAAAAAGTTTAATTCTAACTTCAAATATATTCTCAATAAAAGGTAAGCGATCTACAAAGTTAGAAGAAAAAAAAAGGGAAAAAAATACTCGTATACTGAAAGTTGTCGAAACTATCCTAGTTTGTAATTACAAGTACTTATTTAATATTCCTATATTTAAATGTGGTCGCAAGTATTTCATTTCTAGAATTGGAAGGAATTGGAAATTAATGTCCTAAATATTAGAGAAATAGTTAAATAACTATTTATAAATATTAGGAAATAATTAAATGGATATTGCTAAATATTAGGAAAATAACTAAAAGACTAATTTGTCTAGTGTGAATTCTATTTTAAAAGGGTAAAAAAGGCAAACGATATTTCGTTAAGGGCCTTCGTGCTTTTAATATAGTATAGATTAAAATATGTCGAAATCTGAATTATTTAAAAAAAATGTATCTAGTAAATTATTCTTAGGAAAATTATTTATCTTCTCAAGTATTTTGATGCAAAATTACTTGTAACTCATAATATTATGCATGCCGCTTATGTTGCTTTAAATTAATACTAGTCGGTTAGAAAGTAGTCTAAAAGCAACCAAAAATAGTGGACTATCAAAAAACTTCAACAACAAGTTATTTTGTATAAATAAGTAATGGATTTAAATTATATATCTTCATAATGTAATGAAAATATAATTTATTCTGTTATAATATCTTATTTAACGCTTATTTTTAGCTATCATATTATTAATTAATGTTATTAAATAGAGTAATTTTATAATTATTTTTTAATTGATCTGATTGTATAAAATCATATTTACATAATGCATAAAATTCCTACAAACTATAATAATGGTCTTGCAATTTAAGATTTCAACATCTCCAATCAACAACTAACCAATAATACTCCGAAAAGAGCTTTACTTCATTATTCGTCAAAAAGTCTCTATTGTGTTAGAAGTACGTGGTCCGACCTGAGATATTTTAGCAAAACACAATAGAAATTTTTTCTTAGCAAACATGAAAAGGTTAATTCTACAAGTAGTTTTGCATCAAATAAGCGTTATTTTTAATTCACATATTTTTTTTAAATGACTAGTATTAATTTAAAGCAACATAAGCGGCATGCATAAGATTATGAGTTACAAGTAGTTTTGCATCAAAATACTTGAGAAGATAAACAATTTTCCTAGCAATAATTTATTAGATAATTGTTTTTAAATAAAATAACTCAGATTTCGACATATTTTTATTTGAAAAATCAAGTCAAATATATGGCTAAATGGAAGCTAATAATATCGACAAACTAAAATAAATAATGACTAATGAGATAGTATAATTAAACCCTCTGATCTGAGCTATCGCTATTGAATATGGGGACCAGAACCTAAATAATGACTAATATAACAAAAAATACGCTTTTAAAATTAAAAAAAATACAAAAATGCCTAATTCACAGTATAATACTGCGAAATGCACTAACGACCGTTAGTGCATTTCGCAGATTTATACTGCGAATTTCTATTAAATTTATTTTTTAAAAAATTTAGT
>JASVEL010004737.1:0-39137 GCA_032618575.1 Nicotiana noctiflora | reverse complement strand
CGCCAGATTAAACAGGGTAAGAATGAGCCTGCTAAACATGTCGGAAGGGATGGCGGTCGCTGCCTTCCAGAACGGACTCAGCAGGGACGGGTCCAGAGCAACCAAGAAGATGCTGAACCACCTCATGAAATACCCCCTACGACATGGGAGGAAATCCATAACGCTTACTGCGCCGAAGTACGAGTGGACGAAGATGAACTCAAGGGGCCAAACCAACGGTTAACAGCTGTACAACCGGAAACATGGAAAGACCGACGCCATGAGGGACGTCGAGAACATTCCCTTCGTTCCCACATTAGCCATACACGAGATCTTCCCGTTCGCCTCCCCGACACATGGACGCACTGCAACAGCATATCGCCCCGCTCCGAAACGAAAGAGGTATGCCCCATTTATTATCATCACATAATTTTTGCGTTTCTCCTTAAGAAATAGTGTACGCACTGGAGAAGCTTGGCACCAAGGTGAAATGGCCTCAAAAGATGTATTCGGATCCCACCACAAGGAAATCAAATGTCCTGTGCAAATTTCATCAGGAACTGGGGAACATGATTGAAGATTGCACAGGCGTGCGACAGAAGGTCGTCAAAAAGTTAAACCAAGGATACCTAAAAGAGCTACTCAGCGAAAAGGGAAAGGCCAACTTCGCACGCGGGCGAGAACAACCCCTCAGACCATAAAAGTCGCCTTCCCCGACGCGGATGGTAAATATGATAGTTGGTGATGGCAACAACTCTACAATCAACCACATCAAATTTGCCAACACACATAGGCTAAAACGGACTATCTCCCACAAACGGTATGACGACTTCAAAGGAAGTATTACCTTCAATAAGTCCGATGCTGACGATTTACGTTTTCCTCATTATGATGCTTTAGTTATTACTTTATGTATTATTGATACAGATGTCAGGAGAGTCATGATTGATGATGGAAGCGGCGCCTGTATCATCCACCCGAGAGTCTTTTCACAGATGGGACTCGAGGACAGGATAATACCGCTCTACATAACACTAGCCGATTTTAACAATACAGTGGAATGTACGTCCGGAGAAGTGACCTTGCCCGTCCTCGCGGGAGGGATCACGTTGGAAACAACTTTACACCTGATGGATTAGGAGATGACATATAATGTCATCATAGGGAACCCATGGATACATGCCATGTGAGCAGTCTCCTCGAGCCTGTACCAAGTGGTCAAGTTCCCAACCCCATGGGGAATATTCAGCATAAATGGAGAACCGCGCACGGCACAAGAGTGTTACTAGATAACCGAAGACTGCGCCCACACCCGACAACTAAGGGGAGCGAGTGCGAAAGCATAGCAATTAGCCGTGTCGCGGACTAAAACTAACCCGACGGAAGACACCATTAAAGATCGTAACATTGTAAAAGCTTGTAAAGCAACGATCGAAGATCTTCATCCGTTCTAGCCGGATAGCAACAACCCCACAAAGAAATCCTACATCGGACACGGACTCTCCAACCCAAGTAAGTATCGTGAATTCTTAACTAACCATGTAGACCTATTTGCCTTTTCCCATATAGATATGCCGGGGATTTTGCTAGATATGGCTGCCCATAAGCTAAACATCGACCTACTATACCTACTGGTACAACAAATTAGAAGAAAGTTCAATGCCGCCATCAATGAAGCGGTCTGCGATGAAGTCGACAAACTACTCGCCAATGGCGCTATCAGAGAGTCAAAATACCCTCAATGGGTCGCCAGCGTCGTCATGGTCAAAAAGAAAAATGGGAAGTGGAGAATGTGCGTGGACTTCCCCGACCTGAATAAAGCGTGCCATAAGGACTCTTTCCCCCTTCCACACATCGACCAGTTGATCGACGCCACCGCCGTACACAAACTGTTGAGTTTCTTAGACACATATTCCGATTTCAATCAGATCCTAATGGCTGAGGAAGACCAAGAGAAAACAACCTTCATCACGCATCAAGGAACCTACTATAACAAAGTGATGCTCTTTGGGCTCAAAAATGCAGGGCCACATATCAAAGACTGGTTACCAAGATGTTCAAAGAACAACTCGGCAAGACCATGGAAGTTTACATCGACATCATGCTAGTGAAATCCGCAAAAAGGGAGGACCACATCGACCACATAAAATAGGCTTTTGAAATACTAAAAAAGTATGGGATGAAGCTGAATCCTGAGAAGTGTTCTTTCGGCGTGGCGTCATGAAAATTTCAAGGGTTCGTCGTATCCCAACGAGGCATCAAAGTCAACCCCAACCAAATCAAGGCGATCGCCTGGATACCCGAAGTGCTAAACAGCAAAAGTAGGTACAAAAACTGACGGGCCGAATGGCCGCCCTTTCCAGATTCATCTCATGATCCTCTGACAGATGCCACAAATTTTTCAACGTGCTAAGAAAAGACAACGGATTCCAATGGAATGAGGAATGCGTCGAAGGCTTGTGAGAACTGAAAGCATATCTGTCGTCACCGCCACTACTGACCAAAGCAGATCCGAGCGAGCCCCTGCTGATATATCTGGCCGTATCGGAAGTCACCATCAGTGCAGTGTTGGTTCGTGAAATGAAAGGTATGCAATCCCCTATCTGTTATATTAGCAAGACCCTAGTGGACGCCGAAACACGGTACCCACACCTCGAGAAATTAGCTCTAGCACTGGTCACAACTTCAAGGAAGCTCAGACCCCCAATGCCACCCCATTAAAGTGGTGACCACATTCCCCTTAAGAAGCATTCTACATAAGCCAGAGTTATCGGGCCGACTCGCTAGATGGGCCATAGATCTCAGCGACCATGATATCTCGTATATCCCAAGAACTACCCTGAAGTCACAAGTCCTCGCTGACTTTGTGGCCGACTTTAGCACAAAAATACTACCAGAGGCAGAAAAGGAAGCCATACACTCCACCTCAAATATCGATCTCTGGACTTTCTACACAGATGGAGTCGCTAATGCCTCGGGATCGGGACTGGGACTCATCCTCGAAGTCCCCACGAGCGAAATCATTCACCAGTCCATACGATACCCCGACATGACTAACAATGAGGTAGAATACGAAGCCGTTATTTCAGGTTTAAAGCTGGCCATCAAATATGGGGCCCGTTGACTCATCCTTCATTGCGACTCTCAACTCGTGGTAAATCAAGTCACTGGGACTTACCAAATCAAGGAATAAAGATTGCAGAAATACCAAGCAGAAATCCACAGGTTAATGACCCAACTCGATGAGTGTCGTTTCGAACAAGTTCCTAGTGCACAGAATGCCGAAGTAGATGGTCTATAAAAACTAGCTGCAGCCACCACAAGCCTCTACAAAAAAAGCGTCGTCACTCTCCTCCACTCCGCAATCGATCATGCTGAGGTACTCTCCTTAAACTTAACCTGGGACTGGCGCAATCAATTTTTATCATACTTGTAGGAAGGAACTCTCCCGCCCAATAAAAAAGAGGCAACGAAGCTCCGTATACAGGCCGCAAGGTACTGCATGATAAACCACGAGCTCTACAAAAGGACCTTTGGAGGACCCCTGGCCAAGTGCCTAGGCCCTAATCAAACAACGTCAGTACTGGAATAAGTACATGAAGTCCATTGCAGCGCCCATACGGGTAACCGCGCACTTATACGCTGCCTAATACGAGCCCGATGTTACTGGCCTACAATGAAAAATGATGTCGCAGAGTACGTCCGCTGATGCGAAAGATGCCAAAAGTTCGCCCCCGTGATACACCAACCGGGAGAACCCCTCCATTCGGTCACTTCCCCTTGGCCCTTCATCAAATGTGGAATGGACATAGTCGGCCTGTTACCCACCGGACGAGAAAATGTATGTTTTTATTAGTTTTAACTGACTATTTCTCCAAGTGGGTGGAAGTAGGTGCATACGCCCAAATACGCGAAAAAGAGGTCATTTCCTTCATATGGAAGAACATCATTTGCCCCTTCGGCATCCCCAAAGAAATCACCTACGACAACGGGCGATAGTTTATTAGTCAGAAAACAACCGAATTCTTTGACAAATGGCACATCAAGCGGATATTCTCCATACCGTATCATCCTACCGCCAATGGTTAAGCAGAGTCATCCAACAAGACCATACTGAATATATTAAAAAAGAAGCTTGAATACGACAAAGAGCTATGGCCTGAACTACTACCAGAGGTGTTATGGGCACACAGGACCACCTCTAAATCTTCAACGGGATACTCACTGGTTTACGGAACCGACGTCGTCATACCGGTCGAAGTAGGCGAACCGAGTTTGAGGTACTTACATACGAGCGAAGCAGAAAATAATTCAAACCGACTCCAGGACCTTGATTGAGCCGAGGAAAGGAGGGAAATAGTCCACATTAGGATAGCGGCATAAAAATAGCAAATCGAAAGATATTACAACGAGAGGGCAAAAATCCGACCACTCAAAGTAGGCGACTACGTCCTTAAAGCCAAGACCTTGGCATCAAAGGATCCAAGCGAAGGAAAATTGGGTACCAATTGGGATGGACCATATAAAATTACTGTGACAACAGATAAAGGGTCGTATCAACTAGACACCATAAAAGGTAAGACGCTCCAAAACAACTGGAATATCTCTCACCTCAAATATTTCCATTTCTGAAGAGCACCCCCCGAGTCGTACTCTTTTTCCCTTATCTGAGTTTTGTCCCAATCGGGTTTTCTCGGAAATGTTTTTAAGGAGGTGACGAAGGAGATGTTCGGAAATACTCACGAGACAAGTTTGACACGCCAGTTACTCTACAAGTCAGCACAATAGGCGTGCCAAAGGGACTGAACAACCGGCCATCTCCAATGTATGAAAGGCAACGGCCATCTCCAATGTATGAAAGGCTACGACCATCTCCAATGTTGAAAGGCTACGACCATCTCCAATATATGAAAGGCTACGACCATCTCTAATGTATGAAAGGCTACGACCATCTCCAATGTATGAAAGGCTACGGCCATCTCCAATATATGAAAGGCTACGGCCATCTCCAATGTATGAAAGGCTAAGGCCGGCTACAACGTATAAAAGAATAAGGCCACCTACAATGAATAAAAGTCTAAGGCCGTCTAAAACGAATAAAAGTCTAAGGCCGTATACAACGTTTAAAAGGCTACGGCCGTCTAAAACGAATACAAATCGATTCAACACGATTGTGTGACGACCCAAAGGGTCATCACTTGTTTTATTAATCATTTCGAGCTTCTGACGTCCTGAAAACCTCATTTATAGTTGCCTCGATTTGCGTGCACAGTTCGGGTGTGAAGCTAAAAATTTTTTATGTTGAAATATATGAAAAATGTGAGAAATTTGAAGAATTTTGATATTAATATTGATATGGTTGACTTTGGTCAACATTTTTGGTAAATGGACCCGGACCCGTGATTTGACGGTCTCAAAAAATCCGTAGAAAAATATGGAACTTGGGCGTATTCCCGGAATTAAAATCCGAGGTCTAGAACCCCGGTAAAAGAATTTTTCTGTTAAATTGTTTTTTGAAAAATGTTTAAGGAAAATGAAACTGAAATTTGATGAAAAAGTAATGGTATCGGGCTCGTATTTTGGTTCCGATGCCTGGTACATGTCATATATGTTGGTTAAGCGCTTTCTGTAAAGTTTGGTTGAAAACGGACATCGTTTGACGTGTTTCGGCCTTAAATTGGAAAATTTGGAAATTTATGAAATTTGAAAGATTTTTTGGATTTCATGGTTTAATTCATTGTTTTTAGTGTTATTTTGGTGATTTGATCGCACGAGTAAGTTTGTAGGATGTTTTTGAGTTAGTGTATATGTTTGGTTAGGAGCCTCGAGGGCTCGGGAGTGTTTCGGAGGTGTCTCGGAGTGTTTTCGGACTTAAGAAAATTTCAGAAAAAAAATTGGAGAAAGAGTACCCCGGAACAGTACCGTGTACAGTACCCCATGTACAGTCTGTGTACAGTACCCCATTTACAGTACCGCGTACAGTACCTATGAACAGTACGTGTACAGTCCTCCGTGAATAGTACCGTGTACAGTACCACATGTACAGTACCGTGAAATTCTGGACAGAATACTTATTTCTGGAAAATGGGATTTGTCCCATTTTCCATTTTTTTATCAAATTGGAGTTCGGGAAGAGGCGATCTTCCAGAAAGTTTTAGAGAAAACAACGGGGTAAGTGTTCTTAACTTAATTGTGGTTATATTACTCGACTCTATTGCAAGTTTTGTCATTAAATCCATGAATTTTGCGAGAAAAGCTTAGAAACCCTCTCGAATAGATTTGAGGATTTGAGTGTCGAAATGTTATCGAAATTTAGTAATTTTGGTATGGTTGAACTCATATCAGAATGGGTGTTTGAATTTTGCAAGTTTTTTCGGGATTCGAAATGTGGGTCCCACTATTGAATTTTAAAATATATTTCGGATCTTATCCGGAAAATTAGTAAATTTATTATCCAATTCATTCCTACGATTCGTGTTGAGTATTTCGAATCGTTTGTGAATAGATTTGAAGCATTTGGCGATAAATTTAAAAGTAAAAGCGGTGTGTAAGCATTAAGTTGGCCTTAAACTTTCGAGGTAAGTGTTTGTTCTATCCAAGCTTGAGGGAATAGGATTATGTGCTATGTGCAATGTGATCGAGTGCGGTGTATGGGCTGTGGTGACGAGCATCCATTAACCGACGTCTAGCATGACCGTGAGTCGTTGTTGATACTTGTTGTGAGACATATTGTAGATAAATTGTTGAACCCTTGCCGGGTTGTAGAGTTGCTATTGTCCTCCCTTGCCGGGACTTGTTGTGAAGTGAGATACTGATTGACCTTGCCGGGACTTTGTTGTGATGATTATTGTGTCCCTTGCCGTGACGGTTCATGATTTATTATTTTCATTCTCTGCCCTTAACTGTGATTGTTATTTGGGTGAGGAAGAGTGATAATGCACGAAGGGTGATGTCGTGCCTTGATTTATTGATTATGTACGAAGGTTAATGTCGTGCCCTGATTTATTGATTATGCGCGAAGGTTAATGTCGTGCCCTGATTTATTGAACCATGTACGAAGGATCATGCCGTACCATGGATGTGAGGATAAGAGTAAAAGCACGAAGGGTGATGCCGTGCACTTTATTTCTTATTTGGTGAGGATGAGAGTAAAAGCACGAAGGGTGATGTCGTGCAACTATTTGCCATTCCTTGACTTGACATTACCTGTTTTCCATTATACTTTGTTTTCCTTGTGGACTTGTTAACTGTTGTTAATTGCTGAGTTCTTCTGAGATATTCCTTGTTGAGTTATTACTTGATTATTTCTCGTTATCTTCTGGTGTATATATATATATAGAACTGCACAGGTTTACATGGGTGTCTGGTCCTAGGCTTGTCACTACTTTACCGGGATAGGCCAGGCACTTACCAGCACATGGGGTCGGTTGTGCTGATACTACACTTCTGTGCATTTTTGCACATGTCCAGGTTTTGATCAGGAGCAGCAGCAGTAGATATTTTGCGTGGGAGTGGAGCATCTTGAGACCGAGGTAACTTGCAGGCGTCCGCAGGCCCGGCGTCTTTTCCTTTAATTTATGTTACTAGCTGCAGTCTCCTTGTTCCGAGAACAACAAATTATGTTATATTTCTTTCAGACCTTTATGTGTAGTATTCATGAAGTAGTTCGTGAGTTGGTGTCTCCACGTCTTGGGTAGAGGATTTCAGTATCATTTTACCTTGAAACTGCTTATTGCTATTTTTATAAAGTCTTCCGCACTTGTTTAATTAAGGTTATGGTTTTGGTTGTTAAATTGAATATGAAATATTGCTAGAAATAGGATAGTGTGAATAAAGTGGCTTGCCTATCTACCATGAGTAGGCACCATCACGATCCCGATGTTGGAGGAAAATCCATGTCGTGACAAGTTGGTATCAGAGCTCTAGGTTACATAGGTCTCACCACTCACGAACAAGCTTAGTAGAGTTTGAGAGGTAGGTACGGAGACGTCTGTACTTGTCCTCCAGAGTCTATTGAGTTAGGAAAGAGTCTCTCATTTGTTCCTTCTTGTCGTGCGATTTGTTCCTCAAATACCGATCGAACTTCTATTCTGTCCTTTTGCAGATGGTGAGGACACGCGCTCTTCGTCCGCTGATCAGCAACCTGAGCCCCAGGCAGCTTCCGTGAGGGGCAGGGTCCGAGGCCGTATCGGAGGCCGTGGTAGGGGCAGAGCTCAACCCCAGGCAGCGATTCCAGAGGTGGAGCCTCATGTTGCGATTGGGGAGGAGGTTCCAGTCCTAGCAGCTCCAGTGGGCCCATCTCAGGTCCTAGGGGAGGTCTTATTTACCCCGGATCTTCGGGAGGCTCTGGTTAGAATAACGGGTTTTATGGACAGTGTTGCCAGAGCAGGCTTATTACCAGTTGCACCAGCCGCTTCTTAGGCTGGAGGAGGGGTCCAGACTCTTGTTGCACGTACTCCGAAGCCAGTAGATCCCCAGCCTCAGGCACCAGTAGTTCAGCCAGCAGTGGCCACTCAATCAGGCACCACAACTCAGGCCGAAGATAGAGCGGCCATGACTTCTGATGCTTTATGGAGACTTTATCGATTCTCCAAGCTGTTTACCACTACCTTCAGCGATGCCACATCAGAGGATCCTCAGGATTTCTTATTCAGTTGCCATGAGATTCTCAAGACTATGGGGATTGTGGAGTCCAATGGAGTTGACTTCTGTACATTCATGCTTTCAGGATCCGCCAAGACTTGGTGGAGGGATTATTGTTTGACTCGACCAGCGGGGTCCCCGGCTTTATCATGGGATCAGTTTGCAGAGTTATTTCTGGAGAAGTTTCTCCCTAGTACTCAGCGGGATGCACTTCGGAGGCTGTTTGAGCGCCTCCAGCAGGGCACTATGACTGTCACTCAATATGAGATTAGATTTGTTGATTTGGCGCGTCATGCAGTGGTGATACTTCCCACAGAGCGGGAGAGGGTCCGCAGGTTCATAGATGGGCTTAATCAGCCAATTAGACTCTAGATGGCTATGGGAGTGGGGAGTGATATATCATTTCAGGAGACAACTAATGCAGCACGTAGAGTTGAGATGGCTCTTACTCGGGGAGGTGGTTATTCTTCAAATAAGAGGGCTCGTCATTCAGGCAGGTTTAGTGGTTCTTCTAGTGGCAGGGAATCTTTTGATAGGGGCCAGTCTTCCAGGCCTTTCCATTCCGCCCTTCAGGCTTCACAGGGTGGACCAGGTGATCGTGGGTTTCGTGGGCAGTATTCAGATCAGCCCCCTATTAGTGCTCAGCCTCTTCAGAGTGTTCGTGGAGGCCATTCGGGTCGTCAGGGCCAGCAGCCCCATCAGCCTAGGAGTTGTTACGGTTGTAGTGACCCGGGTCATTTTGTTAGGTTCTGCCCTCGAGCGATGGGCAACACACAGCAGCGGGACCCTCATCCCATGATTCAGGCCCCAGCTGACACTCAACCTGCCCAGCCAGCCAGAGGCAGGGGCAGAGATCATAGAGGTGGAGGTCGAGACCGTAGAGGTGAAGATCGTCCAGCCAGAGGTAGAGGTCAGCCAGTTGATGGCCGTCCTAGAGACGTAGCTTAGAGGGGAGGTGCAGATCCCCGATTCTATGTTTTACCATCCAGGCCAGAGGCAGAGGCATCAGATGTCGTGATTACAGGTACCATTCTTGTGTGTGGCAGAGGTGCTTCAGTATTATTTGACCCTGGGTCTACATATTCATATTTGTCTTCCTACTTTGCACCATATTTCGCTGTACCTAGCTGTGCTCTGGATATTCCAATTTATGTGTTTACACTAGTGGGCAACTCCATTGTAGTCGATCGGGTACATCGCTCGTGCGTAGTTATCTTTGGGGGTCTTGAGTCCCGTGTTGATCTGTTGCTTTTGGACATGGTGGATTTTGATGTCATATTGGGGATGGACTGGTTGTCCATATACCATGCTATTCTAGATTGTCATGCTAAGACTGTGACCTTGGCCTTGCCAGAATCACCCCGACTGGAGTGGAAAGGTACCTCAAGCCACTCCGTTCGCACCGTTATTTCCTATGTTAAGGCTCGACGCATGGTCGAGAAGGGTGTCTAGCTTATTTGGCATATGTTCGTGATTCCAGCGCGGAAATTCCTTCTATTGATTCAGTTCCTATTGTACGGGAGTTTCTCGAGGTTTTCCCTTCGGACCTGTCGGGCATTCCACCCGACAGGGATATTGATTTATGTATCGATCTGGCACCGGGCACTCAGCCCATCTCTATTCTACCCTATCGTATAGCCTCACAAGAGTTAAAAGAGTTGAAAGATCAGTTGCAAGACCTTCTTGAGAAGGGCTTTATCAGGCCCAGTGTTTCCCCCTAGGGAGCACCTGTATTGTTTGTGAAGAAGAAAGATGGCTCGATGCGGATGTGTATTGATTACCGGCAATTAAACAAAGTGACAATAAAGAATAAGTATCCACTGCCGGGGATTGATGATTTGTTTGACCAGCTCCAGGGAGCGAGGGTGTTCTCAAAGATAGACTTGAGGTCAGGCTACCATCAGCTGAAGATCAGGGCGGCTGACATTCCTAAGACAACCTTTCACACTAGATATGGGCATTATGAGTTCTTGGTCATGTCCTTCGGGTTGACCAATGCCCAGCAGCATTCATGGAGTTAATGAATAGGGTGTCTAGGCCTTACTTACATCTGTTCGTGATAGTCTTTACAGATGACATCCTGGTATACTCCCGCAGCCAGGAAGAACACGAGCAACACCTTAGAGTGGTTCTTCAGACTCTAAAGGATAATCAACTATATGCCAAATTTTCGAAATGTGAGTTCTGGTTGAGTTCGGTGGCATTTTTGGGCCACATCATATCAGTGGAAGGTATTCAGGTGGACCCAAAGAAGATTGAGACAGTCCAGAATTGGCCTCGACCAGCTTCAATAACTGAGATCTGGAGTTTCTTGGGGTTAGCAGGTTACTACCGTCGATTTGTAGAGGGAGTTTCTTCTATTGCAGCCCCGATGACCAGGTTGACCCAGAAGGGTGCCCAGTTCCAGTGGTCAGATGAGTGTGAGGTGAGCTTTCAGAAGCTCAAGACAGCCTTGACTACAGCACCAGTGCTGATACTACCTACGGGTGTAGGGCCTTACACAGTTTACTGTGATGCATCCCGTATGGGGCTTGGAACGGTATTGATGCAGGATGGTAAGGTTATTGCTTATGCTTCGAGACGGTTGAAAATACATGAGAAGAATTATCCAGTTCATGATCTTGAGTTAGCAGCAGTGGTTCATGCCTTAAAGATCTGGAGGCATTATCTATATGGTGTGACATGTGAGGTGTACACTGATCACAAAAGCCTACAGTACTTGTTCAAGCAAAATGAGTTGAATCTACGACAGCGGAGATGGTTAGAGTTGCTGAAAGACTATGATGTTACTATCCTATATCACCCAGGTAAGGCCAATGTGGTGGCCGATGCATTGAGTAGAAAGTCTGCCAGCATGGGTAGTCTTGCATTTATTCCGGTCAGTCAGAGACCATTTGCTCTAGATGTCCATGCCTTAGCCAACCGGTTCGTGAGATTAGACATTTCTGAGCCTAGCAGAGTGTTAGCCTGCACGGTCGCTCGTTCTTCTCTAGTAGAGCGTATCCGTGAGAGGCAATTTGATGATCCTCATTTGCGTGACTTGAGAGATACAATACAGCGGGGAGGTGCCACGAAGGTAAATCTAGATGATGATGGGATATTGAAATTGCGGGGTCGAGTTTGTGTGCCCAATGTCTAAGGTATTCGAGAATTGATCTTAGCGGAGGCCCACAGTTCGCGGTATTCTATTCACCCAGGCGCCGCGAAGATGTACCAGGACTTACGGCAACACTATTGGTGGCGCAGAATGAAGAAAGATATCGTTGCGTATGTCGCTCGGTGTCTAAATTGTCATCAGGTGAAATATGAGCACCAGAGGCCTGGTGGTGTACTCCAGAGGATTGAAATTCCCGAGTGGAAATGGGAGCGGATCTCTATGGACTTCATTACTGGACTTCCTTTAACTCAGAGGAAATTTGATGCTATTTGGGTCATTATTAATAGGCTGACCAAGTCAGCACACTTCATTCTAGTATGTGTCTCCTACTCGTCGGAGAGGTTAGCGGAGATTTACATTAGGGAGATTGTTCGTCTTCATGGGGTGCCGGTATCTATTATCTCTGATCGGGGTACGCAGATTACCTCGCGGTTCTGGAGAGCGGTCCAGCAGGAGTTAGGCACCCAGGTTCAGCTGAGTACAGCATTTCACCCTCAGACGGATGGCCAGTCCGAGAGGACTATTCAGATTCTAGAGGATATGCTTCGAGCCTGTGTTATTGATTTCGGAGGATCGTGGGACCGGTTTCTTCCATTAGCAGAGTTCGCCTACAACAACAACTACCAGTCCAGAATCCAGATGGCCCCGTATGAGGCGTTGTATGGTAGGCGATGTCGATCTCCGGTTGGATGGTTTGAACCGGGAGAGGCTCAGTTGTTGGGTACAGACTTAGTTCAGGAGGCCTTGGATAAGGTCAAGACTATTCAGGAGAGATTGCGTTCAGCTCAGTCCAGGCAGAAGACTTATACGGATCGTAAGGTTCGAGATATAGATTTCATGGTTGGCGAGCGAGTATTGCTCCGAGTGTCACCTATGAAGGGCGTGATGAGGTTCGGGAAGAAGGGCAAGCTCAGCCCTAGGTATATTGGTCCATTTGAGATTCTAGACCGAGTGGGAGGGTGGCTTACAGACTAGATTTGCCGCCTAGCTTATCAGTCGTGCATCCAGTTTTTCATGTATCTATGCTTCGGAGATACCACGGTGATCCCACACATGTGTTGGACTTCAGCACTGTCCAAATGGACAATGATCTATCTTACGAGGAGGAGCCGGTGGCTATTCTAGACCGACAGGTTCGACAATTGAGGTCGAAGGGTTTTCCTTCTGTGCGAGTTCAGTGGAGGGGTCAGCCTCTTGAGGCATCGACCTGGGAGTCCGAGTCTGACATGCGGAGCCGATATCCTCATCTATTCCTTGACTCGGGTACTTCTTTCTTTTGTCCGTTCGAGGATGAACGGTTGTTTTAGAGGTGGAGAATGTGACGACCCAAAGGGTCATCACTTGTTTTATTAATCATTTCGAGCTTCTGGAGGTCCTGAAAACCTCATTTATAGTTGCCTCGATTTGCGTGCGCAGTTCGGGTGCGAAGCTGAAAAATTTTTATGTTGAAATATATGAAAAATGTGAGAAATTTGAAGAATTTTGATATCAATATAGATATGGTTGACTTTGGTCAACATTTTTGGTAAACGGACCCGGACCCGTGATTTGATGGTCTTAGAAAATCCGTAGAAAAATATGGAACTTGGGCGTATGCTCGGAATTAAAATCCGAGGTCTAGAACCCCGGTAAAAGAATTTTTCTGTTAAATTGTTTTCTGAAAATGTTTAAGGAAAATAAAACTGAAATTTGATCAAAAAGTAATGGTATCGGGCTCGTATTTTGGTTCCGACGCCCGGTATAGGTCATATATGTTAGTTAAGCGCTTCCTGTAAAGTTTGGTTGAATACGGACATCGTTTGTCGTGTTTCGGCCTTAAATTGGAAAATTTGGAAGTTTATGAAATTTGAAAGATTTCTTGGATTTCATGGTTTAATTCATTGTTTTTAATTTTATTTTGGTGATTTGATCGCACGAGTAACTTTGTAGGATGTTTTTGAGTTAGTGTATGTATTTGGTTAGGAGCCTCGAGGGCTCGGGAGTGTTTCGGAGGTGTCTCGGAGTGTTTTCGGACTTAAGAAAATTTCAGAAAAAAATTGCAGAAATAGTACCCCGGAACAGTACCGTGTACAGTACCCCATGTACAGTCCGTGTACAGTACCCCATTTACAGTACCGTGTACAGTACCTATGAACAATACCATGTACAGTACCTATGAACAGTACGTGTACAGTCCCCCGTGAATAGTTCCGTGTACAGTACCCCATGTACAGTACCGTGAACAGTACCATGTACAGTCCCGTGAACAGTAAAAATGTGTGAACAATAACCCCGCGAATTTCTGGACAGAATACTTATTTCTGGAAAATGGGATTTGTCCCATTTTCCATTTTTTTGTCAAATTGGAGCTCGGGAAGAGGCGATTTTCGAGAAATTTTCAGAGAAAACAATGGGGTAAGTGTTCTTAACTTAATTGTGGTTATATTACTCGAGTCTATTGCAAGTTTTATCATTATATCCATGAATTTTGCGAGAAAAACTTAGAAACCCTCTCGAATAGATTTGAGGATTTGAGGGTCGAAATGTTATCGAAATTTAGTAATTTTGGTATGGTTGAACTCATATCGGAATGGGTGTTTGGATTTCGCAAGTTTTTTCGGGATTCGAAATGTGGGTCCCACTATTGTATTTTAAAATATATTTCGGATTTTATCCGGAAAATTAGTAAATTTATTATCCAATTCATTCCTACTATTCGTGTTGAGTATTTCGAATTGTTTGTGAATAGATTTGAAGCATTTGGAGATAAATTTAAAAGGAAAAGCAGAGTGTAAGCATTGAGTTGGCCTTAAACTTTCGAGGTAAGTGTTTGTTCTATCCTAGCTTGAGGGAATAGGATTATGTGCTATGTGATCGAGTACGGTGTATGGGCTGTGGTGAAGAGCATCCATACACCGGCGTCTAGCATGACCGTGAGTTGTTGTTGATACTTGTTGCGAGACATATTGAAGATAAATTGTTGAACCCTTGCCGGGTTGTAGAGTTGCTATTGTCCTTCCTTGCCCGGACTTGTTGTGAAGTGAGATACTGATTGCCCTTGCCGGGACTTTGTTGTGATGATTATTGTGTCCCTTGCCTGGACGGTTCATGATTTATTGTTTTCATTCTCTGCCCTTAACTGTGATTGTTATTTGGGTGAGGAAGAGTGATAATGCACGAAGGGTGATGTCGTGCCTTGATTTATTGATTATGCACGAAGGTTAATGCCGTGCCCTAATTTATTGATTATGCACGAAGGTTAATGCCGTGCCCTGATTTATTGAACCATGTACGAAGGATCATGTCGTACCATGGATGTGAAGATGAGAGTAAAAGAACGAAGGGTGATGCCGTGCACTTTATTGCTTATTTGGTGAGGATGAGAGTAAAAGAACGAAGGGTGATGCCGTGCAACTATTTGCCATTCCTTGACTTGATATTACATGTTTTCCGTTATACTTTGTTTTCCTTGTGGACTTGTTAACTGTTGTTAATTGCTGAGTTCTTCTGAGATATTCCTTGTTGAGTTGTTACTTGATTATTTCTCGTTATCTTGTGGTGTATATATATATATATATAGAACTGCACAGGTTTATGTGGGTGTCTGGTCCTAGGCCTGTCACTACTTCGCCGCGATAGGCCAGGCACTTACCAGCACATGGGGTCGGTTGTGCTGATACTGTACTTCTGTGCATTTTTGCACAGGTCCAGGTTTCGATCAGGAGCAGCAGCAGTAGATCTTTTGCGTGGGAGTGGAGCATCTTGAGACCGAGGTATCTTGCAGGCGTCCGCAGGCCCGGCGTCTCTTCCTTTTATTTATGTTACTAGCTGTAGTCTCCTTGTTCCGAGACAAACAAATTATGTTATATTTCTTTCAAACCTTTATGTGTAGTATTCATGAAGTAGTTCGTGAGTTGGTGACTCCACGTCTTGGGTAGAGGATTTCAATATCATTTTACCTTGAAACTGCTTATTGCTATTTTTATAAAGTCTTCCGCACTTGTTTAATTAAGGTTATGGTTTTAGTTGTTAAATTGAATATGAAATATTGCTAAAAATAGGATAGTGTGAATAAAGTGGCTTGCCTAGCTACCATGAGTAGGCGCCATCACGATCCCGATGTTGGGGAAAAATTCGGGTCGTGACAGATCGAAATCACTAAACGATCACAGTCATTCCAAGATAAGTAAATGGCTAAGGCCATTTTCGTACTAAGTCAACCCAGCTTGACTACCACAAATAAACTTGACAACGATCAATACTACGCATACTGCTACGAAAAACATGCAAAATAAAAGGTACAAAAGGTATATATGAATACCAAAAGAATGATTTCTATTTTCTCCAAAAAGGAAAGTATACATTTACAGAATATACTATTCATACGTATACAAAATCACAACAACAAAATAAACACACACCCTAGCCACCGCCACCCTGTTCACCATCGCTAATCGGCCTGTTGCCTTGCTCACCGCCGCCCTCAGCCCGAAATAACATAGAAATCCAGGACCATGTAGCGAGTTGGTTCACATCTACAAAAGTAAAGCCCACCGGGCCGGGGGAATCAGGGTTATACCCACAAGCTTCTCGGTCAACCCAAACTAAACAGCATTGGTCCTCAACTTCTACCTTAGTAGCCCGACCAACGGTATGTAAATCTTCAAAAATCATCATCTTGGCCTCGGCGTACACCCACATGTCGTGTGCCTCACTAGACATGTCGTCGGCCAACTCGGTCGCTACTGCCTGCTTAAGAACGTCAACTTCAGCCGCCTTGGCATTGAGCTCGGTAGTGAAGCCATCAACTTTGGCACGCAATTCAGCAGCCTCCGCAATTGCCCCATGGCCAATCTCCAACTCATCCTCCTTTGACCGAAGGAGGTTCTCCAGCTCCGTGTTTCGAGCGACAACGGTCATTAAGTTTGCATCTGCTTTCTCCAATTGAGTCACACGCTCCCGTAGCTGAGCTTCCGACTGCTCTAAGCCCTCGCGAAATACATGATATTGCGGGTCCTGGGCATATATGTCACACCTCTTTATTGGCACGCAACCCTATTACGAGGATGAGTTAAAAGAGTTTTTTCCAAGTGACGTCTTGAAAAGGGATTATTTATTATTTAGAGTCGCCACTTGAAATTGAGTTTTGGTGTTCCAAGTCACCTTTTATTTGAATCCTCTTTCAAAAGGAATGTTTGACTCTTATTTATGGTCTGCGAAAATAGAAGATTGAGTAAGGAATTATGTTGACCGAGGGGAAGGTGTAAGCCACCCCTCGAGTCCCGTGATTCTAGCACAGTCGCTTTATTGACTAATCTTCGGCTTAAATCAATTCTAGACTATTATTGTATTTTTATTGCTTATGGCTTATTGATTATCGCTTAATTAATTATTATATTTTTATTTATTGTTTTGACCTAGTCGCGGTATGCACACAAGGTAGTTATTTAAAATTAAATATTAAACCAAGGTAGAAAAATGTACACATGGTTATAATAAAATTATTATTTATTTAAAGGCATCGAGACGTGGAATGCGCACATGATCCTTTTATTATTTAAGCTTATCAATCCAAGGTTCGGGTATGAACACATGGGATAATATTTAAAGCACGCATAAAGCTTTTCTAATATTTTAAGAGTATTTCAATTATTTTGTCCCTTTTAAATTTGAGACTTTTTTTTTGTAATTTTTTATTAAGCAAATTGATCGGCCAAAGTTATGCGAACACCTACATTGATTTATTTTGAGAATTATAATTTTGTCACGCGAACGTGTACACAATCACAATATTAAGTAACGAATATCATTCTGGACCAAGTTAATTGCAAGTATAATGGCCCGTTAAAGTTAAAATTTTATATTGTTGCCACAATAGAAAAAAATATTATTTTTACTTCATAAACGTAAAAGACAAAACCAAGAAAAACTTGGTAGATCACATGAATTCTTAAATCAACAGAAAGTTTTCATAAAAGACAAAATAAGTTCATCTACATAACTAATAAATTCACAAACAAACAAATTATCAATCCAAAGACAATACAATCACAAGCATGATATATAACGAAATCAGCGCTCTTCGTTCAACATCAAAACAAAAATATGACAAAAATAATTCGTAACAAAAGGATAAACATGGAGAAATTGGACCTTTATTGATGGATGTGTAATATGGCGAAAATAATGGTCATGAATCTTTCTTCAAAGCTTGACCAAACAACCTCGCCAACAAACTTAAATAAGCTCTCAAAAATCGGACGTCGAACTTAACAAAAGTTTCGCTCAATCTACTCCATCTGGTTAGGATCTACTAGGTGTCATGGAGGAAAAGCAGTATGGTTTCATGACTGTTCATGGGTGATTTAGCTGAATTTTGGATCTGAAGTTTGGGGGTGATTTATGGTGTTTTTAGATCTGGAACAAGGTGCTTTGGTGGAGGATAATTTTTGAAGATTTTAAGGTGATGAAAATGGTATTTTACAGAGGTCAATCTGCTTCGTTTCCATGGAGGAAATGGACCCCCCCCTTGATTTGTGAAGTTTGTTATATATAAAGGTAGGTGTGTGCCTTGGTGGTTAGGAAGAGTGGGGACCATGGGGGAAGGTGTGAGTAATGGGTGCTTAGTTATGAGGAAGTGGGGAAATGGGGGTGAGAAAGTGGGGGTAAGGCATGAGTGATGTGAGGAAGTGGGGAAGTTGGGTGGTTTTATTTATTTTTATTTTTATTTTTTAACTCTATATATTTATTTAACTTTTCCTAACCTTTTTTTTAAATTATATAAAAATACACACACACACACACACATATATATATATATATATATATATATATATATATATATATATATATATATATATATATATATATAATCAATATTTACACTATAGTTAAATTATACTAACTAAAAATAGTATAGCTTACATCTAAATTAGAAGAAACCAAATATATATAAATTTTCTTCTTTTTTATACATAGAAAAAATCTTATATTCTAAGAATATAAATTTTTTTTAGTTTTTAATTTTCTTAAATAAAACATATTAAGAGTAAAATAAACATTTAAAATATTAATATTAGAACTAAAAAACATATTTACACTAAAGTAGTATAGGTCATGGGGTGTGGTAAAAAATTAGGTGTTCACAACATACCCCTCTTTGCTTGGAAACGTGAAGAGTTTTCAGGCAAAGAAAATGAACAAGGTGACTGATTTTTGATCTCACTATTATTTGAAAAGGAGAAGAAGGTATAGGGAAAAAAATGCGACTGAGCCTTGGTTTTAGGCATCCTACATATCCCGGGTTATAAGGGAATCAGGTCCCGTGTAGTTCAAGTAAAAGAAGAGTGACAAAGTATTCTCAGAAGGAGAGTCGAGCGAAGGTCCGTCGAGGTTCCGATCCGCAATTTCTATTATTACATCAAAATAAAAAGAAAATTACATACTCTTGAAATCTAAGAGTTACAAAATTCCTATCTAAATGCCATCTGGAGTCTTGTTTTGATTCTTGACTTGCTTTTCCTATTGACTTTAGACTGAAATTTGATTCTTTCGATGCAACAAACATGAAATATTCTCTCTGGCTTGTTTCTTGATCAGATGATGGGAAGATGGATATTAACCATATGTCTCTGCGTGCATTATGTCAAAGCTGATTGCGGCTTGTAATCAGATCAAAAGTTCCACTTTCTCCAACAAGAGTTGGAATCTTATTTTTGTCCACATCCAATCCATGCTTTGTAGAAAAACCTACAAGCCAACACAAACAAACAAAACGAACAAACGTTTTATGCCCCAGTTTGCACTCGGAAATGTTTGTGAGTTATTGAAAACACATGCAACTATTTTTGTTATTGCAAAATAAAGAATTAAAAAAATGCATTTTTTAAATAATAGAGGATGGCGTACCCTATGTTAACAAGAAGGAAGACAACCAGGAGATGTATTACCTTGTGTTGGCAACAAAATGAGGCTCGTGGCTCTCTGAGATACTACTAGGGGATGTCGTACCCTATGTAGAAAATAAAAATACAACCAGGGGATGTAGTACCCTGTGTTGGCAATAAAATGCAACCAGGTGATGTAGTACCCTGTGTTGAAAATAAAATGAGGCTCGTGGCTATCAGAAATGCTACTAGAGAATGCCGTACCCTATGTAGAAAAGAAAAATGCAACCAGGGGATGTAGTACCCTGTGTTGGCAATAAAATGATGCTCGTGGCTCTCTGAAATGCTACTAGGGAATGTCGTACCCTATGTAGAAGAGAAAAATGCAACTAGGGAATGTAGTACCTGTGTTGGCAACAAAATGAGGCTCGTGGCTCTCTGAGATACTACTAGGGGATATCGTACCCTATGTAGAAAATGAAAGTGCAACCAGGGGATGTAGTACCCTGTGTTGGCAATAAAATGAAGCTCGTGGCTCACTGAAATGCTACTAGGGAATGTCGTACCCTATGTAGAAAAGCAAAATGCAACCAAGGGATGTAGTACCCTATGTTGGCAATAAAATGAAGCTCGTGGCTCTCTGAAATGCTACTAGGGAATGTCGTACCCGATGTAGAAAAGAAAACTTCAACCAAGGGATGTAGTACCCTGTGTTGGCAACAAAATGAGGCTCGTGACTCTCTGAGATGCTACTAGGGGATGTCGTACCCTATGTAGAAAATGAAATTGCAACCAGGGGATGTAGTACCCTGTGTTGACAACAAAATGAGGCTCGTGGCTCTCTGAAATGCTACTAGGGTATGTTGGGTCCTATGTAGAAAAATAAAAATGCAACCAGGGAATGTAGTACCCTGTGTTGGAAACAAAATGAGGCTCGTGGCACTCTAAAACGCTACTAGGGGATGTCGTACCCTATGTAGAAAAATAAAAATCCAACCAGGGGATGTAGTACCCTGTATTGGCAACAAGAAGTGAGGCAACTAGGGGATCTAGTACCTTGTGTTAGCAATAAAATGATGCTCGTGGCTCTCTAAAATGCTACTAGGGAATGTCGTACCCTATGTAGAAAATAAAAATGCAACCAGGGGATGTATGTAACGACCCAACTTGTCGTTACGGGACTTATCGCCACGTTCACTTCATTTAATACCTCAATATGCTATTTTCAATGTGTTTGGAGAGAGAAGAAAATCGGAGATAATTTGAATAGAAATGAGGCCATAAATCCCTTTATGAGGAGAATAGGTTGGAAAAGTCAACCGAATATTGACCGATGAGGTAAACAGCCCGAAATTGAATTTTGATGATTCGATTAGTTTCAGGTGATGATTTAAGGCTTAGGAGCGAAATCAGATGTAATTTTGGAGGTCCGGTGAAGAAGTTAGCCTATTTTGGCGAAGTTAGTATTTTGGCGGATTCCGGTCGATAGGTGATATTTTGATCAGAGGGTCGGAATGGTATTCCGAGAGTTTCTGTAGCTTCGTTAAGTGAATTTGGACTTGTCCGCAAAATGTCAGGTCATTCGGATGTCATTTGGTTGGGTTTCGGATCGAATGTGAGTTTTGGAAGAACTTGATAAATTTAGGCTTGAATCCGTGGTAATTCGATGATTTTGATGATATGTGATGTGATTTGAGGCCTCGACTAAGTCCGTGATGTGTTTTCTGACTTGTTGGTGCTTTTGGTTGAGGTCCCGGGGGCATCGGGTGTATTTCGGGTGAGTACGGATATCCCGGAACATAGAAAATGGAAGGGGCAGTCATTGGGACGCGGACCGCGGTCCTTTTGGCGTGGCCGCACAGGCTGGGCACGGACCGCGGTCATTTCGGTGCGGTCCGCCTATGTGAAGGATCCGGAGATCACTGGTTCTACTTCGGAAGCTCATATCTTTTTATCTTCAAGGAATTGTGAGATGATTCACAAATAAAAGTTGTAGCCCTTCGTGTCTAGTTTCCGGAACACTAAAGAAATCATAATTTGGACTTCTGTAGTGAATGTTATGGCCAACATACCAAAGCCTGTCACTGTAGAGCAAACTGCGCATCCGCGGTCATTTTTGTGCGGCCGCGGAGACTGGGCGCGGACCGCGGCCATTTTTGTGCGGTCAGCACTGCTGGAATCCGAGGGTTACTCTATCAATACAAGATTTTGGGTTTTATTTGATATTTTACCCGTGGGAGCTCGTATTTTGACGATTTTTCGAAGGTTTTTCAAGAAATTCATCGGGGTAAGTGATTCTAACTCGGATTTGGCTAGATTACATGAATATATCATTGAATCCATCTTTTAATTTGTGATTTGGGATAGAATTTGGGAAGAAAAGTGGTGAAATCTCTCAAAATGTAAAATGATGATTTGAATGGGCAAACAGAGTCCGAGTTTGGTAAATTTTATATGCATAGACTCGTGTCGGGACGAGGATTCTGAATATGTGACTTTCGTAATTTTTCAAGAAGCGTACCAAAAGTCGGGTTTTGACAACTTTGTGGGTTTTGATGCAATTTGGGTTATTTCGAATGGGTTGCGTGAATTTGGCATATATTGATGTATTATCATTGATTTTGAGCAGATTTGGCATCCGAGGAGATTGATTTGCGAGGCAAGCGCAAGGCGGACTAAGGCTTCTACCGGTTCGAGGTGAGTGGTGATAGTAAATAATGTACGGAGGGTTTGAAACCCCGTACTAGCACTTCACAATGCTATGTTGAGATGAAACACGCGTCTTGTGATGGGCGTGGTGACATTGTGATTGGGGAGTTAGACTCGGTCCTTCCCGGCTTATAGTAGACTGTGTATTATGACTGATAATGAGGTTATCACTGTGAAATTGGGTTGGTAGCCATATTTGGGGCCTTGTGCCGATCTGTAGATCATTAAGGGTTCTGTAGAGCTAGGTGACCCTTATATCGTGTTGGAAACTTACACTCAGCCGTAAAACTAGATGAATAGCCTATTAAGAGCCAGTACTAGATGTGTACTGTGAGAGATAGGTTACTTAGAGAGTGGAAACTCCCTGATTTAGCTGAGTGGGCCTAAAAGGCCAATCCTATACTTATTGGGACAGGGTCGAGGACCCGTTAGGAGGTATTTTATACATATATAAATATTGGATCGGGCTGCACGCCGCAGCAGTATATATATTGGATCGGGTTGCACGCCACAACAGTATATATATTAAATCGGGCTGCACGTCGCAGCAGTATATATATTGGATCAGGCTGCACGCCGCAGCAGTATATGTGTTGGATCGGGGTGCACGCCGCAGCAGTATACATATTGGATCGGGCTACACGCCGCAGCAGTATATATATTGGATCGGGATGCACGCCACAACAGTATATATATTGGATCGGGCTGCACGCCGTAGTAGTATATAAATATAGGATCGGGCTGCACGCCGCAGCAGTATATATATATTGGATCGGGCTGCACGCCACAACATTTTACTTATTCAGATACTTAGACCCTATAGTCACATGTATACGTCTCTATATATTGAGATGGATGTACACCGTTGTGGTACGATGGAGGATTTAGTCAGTGTGAGACCTTGATGAGATAAGTGTGGACTGGTGATCGGAGTACTTACTATAGTGATGACTTACCTGTGGGAGGTTTGCCTTAGAACTATTTAGTGTTAGTACAGGAGTTCTTACTTTCAGATATTGTTTATTATTATTACTCACTGAGTTGAAATATACTCACCCCATTCCCCCCTGCACTTTCTATGAAGATCTACAGGTGCCCGAGAGTAATTGAGTTGTTGTAGCTGCTGATCATTATCTATTTTTGCGGAGACTACGAGGTAGCTGCCGGCATCCGCAGAACATGTCTTCTCCTTCTTTATCATTTTGTTGTTTTCATCTTGTTTAGACTTGTTTGTACTAGGATGTTTATTCTGTAGAGGCTCAGACTCGTGACACCATGATTCGGTTGGGACCATATTTTGTATGTTGCTACTGTTGCATTTATCATATTGACTTGAACACTTATTGTTTAAGTTTAACTGGATTAATTGGAATTAGTAATTGACTGGTTTAAGGGGTAATATGGTCGGGCTTGCCTAGCATTGTGTTGGGCGTCATCACGACCGGGGTTTGGGTCGTGACAAGTTGGTATCAGAGCCTAGGTTACTAGGCCTCATGAGTCTTGAGCCGGTTGGTAGAGTCTTGTGGATCTGTATGGGGACGCCTCTACTTATCTTTGGAAGGCTGCAAACCTTTAGGAAATACTTCACATTTCTTGGAATTCTTGTCGTGCGTATTTGATTCAGCTTGAGATATAATTCTTGGAAATTCCTTCCATACGCATGTACGCGCACTCAAACGCTCAGTAATATAATTGCCTTGATGGCTTGTGATTGCCTGGTCGAGGGGCGAGATATAATCTCTGCGAGTTCATGTTGGGCCAGTCGGGAGGACTTGAGGCCAGATCTTTGTCTACGATAGGAGCACCAAAATGCTGATTTTACAAACTTGTATTATGAAATTTCGTGTGATCGGTATTGTTCCTAACTGTGGAAATGACAGCTTAATAATGTACGAGCTGTCAGGTGTTAGATCCTTATTGTAATCTGTTGTGTAGCCCCGAGCTATGGGCGTGGTGAATATTTATCATATCTTTTAGTTGGAAGGTAAAGTTCCTTTCGTGTAGTAAAACGAGTTTAGACTCAGGAAGACTAAAATAATTATGCTATGTATATCCTGGTGGAAGGTGTTGTACTGAAATACCAGATTGATGCAAAGTAGGTGGGTGGATTCGGATGTGTAATTGAAGGGTATTTGATATGTGTTATGATGCGAGCAGGTGTAGCGCAGGTTCAGGTATAAATTGAAATAATATGATTCGTATAGTATTGGGATTTAATGTTGTTGACATACATTATGATGTCTTGTTGAGTTGTGGATGTATTGTTAGAATGGTTTGGTGATTCTCTGGCAGGTTGGATAGGCCAATTTACAAAGGAAACTCTGCCAAAATTTTTGGAAAATTTGGGTCTTAGAAAAGATTTCTGTCACCTAAAGAGAATAGGCTTAACTGTGGTATGTGTATAAATGCAAGAATTGCAGAAGAGCTAAGGTCTCTGATGATTTGAGTGTCTGTCAAGGCTTGTAAATGACTTGAGTTTAATCTCACTATAATAGTGACATCATTTGAGTAAGAATGCTATGAGTAGCTAAAAGTGCTTTGATGTATGGCTCCGAGCCAAGTTGGGGAGTTTGTTATTGATTAACCGATTGCATTGTTGTGTGCTATGTTGGTTCTATCTCTAAATATGTTGGGGAAATTTTGATAAGGGCTATGGTGCTTCATGGATGTGAAGAAAACCTAGGATGATTTGAACTGTTGTTGGTAAATAATGTTTGATGTATAGAAAAGAAAGATAGCTAAGTGCATCTGTATGTAATCATGTTCTGCAGTGTCAGAGTTCTAACAAGGCACGAGTGGTCTTGTCAATAAGACAACTGAATTATAATTGAATGAGTGTGAATGGCGCCCGAGAATAGTCTTGCGATGTCCAAGATTTTGCTTGTAACGGTAAGGTGTCTTAAGATCGTATATGTGGCCAAAGACGGTGGTTTCGTTAGAAGGGATCAAGACTTGTGTAATGATATGTGAATGATGAGATTCTATGTATCTATATTGGAGAGTAATGATAGCGAATTCAAAAAATCGCAGGAAGTTCTTCAAAATAAAGTATTGTCGAATGTGGTACTTCTGGGAAACATTGAGAGAGTATTCAGTGGCCTGTGAGCCTTAGACCGTGTGGTCTTGTGTATGAGTCTCGTGTGGTAACATGAGTTGAGATAATGTAGTGCTACAGTAAAGGATAGTACTAAGTTAAAGATGATTCAGAAAAGAAATTGAGTAAATGGAACAACTTGTTAATAAACTGAAACGGTATGATAAGGGTACGATTAATTCCTGGTATGTGTTCAAAGTAATGAGACTCGCAGATATTGTGCAACAAAGCTCTTGAGTGCTGGCAGTTGCGTAGCTCGATGTGGGTAAAAGGACTCAGTCCTAGCAGTTAAACTTATGCAATGAATTAGGAGAAAAAGTTTGTGATGTGTTTTACCGTGGTTTGAAAGTGAGTATATTCCTGTTGGTATGCGAAACATGGAATGTGTAATGACTTTTCTTCTATATGGGATCATGAAGGTCCTTGACTAGTTAAGCGCGTCGATATTTGTTGCGTAGAAAAGGGATAGAAGTTTCCATGTTATTTTAGTATGGTATGGTATATGCAATATGTTATGGAAAGTTGTTGATGGCATAGGGAAATTTCAGAATGACTTTCGTGGTGTGAATGGATGCTTGATGTGTGTTATGTATTCGCACAGTGGAGTGTGGAATCAGGCATTGTAATTCATGTGTTATATAGGTGATGGATACTAGAAGTTCTCGTAAACCGCCTATGCAGTGGTGGTATAACGAGTGTATCGGCATCGTTTAGCGATTATTGGAAATTGGAAGCCCTAGTGGCTCTATCTTAGTTGATATGATGAATTTGGGTTATGATACTTGATTGCAGACTGGTGGTCATAAGGCAGGGTGCCTAGACTAATGTGATATGGACTATATCGAAAATGGCACAAATTGCGTAGCAGAGTGCATCAAAGTATGCTCCAACAGGGTAGTTGTACCCAGGACCAGCGGATGGCTGGTAGGTATTGCTTTGTCAGTGGGGCCTTCGTGCCGGATATCAGAGCAGAGGTTTCTACCATTGATTCAGTTCCGGTATTGGGGAACATTGTCGGATGTGTTTCTCGTGGCCGAGCTTGAGGCTATATATATATGTTTATTGTAATGAGCAAATTGACTCGATGTGCATTTCTTTTTTTACGAGATTTATTCGTGGATCGGGTGGCACGCCGCCATAGCTTATTTGGATCGGGTGGCACGCCGCCATAGGTTATTTGGATCGGGTGGCACGCCGCCACAGGTATGGTATCTGGATCGGGTGGCACGCCGCCACGAGTATATTATTTTGAGCAGGTTGCACGTCGCAATCGTGTGACATGGAGAATAGTTTTTCTATACGTTACCTTATGTACAATACTTCCTAGTCTCTAAGGAAAAATCAGTGTTGGGTGTCGCTCGGCGAATGGCGCATCGGTTGTGTCCTTATAAGATTTGATGGCGTATATTTATTGTTTCACCATGGGTGAGATTGATTGTTTGAGTTCGGACCTAAATCTGTGCGTGGCTGACTATTTTGAGCATGATGACTTGAGGTGATTCATAGGTAATGGTGTTTGGATGGAATTATAAGTTGTGGCAAGGCCATATGATGTTACGACATTTCGAGATGAATTCAGGTACTCTATTTCTATAATGCGAGACTGGGTCTCAGTTCTATGTTATGATGGTACGGAGGAATTGAATTACAACTCTTTCGTTTGAGTTAGTTGTCATGATTTGAGTATGTTCAGACGTTTCTTATTGGAGCCTGTGTTGTGCTCGTCGTAGCTTAGGCCGGTGTCGAGGTGTCATATCACCAGTGCGGTGTGTTATCACCGGAATGATCATTGGAGCCGTTAATGAGTGTGGGCGTATGTGGTTTCAGCTGGTTAGGAAGGTGATATCGAGGTTTGGCTCCGAAATCTATTGTGGTATCAGTTAAAAGGGGAAATGGATTCATGAATGGATGACCTGAGAGATGGATTCGATATATCGCGTGTTCGGTTGCCGTTGGCAATATATGCAGGTGTTGGAATAAGACTTTAGCTAATGGAAAAAGGGTTTTTCAGTTAGTACTTGGTTACCTTTGGCAATTGTTGTGATTAGGAGGCATCGTCTCGAGTGAATGGATCATTTGATACATTATGTGATCTCACCGAAGTGGCGAGTATGGGCTATTACAGTTTGGATCATGTGTATCCTGAGTATAGACGTGGGATTCGGAATTGGTATATGATTTTGGAAAGTGCAATGTGGTCTATGGTCCAGATGGACTATGGAAGTTCAGCTATATTATGTTATCAGACTTATGATAGAGAGGGTGACATGGTACCACCCCGCATACATGCTTGGTAAGGTCATACAGCTATTGAATTGCTTCCAATACAACTCTAGGTACGCTCGAGGACGAGCGTTTGTTTAAGTTGGGGAGAATGTAAGGACCCAACTTGTCGTTACGGGAGTTATCGCCCCGTTCTCTTCATTTAATACCTCAATATGCTATTTTAAATGTGTTTGGAGAGTTAGAAGAAAATCAGAGAGAATTTGAATAGAAATGAGGCCATAAATCCCTTTATGAGGAGAATAGGTTGGAAAAGTCAACCGAATGTTGACTGATGAGGTAAACAACCCGGAATGGAATTTTGATGATTCGACTAGTTTCAGGTGAAGATTTAAGGCTTAGGAGCGAAATCAGATGTAATTTTGGAGGTCCGGTGAAGAAGTTAGCCTATTTTGGCGAAGTTAGTATTTTGGCGGATTCTTGTCGATAGGTGATATTTTGATCAGAGGGTCGGAATGGAATTTTGAGAGTTTCTATAGCTTTGTTAAGTGAGTTTGGACTTGTCCGCAAAATTTCAGGTCATTCGGATGTCATTTGGTTGGGTTTCGGATCGAATGTGAGTTTTGGAAGAACTTGATAAATTTAGGCTTGAATCCGTGGTAATTCGATGATTTTGATGATATGTGATGTGATTTGAGGCCTCGACTAAGTCCGTGATGTGTTTTCTGACTTGTTGGAGCTTTTGGTTGAGGTCCCGGGGATCTCGGGTGTATTTCGGGTGAGTACGGACATCCCAAAATATAGAAAATGGAAGGGGCAGTCATTGGGATGCGGACCGCGGTCCTTTTGGCGCGGCCACGCTGGCTGGGCGCGGACTGCGGTCATTTCTGTGCGGTCCGCGTATGTGAAGGATTCGCAGGTCACTAGTTCTAATCCAGAAGCTCATATCTTTGTATATACAAGGAATTTTGACATGATGCAAAAACGAAAGTTGTAGCCCTTCGTGTCTAGTTTCCGGAACGCTAACGAAATAATAATTTGGACTTCTGTAGCGAAAGGTATGGCCAACATACCAAAGCCTATCACTGCAGAGCAAACTGCATGGCCGCGGAGACTGGGCGCGGACCGCGGCCATTTTTGTGCGGTCAGCACTGCTAGAATCCGAGGGTTACTCTATAAATACGAGATTTTAGGTTTTATTTGATATTTTACCTGCGGGAGCTCAGATTTTGACGATTTTTCGAAGGTTTTTCAAGAAATTTATCGGGGTAAGTGATTCTAACTCAGATTTGGCTAGATTACATGAATATATCGTTGAATCCATATTTATTTTGTGATTTGGGATAGAATTTGGGAAGAAAAGTCGTGAAATCTCTCAAAATGTAAAATGATGATTTGAATGGGCAAACAGAGTCTGATTTTGGTAAATTTTATATGCATAGACTCGTGTCGAGACGAGGATTACGAATATGTGACTTTCTTAAATTTTCAAGAAGCGTAACAAAAGTCGGGTTTTGACAACTTTGTGGGTTTTGATGCAATTTGGGTTATTTCGAATGGGTTGCGTGAATTTGGCATATATTGATGTATTATCATTGATTTTGAGTAGATTTGGCATTCGAGGAGATTGATTTGCGAGGAAAGCGCAAGGCGGACTGAGGCTTCTACCGGTTCGAGGTGAGTGGTGATAGTAAATAATGTACTGAGGATTTGAAACCCCGTACTAGCACTTCACAGTGCTATGTTGAGATGAAACACGCATCTTGTGACGGGCGTGGTGACATCGTGATTGGGGACTTGGACTCGGTCCTTCCCGGCTTATAGTAGACTGTGTATTATGACTGATAATGAGGTTATAACTGTGAAATTGGGCTGGTAGCCATGTTTGGGGCCTTGTGCCGATCTGTAGATCATTAGGGGACCTGTAGAGCTAGGTGACCCTTATATCGTGTTGGAAACTTACACTCAGCCGTAAAACTAGCTGAATAGCCTATTAAGAGCCAGTAATAGATGTATACTATGAGAGATAGGTTACTTAGAGTGGAAACTCCCTGATTTAGTTGAGTAGGCCTGAAAGGCCAATCCTATACTAATTGGGACAGGGTCGAGGACCCGTTAGGAGGTATTATATATATATATATATATAAATATTGGATCGGGCTGCACGCCACATCAATATATATATTGGATCGGCCTGCACGCCGCAGCAGTATATATATTGGATCGGGCTGCACACTACAGCAGTATACATATTGGATCGGGCTGCACGCCGCAGCAGTATATATATTGGATCGGGCTGCACGCCGAACCCTGGTCGTGATGGCGCCCAACACAATGCTAGACAAGCCTGACCATATTATCCCTTAAAACAACCAGTTATTAATCAAATTAAACTTAAACAGTAAATGATCATATCGGGTGATAAACGAAATGTAAAACATACAAAATACGGTCCCAACCATATCGTGGTGTCACGAGACTGAGCCTCTATAGAATAGCATCCTAATACAGCCAAGTCTAGGCAAATAGGAAATCAACAAGATGATAAAGAAGGAGAAACAGGCTCTGCGGACGCTGGCGGCTACCTCGTAGTCTCCGCAAGAAGTAGATGTGAGCAAGCAGCAACAATGTCTCAACCGCTCTCGGGTACTTGTGAATCTGCACAAAAAGTGCAGGGGAGTGGGGTGAGTATATTTCAACTCAGTGAGTAACAATAATAAATAATAACTGAAGGTAAGAACTCTTGTGCTATCACTTAGCAGTTCTAAGGCAACCCCCACAGGTACGTCATCACAATAGAAATACTCAAATCTCCAATCCACGTTTATCTCTACAAGATTCTACACTGATCCAACCCTCGCTCGTACCCCTACGGTGTACGGCCATCTCAACATATAAAGACACATACCTATGTCTATAATGTATAAGTATTTAAGTAGATAATAGGATATGATTAAGTATAATGCTGCGGCGTGCGGCCCGCTCCAATACATATACCGCTGCGGCGCGCAGCCCGCTCCATTTAACGTCGACGGCGCTCACTGGGGGTGTATACAGACTTCGGAGGGGCTTCCTAGGCCCAAGCACTATTATACTGCGGCGTGCAGCCCGATCCACACATGTATTACTGCGGCGTGCAGTCCGATCCAATATATATATATGTATATATATTTATACTGCTGCGGCGCGCAGCCCGATCCCATAATATACACCAGTGCTCACTGAGAATGTGTGCAGACTCAGACTCCGAAGGGGCTCCTACAGCCCAAGCGCAATAATACTGCGGCGTGCAATCCGTCCCACATGTATATTACATGTATATTACTGCGGCGTGCAGTCCGATCCAATATATATACTGCTGCGGCGTGCAGGCCCGATCCAATATAGGTATATATATAATACCTCATAATGGGTCCTCGACCCTATCCCAGTCAATATGTGCTTGGCCTCTCAGGCCCAATATAATATATCACAGTGGGTCCTGGACCCTGTCTCAGTCAATATAGACTTGGCCTTTCAGGCCCACTCGGCTAGAACAAGGAATTCCACCCTAGATAATCTCTCTCAATGTACACATCTAGTACGGGCTCATATTATGCTATACAGCTAGAGCTACGGCAGAGTGTATGTTTCCAACATGATATAAGGGTCACCTAGCTCTATAGGTTCCCTAATGCTCTACAGATCGGCACAAGGCCCCAAACATGGCTATTAGCCCAATTGTACAGTTATAATCTCATTAGCAGTCATACAACACAGTATTCTATTAGCCGGGAAGGACCAAGTCCAAGTCCCCAATCACAATGTCACCACACCCGTCTCAAGACGTGTGTCTCATCTCAACATAGCACTGTGAAGTGCTAGTACGGGGTTTCAAACCCTCAGGTACATTATTTACTATCACCACTCACCTCGAACCGGTAGAAGCTTCAATCCGCCTTGCGCTTGCCTCGCAAATCAATCTCCTCGGGTGCCAAATCTGCTCAAAATCATAGAGAATGCATCAATATATGCTAATTTCACGCAATTCATTCGAAATAACCCAAATTATATCAAAACCCGCAAGTTGTCAAAACCCGACTTTTGGTGCGCTTCTCGAAAAATTATAAAAGTTACATATTCGGAACCCTCGTCTCAATACGAGTCTAGGCATATCAAATTTACCAAATTCGGACTCCATTTGCCCATTCAAAACCTTGATTTTCTAAAGTTCAAGCCTAGGGCTAAATCCTCCATAAATTACCCCAAATTCCTCCATTTTCATGATATAATTGCATAATATTATCAATACTAATCATAGTTTAAGTCCATAGTTGGTTACCTGATGATTTCCCTTGAGTTTCTCTTCAAAATCGCCCAAATCGCCTCCTTAAGCCGAGACCCAAATGTGTGAAATGTTTCTGAAATTTTCTAACTTCTGATACAATTAATTCACTGCGATTTTCGCTTCTGCGGACCATTTTCCGCCCCTGCGGTCCTTTCCGCCTCTGCGATCAAGAGTCCGCTTCTGCGGACTCGCCTATGCGGTCAACAAGTCCGTTTCTGCGGTTTTCCCCCATCTCTCTCAAGACCGCTTCTGCGAACGCCTTCTCGCACCAGCGAAGCCGCCCCTGCGGGCCAGGCTCCGCTTCAGCGGTCGACTCCGCGTCTGCGCCTCACTGTCCGCTCCTGTGAAGTCGCTCCTGCGCTCCCATTTCCGCAGGAGCGAAAACAACAGAACCAGAACACAAGTCTGCAATTTTCCACATTTTCTCCCGTTTAGCCATCCGAAAACACCCCGAGGCCCCGGGACCTCATCCAAACACACCAACACATCTTAATACCTTATTCGAACTTGCTCCAATCCTCAAGACACGTCTAACAACATCAAAACCCATAATTCGCATCGAATTCAAGCCTAAATTCCTAAAAACATTCCGAATTACACAATCAATCAAAAACCCGACTAAACGACCTCCGAATGACGTGAAATTTTGCAAGCACATCCAAAATCACCCTACGGAGCTACTGCAACTGTCGGAATTCCATTCCGACTCCCGGATCAAAATCTCACCTATCGATCGGATTTCGCCAAAAATTCAACCTTAGCCAATTCAAGCCTATTTCTACACCGGGCCTCCAAATTCAATTCCGATCGCTCCCCTAAGTCACAAATCACCCCCGGAACTAACCGAATCATCAGAATCCGATTCCGAGCCCTCTAACCAAATAGTCAACTCCGGGTTGACTTTCCTTATTCAAGTTTCTTTCAAAAAGGCTATAAGCCTCATTTTCAATCCAATTCACTCCTAACTTCCCCGATAGACTCTAACACTGATATAAAAGAATGAATTATGTAATTACAACATAACGGGGTGGTAATTCCCGTGACGACGGGCCGAGTCGTCACATTCTCCCCCTCTTAAGCAAACGCTCGCCCTCGAGCGGGTCAAGAAACATACCTGAAGTCTCAAATAGCTGAGGGTATCTGCTCCGCATCTCCTGCTCGACCTCCCAAGTAGCCTCCTCCACGGGCCGACCTCTCCACTGCACCTTAACTGCTGCAATCTCCTTCGACCTCAATTTTCTTACTTGGCGACCCAAAATAGCAATAGGCTCCACATCATATGATAGATCACCATCAAGCTGATTGGTGCTGAAGTCTAATACATGAGACGGATCCCCAATGTACTTTCGGAGCATAGACACATGGAATACTGGATGAACGCTGGATAAGCTGGGTGGCAAGGCTAACTCATATGCCACCTCCTCAACTCTCCTGAGTATCTCAAAAGGACCAATGTACCTGGGACTCAACTTCCCTTTCTTCCCGAACCTCATGACCCCCTTCATGGGTGAAACCTTCAGCAATACTCTATCACCAACCATGAAAGACAACTCTCGAACCCTACGGTCTGCATAACTCTTCTGGCGAGACTGTGCTGTGCGAAGCCTCTCCTGGATCAACTTTGCTCTATCCGGAGCATCCTGAACTAACTCAGTCCCTATCAATCTATCCTCACCAGGCTCAAACCATCCGACGGGAGATCTACACCGTCTGCCATACAATGCCTCATACGGGGCCATCTGAATACTCGACTGGTAGCTGTTGTTGTAGGCAAACTCGGCAAGTGGCAAAAACTCATCCCATGAACCACCAAAGTCAATCACACATGCCCGCAACATATCCTCCAGGATCTGAATAGTGCGCTCAGACTGTCCGTCTGTCTGGGGGTGAAATGCTGTACTCAACTCAACCCTCGTACCCATCTCTCGCTGAAATGCTCTCCAAAATTGAGAAGTGAACTGAGTGCCTCTGTCAGATATAATAGACACTGGGACCCCATGCAACCTGACAATCTCCCGAATAAAGATCGATGCCAACCGCTCCGATGAGTAAGTAGTACTAACTGGGATGAAATGTGCGGACTTAGTCAGCCGATCAACAATCACAAATACAGAATCAAACTTCCTCGCTGTCCGAGGGAGCCCAGTAACAAAATCCATGGTGATCCTCTCCCATTTCCACTCGGGGATAACCATACGCTGAAGAACACCGCCCGGTCTCTGATGCTCATATTTGACCTGCTGGCAATTGAGGCACTTAGCTACATGCCTAACAATATCCTTCTTCATTCTACTCCACCAGTAGTGTTGTCTCAAGTCTTGGTACATCTTTGCGGCACCTAGGTGAATAGAGTACCGCGAACTGTGTGCCTCCTCAAGTATCAACTCCCGCAAACCATCAACATTGGGCACGCATATACGGCCCTGCATCCTCAAAACACCATCACTGTCGATAGTCACATCTCTAACATCATTATGCTGCACTCTGTCCTTAAGGACAAGCAAATGTGGGTCATCATACTGTCGCTCCCCGATGCAATCATATAAGGAAGACCGAGAAACAACACAAGCCAACACCCGACTCGGCTCCGAAATCTCTAATCTCACTAGCCGATTGGCTAGGGCCTGAACATCATAAGCAAATGGCCTCTCCCCAACTGGGATGAAAGCTAGGCTGCCCATGCTAACCGCCTTCCGACTCAAGGCATCGACCACCACATTGGCCTTCCCCGGATGATACAAAATAGTGATATCATAGTCCTTAAGCAACTCCAACCACCTCCACTGTCTCAAATTAAGGTCCTTCTGTCTGAATAAGTGCTGAAGGCTGCGATGATCCGTGAACACCTCACAGGAGACACCATACAGGTAATGCCTCCAAATCTTCAAAGCATGAACTATGGCTGCTAGCTCCAAATCATGAACGGGGTAGTTCTTCTCGTGGGGCTTCAACTGACGAGAAGCATAAGCAATGACCCTACCCTCCTGCATCAACACACAACCAATGCCAACTCCCGAGGCATCACAATATACAGTATAAGAATCTGAAGCTGTCGGTAGAATCAAGACTGGTGCTGTGGTCAGTGCTGTCTTAAGCTTCTGAAAGCTCTCCTCGCACTCCTCGGACCATATGAAAGGAACACCTTTCCGAGTCAATCTAGTCAAGGGTGAAGCAATAGAAGAGAATCCCTGAACGAATCAGCGATAATACCCTGCCAATCCCAGAAAGCTACGGATCTCAGTAACTGAGGTCGGTCCGGGCCAACTCTGCACTGCCTCGACCTTCCTCGGATCTACCTGAATACCATCACAGGACACCACGTGCCCTAAGAATGCCACGGACTCAAGCCGGAACTCACATTTGGAGAACTTGGCATACAGCTTCTCCTCTCTCAATCTCTGCAATACAATACTCAAGTGCCGAGCATGCTCCTCCCGGCTACGAGAGTAGACTAGTATGTCATCAATGAATACGATCACAAATGAATCAAGATACGGCCTGAATACACTGTTCATCAGATGCATAAATGTTGCTGGGGCGTTGGTTAGCCCAAAAGACATCACAAGGAACTCATAGTGACCATATCTGGTCCTGAATGCAGTCTTCATAATGTCAGACTCTCTAATCTTCAGCTGATGGTAGCCTGAACGAAGATCAATCTTCGAGAACACCCTAGCTCCCTGGAGTTGATCAAATAAATCATCGATACGAGGTAGAGGATACTTATTCTTTACTGTTACTTTGTTTAGCTGCCCGTAGTCAATACACATCCTCATGGATCCGTCCTTCTTCTTAACAAACAGGACCGGTGCACCCCACGGCGACACACTCGGCCGAATGAACCCCTTATCTAGAAGTTCCTGGAGCTGCTCCTTCAATTCCTTCAACTCAGCTGGTGCCATACGATACGGAGGAATAGAAATAGGCTGAGTGCCTGGCACCAAATCGATACCAAAATCAATATCCCTGTCCGGCGGCATGCCCGGCAGGTCTGAGGGAAACACATCGGGAAAGTCTCGCACAATGGGAACAGAATCAATACTGGGAGTCTGGGCCTCGACCTCCCGCACAAATGCTAAATAAGAGATACATCACTTCCCGACCATTCGTTGGGCCTTGAGGAAAGATATTACCCCGCTAGGTACATACTCGGTCGTGCCTCGCCACTCGATCCTCTCGAATGCCGGCATAGCCAAAGTGATTGTCTTAGCATGACAAGTCCGGAATAGCATGACATGGAGATAGCCGGTCCATGCCCAATCTAACATCAAAATCAATCATGTCGAGAAGCAACGAGTCTACTCGGGTCTCCGGACCTCCGATAGTGACCAAACAGAAGACCGGTATACGTGGTCCACGACAATAGTATCCCCTACCGGGGTAGATACATGCACCGGCAGCTCAAGACTCCCTCGGGTCGTGCCCAAATGAGGAGCAAAATATGTAGACACATACGAATAAGTAGAAACCGGGATCAAACAATGCCGAGGCATCTCCGTGGCGATCGAGATAATACCGTAATGACGAGCATCGAAGCAACGGCCTCGGATCGGCCCCGAAAAGCATAGCATCTAGCCTGTCCGCTCGATCGGCCTCCTCGTCGAGAGCAACCCCTAGCTGTCGACCCTCGCCCCTAGGCGGCGGGGCGGGTGCTCGAAGTAGAAGGACCGGATGACGAGGGCTGCCCCCTGCCTGATAAGATCCGGAAACAAGACGGGGACACTCCCTACGGTGGTGCCCAAACTCTCCGCACTCATAGCAACTCCCCGGTCTTGGGGACCGAGACCGATAAGGACCTCTCGGCGGCCGGAGTGGCCGAGCCGATGAACTAGGCCGAGATGAACCACCGAGCGGATGGGGCACTGTGAAGAACTACGAGCCGGCATGGCACCGAGGGATGGGCGGCTATGGTGCGGACCCCGATAACCCCGTCTAGGAGACCATCCGCGACGATCCGAGCGACCCGACTGCGAAGACCTGAAAGAGCGACCTCGGCTCTGCTGACTATGGCCTCTGGTCTGAGTGCCACTGGAACTAGCCGCTCCTCGAGGCCTCTTGGCCTCCCTCTCATCCCGCTCCCTGCGACGATCCGTCTCTATGTCGCGAGCAATATCCACAGCATCCTCAAATGTACGACTCAAAACCCTCTCCCGAGTCATCAGAATACGAATGGGATAAATGAGGCCGTCCACGAAGCGCCCAATCCTCTCTCTGTCGGAATGAACCAACCACGGTGCATATCCGGACAACTCTGTAAACCTGATCTCATACTCTGACACTGACATGTCCCCCTGACAGAGACCCTCAAACTGCCTACGCATCTCCTCTCTCTGAGATCGAGGCACCCATTTCTCCAAGAACATAGTGGAGAACTCCGGCCATGATAGTGGTGCTGCTCCGGCTGGCCTGCGGCGCTCATAAGCCTCCCACCAAGCGAAGGCTGGCCCCTGAAACTGAAAGGTAGTGAATGATACCCCACTGGACTCCAAGATCCCTGCCGTACGAAGCATCCGACGGCACTTATCCAGGAAAACCTTGGGCGTCCTCGCCCGGAGCACCGCTGAAAATAGAAGGAGATAACCTGCTAAATCTCTCAAGACGACACTGCTTGTCGTCAGTCATAGCTGGGACCCTGTCCCCCGAACCTGAACAGCTGGCTATACTGGGACTACATGCAGAACTTGAGGAGCCTCAGGTGTCTGCAAGCCCTGCACTGCTGGCTCTGAAGTGCGTGTTGCGGGGGTCTGATGACCACCCCCGGTCCCTAATGCAGCTATTGCAGTTGTAGCTGAAATTGCCCGTGCCAGGCCTGTGCAAACCGTTAATATTTGAGCCAGGGTCTCCGGTAGACCCGGAATAATAATGGGCACAGCTGGTGCCTGATCTGGTACTGCTGGCACCTCTGCAACTGGGGGCTGTGGGTCAGCTGGCACTGCCTCAGCTGCCCTAACTCCGCCACGACCACGGCCGCGTCAACGGCCTCCAGCAGGTGGAAGTGGTGGTCGTCTCCACGTCCGGATGATCGAGTTCTCGCCATCTGCGAGAGAATAGAATGTCAAAGTTCAGATCAAGTCAAAAGTAATCGCACGACAAGAATTCCAAGAATTGAAACTTTTCCTAAAAAGGTTTGCAGCCTCCCGAGGATAAGTACAGGCGTCCCCGCACCGATCCACGAGACTCTACCAACCGGCTCATGACTCGCGAGACTTGTTAACCTAGGCTCTGATACCAACTTGTCACGACCCAAACCCTGGTCGTGATGGCGCCCAACACAATGCTAGGCAAGCCCGACCATATTATCCCTTAAACCAGCCAGTTATTAATCAAATTAAACTTAAACAGTAAATGATCATATCAGGTGATAAATGAAATGTAAAACATACAAAATACGGTCCCAACCATATCGTGGTGTCACGAGACTGAGCCTCTACAGAATAGCATCCTAATACAGCCAAGTCTAGGCAAATAGGAAATCAACAAGATGATAAAGAAGGAGAAACAGGCTCTGCGGACGCTGGCGGCTACCTCGTAGTCTCCGCAAGAAGTAGATGTGAGCAAGCAGCAACAATGTCTCAACCGCTCTCGGGTACTTGTGAATCTGCACAAAAAGTGCAGGGGAGTGGGGTGAGTATATTTCAACTCAGTGAGTAACAATAATAAATAATAACTGAAGGTAAGAACTCCTGTGCTATCACTTAGCAGTTCTAAGGCAACCCTCACAGGTACGTCATCACTATAGAAATACTCAAATCTCCAATCCACGTTTATCTCTACAAGATTCTACACCGATCCAACCCTCACTCGTACCCCTACGGTGTACGGCCATCTCAACATATAAAGACACATACCTATGTCTATACTGTATAAGTATTTAAGTGGATAGTAGGATATGATTAAGTATAATGTTGCGGCGTGCAGCCCGCTCCAATACATATACCGCTGCGGCGCGGCGCGCAGCCCGCTCCATTTAACGTCGACGGCGCTCACCGGGGGTGTATACAGACTTCGGAAGGGGCTCCCAGGCCCAAGCACTATTATACTGCGGCGTGCAGCCCGATCCACACATGTATACTGCGGCGTGCAGAGTCCGATCCAATATTTATATGTATATATATTTATATTGCTGCGGCGCGCAGCCCG
>JASVEL010004736.1:0-278229 GCA_032618575.1 Nicotiana noctiflora | reverse complement strand
AAACTGTGATAAAGTGTATGTGCCAAGTGGCACCTATTATATTTTTCTATGTTAATCCGCTGTTATTTTTAATTGTTCGTAAAGGCTGTAAATTCCGCAATCATGTTAGGCTTACCTAGTCGCGAAGACTGGGTACCGTCATGACAAGTTCACGATTGGTGAACCAGGGTCATGACAAGTAGGTATTAAAGCTCTAGGTTCATAGGAGTCACGGGACACAGACCGGTTATTTAGAGTCTCGCCGATCGATACGGAGACGTCCGTATTTATCTACGAGGGGCTATGTAACTGTTTAGGAAAAATCTTCATTTCTTTTGAATTTCTTGTCATGTGATGTTTTGACACCAATTCTTAACTTCTGTCTTCTATTCTCTCACGGATGGTGAAGACACATGGTACACGCGAGGATCAGGCACCCGCGCCCCCTGCTGTCGCCACCAGAGGCCGGGGCCGGGGTAGAGGCCGGGGCTGGGGTAGAGGCCCAGGATGCGCCCGAGGTGCAGCCACAACACCCACGCGCGCTGTCATTGAGGCACCACCGGTGGATCAGGTTGGAGCACATGCACCTGGTACACCTACTACTGCTACTACGACTCCAGCACTCCAGGAGACTCTAGCTCAGTTTATGAGCTTGTACACTACTCTGGCTCGGGCGGGGTTCTTCCTCTCGTTGCGGCTACATCTCGGGTCGGGGGAGGGGCCCGGACTCCCGCGGCCGTTACACCGGAGTAGCGTGTGCCGGTGGGACAGAAGTTCCGGATGTTTTGGTTATGCCTCTTGCCACCCCAGCACAGGCCGGAGGTGGACCAGCTGCCTGCGAGGACGAGCGGCGTAGATTGGAGAGGTTCAAGAAATATGACCCTCCGGTGTTTAGTGGTTTGGCTTCGAGATGATGCATTGGGTTTTCTAGAGGAGTGTCATCGTATTCTTTGTACTATGGGGATTGTGGAGACCGGCGGGGTTTCCTTCACTGCTTTTCGGTTTCGTGGGGCCGCTTATGATTGGTGGCGCACGTATGAGTTGGATAGTCCAGAGGAGTCTGCTTCATTGACTTGGACGCAGTTTTCAGATCTATTTTTGAGGGAGTTTGTTCCACAGAGCCTTAGGGATTCTTGGCGCTCGGAGTTTGAGCGGTTGCGACAGGGCTCCATGTCAGTATCGGAGTATGCTATCAGTTTCACCCGTCTAGCCAGGCATGCACCGGCTTTGGTAGCCACGGTTCGGGAGAGAGTGCGGAGATTTGTTGAGGGCCTTGTTCCGCCTATCCGATCCGGCATGGCCGGAGAGCTTGAGATAGATATATCTTATCAGCATGCAGTTAGCATTGCCAAGAGGATCGAGAGTATGCTCACTAGAGAGCGGAGAGAGAGAGAGAGAGGCCAAGAGGTCTCGTGAGTCGGGCCATTTCTCTGGTGCCCGCACTTCATCAGCCGGTCGTTTTGGCAGGGGTTATTCCGGCCGACCGGTTCACTCAGCATTACCCGCAGCCAGTAGTACTCCAGGTCTTCCAGCACCTCAGGAGCCTTATTATGCTCCCCCAGTTTCCAGTGCACCTCCTGCGCGGGGTCCTTCCAGGGGTCAGACTAGTGGGGGTGAGGCCGGTCAGTCACAGCCACCGCGTCCTCCCGGAGCTTGTTTTGAGTGCGGGGATACTCGCCACCTGGTTAGGGAGTGCCCAGGCGTAGGAGAGGAGCACCTCTACAGTCTTCGCAGCCTCAGTGTGGTTCGTAGGGCCAGCAGGCCATCATTCCAGCTCCAGCTGCCACTCCATCTGCCCAGCCAGCAGGGGCGGGAATCAGGGTGCCATAGGCCGTCCTCGAGAGAGGGGTCAGGCCAGATTTTCTGCTATTCCCGATCTCGCTGCAGCTGTTGCATCTGATTATGTTATCACAGGTATTATTCTGGTTAGTCGCAGGGAGGCATCGGTTCTATTCGACCCTGGTTCCACTTTTTCATATGTGTCTTCTTACTTTGCTTCTCATCCGGGTGTGCCTCGGGATTCTTTGAGTGCCCCCATTTATGTTTCCACTCCGGTGATTGGCTGTGGACCGCGTATATCGGTCGTGTTTGGTTACCATTTGTGATTTTGAGACCAGAGCGGATCTATTGCTTCTCGGGATGGTCGATTTTGATATTATTCTGGGCATGGACTGGTTGTCGCCCCATTATGCTATTCTTGATTGTCACGCCAAGACCGTGACGCTGGCTATGCCGGGCATTCCACGTATTGAGTGGAGTGGTACTCTAGATCACACCCCTAGCCGTGTTATTTCTTTTCTCAGAGCTTAGCGTATGGTTGAGAAGGGGTGTGCTGCTTATCTAGCCTATGTGCGGGACGTCGGTATTGACACTCCCTCTATTGATTCTGTTCATGTGGTACGTGACTTTGCTGATGTATTTCCAGCTGATCTCCCGGGCATGCCGCCCGACAGAGATATTGATTTTGCTATTGATTTGTTGCGGGCACTCGGCCCATTTCTATTCCACCGTACCGTATGGCTCCTCCTGTGTTGAAGAAGTTGAAGGATTAGTTATAGTAGTTGTTGGGTAAGGGTTTTATTCGACCCAGTGTTTCGCCTTGGGGTGCTCCTGTATTGTTTGTGAAGAAAAAGGACGGTTCTATGCGTATGTGTATTGACTATCGTCAGTTGAACAAGGTTACAGTGAAGAACCGGTATCCTTTGCCCCGTATTGATGATTTATTTGACCAGCTACAGGGCGCACATGTGTTTTCTAAGATTGATTTGCGCTCTGGGTATCACCAGCTGAAGATTCGGGAGCCAGATATCCCGAAGACTGCCTTCAGGACTCGGTATGGTCACTATGAGTTCCTCGTGATGTCTTTGGGCTGACTAATGCCCCAGCAGCCTTTATGAATTTGATGCACAGTGTGTTCGAGCCTTATCTGGACTCGTTCGTGATTGTCTTCATTGATGATATTCTAGTATATTCTCGGAGCGGGAAGAGCACGAGCAGCATTTGAGGATAGTGCTTCAGATCCTGAGGGAGAAGCAGCTTTATGCCAAGTTCTCTAAATGTGAATTCTGGTTGAATTCGGTGGCATTTTTGGGCCACGTGGTGTCGAGTGATGGTATTCGAGTCGATCCGAGGAAGGTGGAGGCCGTGCAGAGTTGGCCAAGACCCTCCTCCGCTACTGAGATTCGTAGTTTCCTTGGTTTGGCGGGCTACTACCGTCGTTTCGTAGAGGGGTTCTCTTCGATTGCAGCACCTATGACTAGATTGACCCAAAGGGTGCCCCTTTTCAGTGGACAGACGAGTGTGAGGCGAGCTTTCAGAAGCTCAAGACAGCTTTGACTTCGGCCCCTATATTGATGTTGCCTATAGGTTCGGGGTCCTATCCTGTATATTATGATGCCTCACGAGTTGGACTCGGTGCGGTATTGATGCAGGACGGTAGGGTGATTGCCTACGCGTCGAGACAGCTGAAGGTGCATGAGAAGAATTACCCTGTTCATGATTTGGAGCTAGTTGCCATTGTTCACGCCTTGAAAATTTGGCGTCATTATTTATATGGGGTTCCTTCTGAGATCTACACTGATCACCGGAGCTTGCAACACTTGCTTAAGCAGAAGGACCTGAATATGCGTCAGAGGAGATGGTTGGAACTACTGAAGGACTATGATATTACTATTCTCTATCATCCGGGCAAGGCTAATGTGGTTGCCGATGCCTTGAGTCGTCGGGCAGAGAGTTTGGGGAGTTTAGCATATCTACCAGCTTTAGAGAGGCCTATGGCGATGGATGTTCAGGCTCTAGCCAGGAAGTTTGTTAAATTGGATCTTTCGGAGCCCAGCCGGATTCTGGAATGTGTGGTTTCTCGGTCTTCTCTATTTGACCGCATCAGGGAGCGTCAGTTCGACGACCCTCATTTGCTTGTCCTTCAGGATAGAGTTCGGCGTGGTGATGCTCGAGATGTTACCATCGGGGATGATGGAGTTATGAGGATGCGGGGGCGTATCTGTGTGCCCAATGTAGATGATCTTCGGGAGTTGATTCTAGCAGAGGACCATAGCTCGCGGTATTCCATCCATCCGGGAGCCACGGAGAAGTATCAGGACTTGAAACAGCATTACTGGTGGAGGCGGATGAAGAGGGATATAGTTGATTATATTGCTAGATGCCTCAACTGCCAGCAGGTGAAGTATGAGCATCAGCGTCCGGGTGGATTGATGCAGCAGATTGAGATTCCCCAGTGGAGATGGGAGCGCATTACCGTGGACTTTGTATCTGGACTTCCACGGACGGCTAGGAAGTTTGATTCCATTTGGGTCATTGTGGATCGGCTGACCAAGTCCGCCCATTTTATACCGGTGAGCATTACACATTCATCGGAGCGACTGGCGAAGATCTATATCAGGGAGGTAGTTCGGCTGCATGGTATTCCAGTTTCCATCATTTCAGATAGAGGCACTCAGTTCACTTCACGGTTCTGGAGAGCTGTACAACGGGAGTTAGGTACTTGGGTGGAGTTGAGCACAGCATTTCACCCCCAGACTAATGGGCAGTCCGAGCGCACTATTCAGATTTTGGAGGATATGCTCCGTGCGTGCGTGATTGAGTTTGGAGGTTCATGGGATCACTTCTTGCCACTAGCGGAATTTGCTTATAACAACAACTACCAGTCCAGTATTCAGATGGCACCGTATGAGGCCCTATATGGTAGGAGGTGCAAGTCTCCCGTGGGTTGGTTCGAGCCGGGCGAGGCCAGGTTGCTAGGTACTGATATAGTTCAGGATGCTATGGACAATGTCAAGGTGATTCAGGACAGACTTCGTGCAGCCCAGTCTAGACAGAAGAGTTATGTGGACAAGAAAGTTCACGATGTGGCTTTTATGGTTGGCGAGCGGGTTCTACTTCGAGTCTTGCCCATGAAGGGCGTTATGAGGTTTGGGAGGAAAGGAAAGCTGAGTCCTAGATTTATTGGCCCTATTGAGATTTTGAGGCGTGTTGGGGAGGTTGCTTATGAGTTGGCCTTACCTCCCGGCCTAGCCGGAGTTCACCCCGTATTTCATGTCTCCATGCTCCGGAGATACCATGGTGACCCGTCGCATGTGTTGGATTTCACATCTGTTCAGCTAGACAAAGATCTATCTTATGTTGAGAAGCCAGTAGCCATCCTAGACAGGCAGGTCAGAAAGCTAAGGTCAAAGAACATCGCTTCGGTAAAGGTTCAGTGGCGGGGCCAGCCGGTCGAGGAGGCGACTTGGGAGACCGAGCAGGATATGCGTAGCCAGTACCCTCATCTTTTCACTACTCCAGGTATGTTTTCTATGCTCGTTTGAGGACGAACGAATCTTTTAAGTGTGGGAAGATGTAACGACCCGACCGATCATTTTATAAAATTATGCCCTAATCCCTAATTTAACAGTTTCCCTAAGTACATTTCTGCTATTGTGGTTTTCCGGGAGAGTCGGCCCTGAAATTTGGAGTACTTTGGGACACTTAGTCCCTAAATGAGAGCTTTTAAAGATAGAAAATGGTCCGTAACCAGAACAGTGTTAAGACGATCTCGGAACGGAAATCCGATGGTTCCATTAGCTCCGTTGGGTGATTTCGGGGTTGGGAGCGAGTTCGGAATGTATTTTTGAGGTCCTTAGCTCAATTAGGGTTGAAATGCCGAAAGGTTGAAATTTTGGCGAATTCGAACGATAGGTGAGATTTTGATCCGGGGGTCGGAATGGAATTCCGACAATTTCTGTAGCTTCGTTATGTGATTTTGGATATGTCCGCAAATGTTTAGGTCATTCGGACGTCGTTTGGTCGGGTTTTAGATCGAATGTGCAATTCGGAAAGTTTTAAGAAATTTAGGCTTGAATTCGATGTGAATTATGGGTTTTGATGTTGTTAGACGTGTTTTTATGATTTGAATGAGTTCGTATCGCGTTTTAGAGTATGTTGGTGGTTTATGTTGGGGTCCCGGGAGCCTCGGGATGAATTTGGGGGTCCAAACGGACCAATTTGTGCCAAAAGGCACTGCTGTTCTGCTGCAATTATTGCAGAGCAATTTTGCTCTCCGCGATCGCGGAGATGGCCACGCGATCGCGTAAGGTGTGGTGGTAACGTATCGCGATCGCGATGCATAGGATGCGATCGCATAAGGGAAAAGCCCGGAGCTTTGCGATCGCAAGGTGGGGTGTGCGATCGCGTAAGTCTGGATGTTGAAGCAGTGCGATCGCGTGAGGTTCTATGCGATCGCGTAGGGTAGTTTGGGGAGCCGGACGAGTTTGCTCTCCGCGATCGCGGAGATGGCCATGCAATCGCGTAGGGTCATTGAGTTGTGCACTACGATCGCGTCCAAGATCACGCGATCACGTAGAGGAAATTTAGGCTGCCCATATTTTGTGCATCGCGATCGCAAGCCCAGTGCTGCGATCGCGTAGAGTAAAATGGCCTGGCAGTGACTTTAAGTCCAGAACATTTCAGTCGCGGCCTAACACACCAAAACCGCCATTGTTGAGCTCCAAGAGAGGATTTTGAAGGGGAAACGTTGGGATATCATCGGGAAATCATCGGGGGTAAGTTTCTTGACCTTAATTCGTTGGTTTATCATGAAATCCGTGATTATTTCACTGAAATTGGAAGATTAAAGGTGGGTTTGAGCCCTAGGCCTAAATGTTAGAAAATCTTTGATTTGAATGGGCAAACAGAGTCCGATTTCGATAAATTTTATATGCACGGACTCGTATTGAGATAAGGAACCCGAAAATATAATTTTTGTGATTTTTCGATAAGTGTACCGAAAGTCAGGTTTAGACAACTTGTGGGTTTTGGTGTATTTTGAGTTATTTTGATTGGGTAATGCCCAATTGGCCTATTTTGATGTGATTCTATTGATTTTAATCAGATACTACACATGTGGAGGCCGACATTCGCGGAAAGAGGGTTATTTCTTAGCGGTTTTCTACCGGAATTGAGGTAAGTGGCTTGTCTAACTTCGTGTGGGGGACTTTCACCCCTAGGATATTATTGTGATACTTTAAATGCCTTGTACACGAGGTGACGGGCGTGTACATACGCTGGTTGTTGAACACATACTTTACTCAAAATGTTCAATGAGTGGTATTCCTGTTTTTAGCTGTTAAATTCGATATTCCTACCCGGTAGTAGTTAGAAAAGCATGATTAGATAGTATCTAACTGTCTAGTTGCTTAATTGACTTACTTGAGTTTTCTTGGTAATCGCTGGCGTTGTTCATCGGCGAAGTTATCGTTAAGCATATTATACTTCTCTCTGTGTATTCCTTTACTTGCTGTGGTTATGGACTACGGGTTCGATTCCCGAGATCCTGAGCTTATTGAAATATGGACTACGGGTTCGATTCCCGAGATCCTGAGATTATTGAAATATGGACTACGGGTTCGATTCTCGAGATCCTGAGATTATTGAAATATGTACTACGGATTCGATTCCCGAGATCCTGAGATTATTGAAATGTGGACTACGGGTTCGATTCCCGAGATCTTGAGATTATTGAAATATGGACTACGGGTTCGATTCCCGAGATCCTAAGATTATTGAAATATGGACTACGGGTTCGATGCCCGAGATCCTGAGATTATTGAAATATTGACTACGTATTCAATTCCCGAGATCCTGAGATTATTGAAATGTGGACTACGGGTTCGATTCCCGAGATCTTGAGATTTATTGAAATGTGGACTACGGGTTCGATTCCCGAGATCCTGAGTTATTGGTAGGGACTGCAGGTTCGATTCCCGGAGATCCGAGTTCTTGAGATATTATTGAGACATGGGCTGCGGGTTCGATTCCCGGAGACCCAGAGGTACTGAGAATGGGACTGTGGGTTCAATTCCCACAGATCCTGGATTTGTTTATTTGAATTGGTTATTTGTTGTTAGCTTAATTGTAGACAGTTGCAGTAATCATCTTAAATGTTGTTATTTCGGAAATTATTATCATTTAAACTGTTTATTTTGTTATCATCATTATATTATTGTTTCTCAGTAGGGCCCTGACCTTCCTCGTCACTACTCCATCGAGGTTAGGCTTGGCACTTACCGAGTACCGCCGTGGTGTACTCATGCTACTCTTCTGCACACTTTTGTTGTGCAGATCCAGGTACATCAGAGCAGGCTCGTGCTAGGTGATTTCCGCAGCTTTCTGGAGACCTCGAGGTATGATCTGCTACGTCCGCAGATCCGGAGGCTTTCCTTCTATTCTAAAAGTACTAGTTGACATTTTTCTTCATTTCGTTGTTAGATACTCTTTACATATAGAGCCATAGTTGTATTTCTCTTTTAGTCTGTGTTACCATGGGGTTCCGGATCTTGGTAGTGTTTTATTTGTTGTGTGACGGATGTATGTGCCAAGCGGCATGGATTACATATCTTTTTATGCTATTTTTCCGTTGTTTCTTATTTAGGTGTTTATAACTTGTATATTCCGCAACGTGTTAGGCTTACCTAGTCGTGGGGACTGGGTGCCATCACGACATGTTCACAATTGGTGAACTAGGGTCGTGACAGCTGGTAATTAGTCCAATTTTTATACTTGTCCAAATCTTTTATTTTGTATTTTTGCATTGTATTTTCCTTTTTTATTTTTGTATTTTATTTTTCTTTTGTATTTTTTGTGTTTTATTTTCCTTTTCCTACTTTATTTATTTTCTGATTTTATTTGATTGTTAAGCTAATTAAATTCGGAAATTTATTTAATATCTATTATATAGTAATTTCCAATTAAAACACTACAAAGGCTATTTTTTTTATTTTCCGTGAATTATTTTAAAAAATAAATTAATACTAAGATTGTAATCTTAAAATCCTAATGCATATGCCTATTTTTTTTAATATGCAACTAATTAACACAAAAAATACTACAAATATCAACTAAAATTGTAAAAATAATGAAAAATCATTTTGTTTGGATTTTATGAATAATTTGCTTAGGGAAAAAATCATGTGCTCACAAAGTCTAACTTGCTTTCTCCTGGGATTCACTTATATAAACAACCAAGCTAAGGGAAGGGGTAGCCCAGCTATTCGAGTTGAGCTATAAAGAAATACCCAATTAGACCAAAGATCAGATAGGCAACTGAGTTTCAGTTGAAAAAAGGGATAAAATTCACTAGAACGAGGTTCAGTTCAAATCGAGTTGAAGAGACCGGTTTAGTGGCTTTGGGGAGTCCATTTCATCAAGAGTATAAAGATTGATTGAGCCCAAGGACCCTTTTAGTAGAGCAGGAATATAGTTAACAAAGAGGTACCTAAGTAGCTCATTTCTTCAAGCTTGGCGATGGGGAGGTGCGTACAGACCACTCCATTTGAAGTGTCACAAAAGGTTGTTGCACCCCGGAAGCAAAGCAAACCACAATAACTAAAGTCATAATTGCAAGCCTTCGGAGCCGGTGATCGATTCGGCCTAAGATCATCTCTCTTACATGACGAAGCACGCAAGCAATTTATCATTTCTATTAGAGGTAGGACTTATTGAACAACTACCCTGGTTGGTATTGCTGTGTGGGAATGGGAATGGCTCCAAAAAATTCCCTTTAGCTTAACAGATGACTAACAAGGCATGATCCAAGCGGTAGATTTTCCCAATGACGTCAACTGAAGAAAGATTCGGGGTGGCCTTCCACTGCACAATAATACTAAGTTGACTTTCTGTTGCTTGCCACAATCCTTTGTATGATAAAGTAACACCAACCAATAGCAGGGACGAATTCAACTACTTGCTTACTTTTAGGATTTTTTTCCTCCACTATACTTGCATAGATTGGACTCATTTCTATATATTTCGAATCCTCAACCTTTTTCTTTGTAGTGAGAAATCACCCTGTCTATCCTTATAGTTCAGTTTAGTGCTTATTACTTGGTTGGGGTGGAACCTTGAAACATAAGAGTTAACTCTTCCTTTCCTATGCTTTTAGTAGACTAAGACTTAGACTAATGAATATATTAGCACTACAAGGGTAGAGGCATAGAATACTCCGGTCTCCTTTGGCAATAGTTTCGTTTCTGATGTCTTCCTTGATGAGTGGGAGAGGTAGACGAATTAGGATATCACTACTGACAAGGGCTTCACAAGAAATAGCAATCATACTAACTACACTACCATGAATATCCTTCGGCCCTTATCTCCTCGTCTTCGAGGATTGGTCTTTTCCATTTTCATTTTTTTGGTGTTCTTGGCCTCGTTTCTTTACTAGTACAATTTTCTGTTCTAATTTTTGATATCTTATTAGGGCGCTTATACCAATGAATTCTTGTTGACATTGTTGTTACTCGGTTTGGGTGGTATTTTGGAGGTTTCCTACTTGCAATGGTTTTTGTGGGTCTTGATCTGGAAAATAAGATGATGATGGCTCCTTCATGGGCCTCTGGCTCAAGATCACGTGAGAGCGCAGGAGGAAGGGGTTTCAGGTGGAATGATTTATTTAGAAGCAATTCCCCAGGTAATTCTAAAGCCAGTCTCAACCAAACTGCCCCAAACTCTCCCACCCTTGGTGAACTCGCAGTGCCTATTGCTCAGGTTTATCATTTATTATAGGAGGACGAATAGAGGCATCGAGAGATGAGTGAACATCTTAGCATAAATAATATCAAGCATCCCTTGCCCGAAGATATTTATGAGGCAATATTTGAGACCCAATTCCTGACGGAGCTTAAGATAGAGGAAGCCCTTCGTTCGGATAGGGTTCAAGAAGATTCCATTTAGAAAAAATGAACCAGATTATGGGGGTGTTCCTTTATCCTAAAGGTAGGGCATTCTCATTGGATACGTACATGGAAAACCTTAAGCAAATAGAGAAAAAGGGGACCCAGCGGAGCTTGCCTTATAATAGGCTTATGCATGAAATTTCTAAAGAAAAATTAGAACTGTCCTTTGATGGAATAAAAAAAGGTGAGACTGGTAGAGCCCAGCTTTGTCAGTGGCATTTTCCATTCTATCTATCTTGAATTGAATTATGAAGGTGCAATTTATTTGCAGGAGGTAGGTTAGAGAAGAAAATCCATGTACTATTATATGATGTAATTCAAGATCTCATTCGTATTATAGTATTTGGGCTTAGATATGGCCTTTCATTCCTTAAGGAGTGAGAGTGTAAAGGGGAAAGGGTGGATGCCCCCTAAACGTTCTTAAAGTCGGATGGAGCGAAAGCGTATATAGGAAACGAGACTCAGACCTATGGTGCCATATAAGATAAGAATTTCTTGATCGGGTAAAGATTTCGAGATTAGAATTGAATAAGGGCAGCGGTCTCATCCTTTCTACCGCATACACTATGCCTCTTTTTGTGCTCACGAATAAATATCTAGGCACCGGTAACAAAACTTTCTTTAGTATACAACTATAATATAGGGCCCATCGTGCCAAATAGCTCCTCTATCTAAAGCTAAGGTAAGTAGAGATCCTGTGATACCCCCCGTTCAACCAATGGAGATAGCAAGGAGATAGAAGAAGTCATCTACTATGATTGGTAAAGGGATCAAACGACTTTGAGCTTTGGCATGTTGTACACATGGGAAGGAATTCCATTAAACTAGTTCAATGACCCTAGAGAGAATGAAGGCATTAAGCTTGAAAGCATGAAATTCAGTTGCTATAAGGACTGAGAAAGGGGTTCACCCACTTTCACGAGTTTTATAAGTTCAAGATATCGCACTATAGAATCTGAAAGGCGCACTTAACCTCATTCGATGATGGGGTTGGGGAAATTGACCGATCCCAAGAAAAATCTAGCTCTGATGGTGTGTCCAAGGGTCCCCTCCTCTCAACGTCTGAAAGAACACTCTAATGGCACGTCCGGCTAATTCTAATATAGGGATATAAAAGGAATTGGAAAGGGAAAGGTCCGATCTAAAATAGGATAAATAATGGAAAACGTCCCTCTCCAATAATAGGACCTGAAGGCTTGGGCTATGCGAGCCTGCCACTATGCTCCTTTGTTACAAAATTAATGGTGAGAAACTTGCCTTACTTAATCTCTTTTTAGATAAAGGTTCTTATAGAGGTGAAGGCACCCATCTCACATAAAATATCTAGAAAGCTCGCGCTCCATTAAGTGTATAGATTGAGATCCAGTACAAGTGGGAGTGTCGCAAGGCTCTTGAGCTAAATGATGTTCAGGATTGAGGAAGTGGTCTTATTAGCATTTGCAATGGAGTCTGTCCCGAAGGAATCTCATCTCTTTTCCAATACAACAGGAAGTCTCAAGCCAGTAGCACGATAGCAGTCCATTTAATCCATTCAGTCAAGCCTTTCCAGGTCATCTTGAAAAAGGATGGATAAACTTTATCGAAAAAGGTTAGGAAATCATGTGCTCTTATTGGACATCACAGGTGAAATTCCGATGGCTGAGATGGCAATAACCTTCCGAGCCGTGGAGCATACTAACTTTACTTTGATTAACATCGAGTTGTATGTTTCGTTGTTGTCAAATGAGGCCTCTATCAAAATGATCAAAAAGTAAGGCGAGCTTCCTTCTTATTCTCGTGTTTGATCTCTTCCATCTCTTCCTGGCTCGTTGTCACCTATATTGAAGAAAGTATTTGAACCCTCTAGAGAATGAAAAGGGGCCAAGGATCTTCCTCTCAGTAGTTTTTTTCGAGGATCCCCCATGAATAAGTAAGGCACCATTAGCCTGGACGAAGATGGGGATAAAGAGTAAGGATTGAAGCCCACTTATCTCTGCGAGGCACTAGACAGGGGTTAACTTTGTAAATGTGTAGAGCCAAGTGTAATATAGTGTAGTAGTAGGCACTTCTTGGCCCCTTCCTGGCTACTGGATCACTAAGGTACATCGGGTACCATGGACCCTCTGCCATCCATTATTGCAGAGTCGCTTCATGAACTGGGGGGGGGGGGGTTAAGCACAGTTCTTTGAATCAAACATTGAATGAAATCAATTCTCTTTTAGATATCAAAATCTAAATCTGATAGGATAGATGGATGGATATATATTTCTATTCATATATATTAATAATCAAAATTGATTGTTATAGTGTTGTACGTAGCAAGAAGCCCAAAATCCTTGATTTGTCCAGGAAAGATTGCACCGCTTTGGGCCCAGGAAGCGAAGGGAATGAGCTCGGCTGCTTCTCCTCCATACTTCTTTTTCTCTGTGCCCGTTCCACATGCACTTTATGTTCTATTAGAGCTTTGCTCTCCGCTTATTCTTTATTGGACGATTCGGATAAACTTCGCCGTTCTTTCCCAACTAAAATTGAAAGGGTTGTATCACATCGAGATGTCGATTTGTTTTCCGCCCCCAATGAGATGGGGAGTTTGTAACCCCCTATTTAGACTTTTGGGCCCTTCATCTGTTTGAATGGAGACCCGGACCGGCTCGTGTTCTTCCAACAACCGGCGGGGAGCACCTCAGTATACTATCGCGCGCAATAATGGGGAGTCCTATTACACCTAAGGCTGACATCAATTCACCAAACCAAGGTTTATCTCGTGTAGTCATTGTGGACTCGTACAATGATATTGAGTTAACGGTTGATGTATCAGACTCGACCCTATCTTTTGTAGCATGCATTCCCGTTCATGTACCAATTGATTCGGTATGCTACATGTCCGGTGCATAGAGAACTACCCTTCAATCCCCCAACTTACTTACTAATGGCAACTTTCCGGCCGCCAAACGACCTATAACACTAGTCACTATTCCCAGTGGGTCTAGGAAGTAAGCCCCACAAACCAAAATGGCGAAGAACAAATAGAATTTGCTACAAAAGCCGGTTAACGAGGGTATTCTTGCATATGAGAACATAGTAATGGAGAAGGTAATAGCCAAAATTGGATTCGTTTTAGCTAGAGCGCCCAAATCAACTATATATTTGACATGGGTTTGTTGTAATTCTAAAACTATGATAAATGCATCTATCGTCATTGATTTATAAATAAATATACCAATTAGTAGTGATTGAATTCCTTCTATGGTTCAACATGAGATACCAGTACGAATATAACCTACATGTCCAATTGAACTATAAGCTAGAAGTCTTTTTATGTTCGTTTGGGCCATGGCGGCCAGTGCTCTTGAGATCACAGAAGCGATGCTGCAAAAAAAGAAGATTTGTTGCAATGTAGCTTAATAAGAACCATAAATAGAAACACGTGAAATATTAGCAAAAATAGACATTTTAGGCGCAATAGAAAGGAATGATGTAACCGGGGTGGGTGAACCCTTATAGATATTGGGTGCCCACATATATAGTGTCAAAAGATATATGGAGTCCGAAGAGTAGGGATTTTCTTCGGGGCTCAAGAGATGGAATTGATACGGCCCCACAAGCTTTGAATTCGTCGCTGGGGAATTCACTCAAAAGGGAATGAGGAATTCTCAACGAAAAAAGTTCTCTCTGAACAAACGTGGAATTAGTTTTCCATCAGACGGCTTTTCCTGTAACTCGACTCTCAACTTGGATTATATATCCAAAAAGGTTCTATCTCTACCATTCAACACGCTGCCTAGAAGAGATGTGGTTATCTGAAGTGGATTCTCTCTTTTGTAGTAGATGTCGAACATGCTGTGCCCCATTGACTAAGAAGGGGGCGGACACAGCAGCTACATGGACCCCTTCTTTTCTATAGTTGCCAACACTTTCCCGGGCCAAGCTGGAATTTTTTATTATAAAGGGTAGGCAAAGCCCGAAGGCAGCTATCCCAGCAAAAAGGGTAGAACGAGGAGAGGGTCCATCAATCATACCACGACGGTCAAAAAAATGTGTTCCCTTCAGATAAGACGCGCGGTGGGCCATCCTCGGCCTTCTTCGTTTTCGATTAAAAAGAATCTCGATCTCCGAAAGCATTTTCATTCCCCCGCTGCACCTCCCTCCCTTCTCGAGCCTTTCCTTTAGTGGTTGGGGAAAGCATTCCCTTGTCTAAACTTGGTGGGAATTTTCCCAGCCTTAGTAAAGTAGGGTGTGGGTTTGGCTTGAACATAGACTCAAACAGAATACACCATGTATTTAATAAAAAATCTGGAAAGCTACAGGGATGACAAAAAGAGGGCACTTTCCTGTGTTGTACTAAAAATAATGACCTAAGAGACTTGCGTTTTCTCTTAGGTTTCTTCCTGTCGCTGGCTGGCCCGCGTTAAAGGGGAAGATTTGAAAAGCGGGAAAAGAAAGAGGGAAGGGGAGCAACATCTTATTCACTTCGCGAGAACTTCTATCGTAGAAGCATTCAAAAAGGGCCATGTGTTCATTTTGCTGGCAGAAATGATCCATTCTATTTGGGCCTTCGTGGAACCCAAAAATGAAGTTTTTTGACTTGAGAATCAATAATAGATAGACCTCATCAATTCAATGCAAGGGCAAAGCAATTTCCTAGTCACCGGGTTTCGTGCACCTTTGGTACTTCAATAGGGTGAGTTGTTGATAGTGACTTCTTTCGTTTGGTAGGGAGACGAAAGGATACTTCAATGACAAAAACAACCGGAAACTCGAGAGGGTCAACTTTGGAGAAGCATTTTCCAATAAACAAAGCCTCACTCTGATTATGTCGTGAGGCTGACTGAATCCAATCCATAAACCTAGAAATCAAAGGTTGTTTGTTCCCTTTTTTCAAGTAGGCATACAAACCACTTTGCCTTAGACTCTATTGGAACAAAGATAAGAAGGATGCAGAATGGAGAAAGGAAAGGGACAAGGGCGGTCTTGCTTGGCGCAAAGGCTATTGGTTCGGGGGTAGAGTACAGTACTAAAGGTCCTCAGACTACTAGGTGGCTTTTCTTTTGGGCAGCAGTTCGTCATTGGATCTCTCCAATACAACCCCCTATAGTTTCGTTACCGAGATATCTTCTTTTTCATTATTCCCAGGGATTTTATTGGGAATCTGCTCACATCCTGCAAACAGTTAAATTTGTATTGCACCCTGTCGCTCTTCTTTCTTTCCTCGCGAGTAGAAAGCACACCAGCAGCGTGCGTTGCATGATTCTAGTATATGTTTTGCACTTGATTGAGGGGGCAATTGATCGGAAGATAACTTCGATTCGCCTGGCCAACAGGTGGGCGGCGTGCTTATCTTATGTGACAACACTACAAAGCGAGTTGCTGTTCTTGGTGGGCAGCTGTGTGACAACACTACACATCAAGCGGCACTTGCAGGAAACATTCAAGATAGAATCTCACCCGGCAACAACAGCTAATTAAATTCTATTGTCTCAACACCCTTACAATGTAGTGTTGAGTTTCACGCGGTCTAAGACCGACCCGCGCGCGGTTAGAAAGTTTGGCCGCAATCTAAGCAGTACCACCCACCCTACCATACCACCTATAGGCGGCCATCCTACAGCCGCCCGAAAAGGAACTTTAGTGATATTGAATAGGGATCCTAAAACGATAAATAGAATCCCCATAAAAATACCACTAGATCGAGCACTAGTGATTTTATATCCGGTCAAAATCTTGGCTAATTAATCGAAGTGGGTAGCTCCAGTAGACCCATAGATCATAGAACAAATAGGGTGGGTAGGCCTAAACACCACACTACACGTATAGATAGGAACCCCCCTCGTTATCCTATGTGTGACTGTCACCGCATACGGCCCGCACAAAGACTCCTAAATCCACCCCGATCCCTTTCTTCCATTGCTCCTTTCCAATCCTCCATCAAACTTGCATTCCCCAGGCGCTATAAAATCTGGGTCTTTCCTTCGCCTATTGAATGTATTGGCTTGGCTTATCCAAAACCAAGGAGGCATTCTGGCTGACACATGCGTGTAGGAAGGCCGACGACTACATAAGCTAAAAGACTATGACTACAAGACAGTCCAGAAGCGACTCGCTTCTATTCTCATTGGGATTTGATATAGATGGGAAATCTATAGATCATAGTAGTTTGCCATTATATCTAACTAACATACGATACAATTTAACTTCACGGAACGGCAAAAAAAAAAGAATGAGATTCGCTCGGTTGGCCTTCCTACAGTGATGAATTCCTCTTTTCTCTTCTCTAAAGTCTATAACAAACAAGTGGGAGAGGTAGGATTCAAACCGATTTAGAAAACTTTTAACAGATTTACAGTCTGCCGCTTTTGACCACTCGACCACTCCTCTTCCTGGGCCGAGGACCCCCTCAATGGGTTCTAATTCTAAGAAGGGAGCAGTGCCCCGAATAAATCAAAACGCTTGTTGACTTAATTGAAGGGAACTAAGACGATTAGCTTAGCTAGCGTTCTGCGAAAATCTAGCCATTTAGTCAGTTCATAACTATATCTGCAAAGCTCTGACGACCCAAAGGGTCATCACTTATTGTATTAATAATTTCGAGCTTCTGAGGCCTTGAAAACCTCATTCTATGTTGCCTCGATTTACGTGCACGATCCGAGCATGTAGCCGGAAAGATTTTGTGATAGAATATATGAATTCTATGAGAAATTTGGATAAAAATGATATTAATATTGATATGGTTGACTTCGGTCAACATTTTTGGTAAACGGATCCGGACCCGAGATTTGATGGTCCCGAGAGGTCCGTAGGAAAATATGGGACTTGGACATGCGTCCGGAGTCGAATTCCGAGGCCTAGAGCCCAAGTTATGAATTTTTATGTGAAATTGTTTTTGATGCAATTATTAAAGGAAATAAATTAATTGACCTTGGTATCGGGCTCGTATTTTGGTTCCGACGCCCGGTACAAGTCTTAAATATTATATATGTGATTTCTGTAAAGTTTGGTGACATTTGGATGTCGTTTGAGATGTTTTGGACCTTGAGTCCCAAGTTTGAAAGTTTTGAAAACTAAAGGCATGAAAATCATGCATTTGAGGCTTGATTTGATGAAAACGAGGTGATATTGGCGATGTGATCGCACGAACAAGTTCATAATGTGTTTTTGAGGTTATGTGCATATTTGGTTTGGAGCCCGAGGGCTCGGGTGAACTTTGGATAGGCCACGAGATCAATTTTTCATGTTAGAAGTTGCTGTCAGCAACTGGTCTGCAGAGTTCGCAAATGCGAACAATAGTTCGCAAATGCGAACTCCCCACTATTCTGCAGAGTTCGCAAATGCGAACAATAGTTCGCAAATGCGAACTCCCCCCTATTGTGCCTGTGTTCGCAAATGCGAACAATAGTTCGCAATTGCGAACTTGACCCTACTGTGCCTGTGTTCGCAAATGCGAGCCATAGCTCGCAAATGCGAACTGGCCACTATTCTGCCTGGGTTCGCAAATGCGAACAATAGTTCGCAAATGCGAACCTCCCCATATTTAGCCTGTGTTCGCAATTGCGAACAATAGTTCGCAAATGCGAACTTCCCAATTTTGCCTTGGCTTCGCAAATGCGAAGAAAAGTTCGCAAATGCGAACTTCCCACCCTTAGCTTATTTTTCAAACTCCAGAAATTGGTCGGGGTTCGCAATTGCGAACCCATGTTCGCAAATGCGAACACAGAGACCTGAAAAACACGAATTTCAGTCATTTCTTCACATTTTACAAAACTAAAACACCCATTTGCGATTCTTCAAGGATTTCTTCTTCATCAAAACGATTGTAAGTCACTTTTTACTTAATCCTTTCAATTCTCATTAAACATGTTTTTCATAAGAAATCAAAGATTTTCATGGTAAAATTCTTGTTTTTGTTAGAAAATAGGGTTTTTCATAAGTTGGGGAATTAGACCTCGAATTGAGGTCCGATTTGGAAACAAATTATATATATGAAGTCGTGGGGGAATGGGTAACCGGGTTTTGGTCCTAACCCCGAATTCCGACCATGTGGGCCCGGGGTGGGAATTTACTATTCATGGCAGAATGTTGTAAAAGTGGTATTTGGTATTAAGAATTAGTTTGTTGAGTAAGAATTGATGTTATTAAATCAATTGTGTATAGATACGATTGGATTGGAGCCAAATTGAAAGAAAAGACATTTCCACGGAGTGAATTGTTCATAAGCATTCGAGGTAAGTGTTTGTTCTATCCTAGCTTGAGGGAATAGGATTATGTGTTATGTGTTATGTGATCGAGTGTGGTGTATGGGCTGTGGTGACGAGCATCCATACATTGGCGTCTAGTATGACCGTGAGTCGATGGAAAATGATTATTTTGAGATATATATTACATATGAATTGTTATTGTTCTCCCTTGTCGGGACTTGTTGTGAAGATAATTATTGATTGTCCTTGATGGGACAGTTAATGAATTACTGTTTCTTTCTTTGCCCTTAACTGTGATTATTATTTGGGTGAGGAAGAGTGATAATGCACGAAGGGTGATGCCGTGCCATGTTTATTTATTTATGCACGAAGGTTAATGCCGTGCCATGTTTATTTATTGATTATGCACGAAGGATCATGCCGTGCCCTATTATTGAACCATGTACGAAGGATCATGCCGTACTATGGATGTGAGGATGAGAGTAAAACCACGAAGGGTGATGCCGTGCAACTGTTTGCTATTTCTTGAATTCTTTAAGATATTCCTTTTTGTGTTAATACTTGATTATTTCTTGTTATTTTGTGGTACACATATATATATTGAATTGTACAGGTTTATGTGGGTGTCTGGTCCTAGGCTTGTCACTACTTCGCCGGGATAGGCCGGGCACTTACCAGCACATGGGGTCGGTTGTGCTGATGCTACACTTCTGTGTGTTTTTGCACAGGTCCAGGTTACGATCAGGAGGAGCAGCAGCAGTAAATAGATTGCGTGGGAGTTGATCACATTTGAGACCGAGGTAGCTTGCAGACGTCCGCAGGCCCGGCGTCTCTTTCTTTATTTATGTTAATAGCTGTAGTCTCATTGTTCCGAGACAAACAGAATTATGTTATATTTCCTTCAGACTTTTATGTGTAGTATTCCATAGTAGTTTTTGAGTTGGTGACTCCACGTCTTGGGTAGAGGATTTCAGTATGATTTTTACCTTATGATTTGTTATTTCTATTTCGATAAAGTATTCCGCATTTATTTAATTAAAATTGTGTTAAAAACAAGATAACATGTATACAGTGGCTTGCCTAGCTACCACGAGTAGGCGCCATCACGATCCCGATGTTGGGGGAAAATCCGGGTCGTGACAAGTTGGTATCAGAGCTCTAGGTTACATAGGTCTCACCACTCACGAACAAGCTTAGTAGAGTTTGAGAGGTAGGTACGGAGACGTATGTACTTGTCCTTCAGAGTCTATTGAGTTAGGAAAAAGTCTCTCATTTGTTCTTTCTTGTCGTGCGACTTGTTCCTCAATTACTGATTGAATTTCTATTCGGTCCTTTCGCAGATGGTAAGGACACGCACTTCTTCGTCCGCTGACCAGCAGCCTGAGCCCCAGACAGCTCCCGTGAGGGGCAGGGGCCAAGGTCGTATTAGAGGCCGTGGTAGGGGTAGAGCTCAGCCTCAGGCAGCTACCCCAGAGGTGGAGCCTCATATTGAGATTGAAGAGGAGGTTCCGGTTCCAGCAGCTCCAGTGGGCCCAGCTCAGGTCCCAGGAGAGGCTTTGATTACCCCGGATCTCCGGGATGCTTTGGTCAGAATAGCGGGATTTATGGATAGCATTGCCAGAGCGGGTTTATTATCAGTTGCCCCAGCCACTTCTCAGGCTGGAGGAGGGGCCCGGACTCCTATTGCTCGTACTCCAGAGCCAGTAGCTCCTCAGCCTCAGGCACCAGTAATTCAGCCAGCTGTGGCCATCAGTCAGGTACCACAGCTCATGCCGGCGATGGAGCGGCCATGACTTTTGATTCGTTATAGAGGCTTGATCGGTTCTCCAAGCTATTTACCACTACATTCAGTGGAGCCGCATCAGAGGATCCTCAGGACTTTTTATTCAGTTGCCATGAGATTCTCAAGACTATGGGGATCGTGGAGACAAACGGAGTTGATTTATGTACCTTCAGACTTGCAGGATCCGCCAAGACTTGGTGGAGAGATTATTGCCTGACTCGACCAGCAGGGTCCCCAGCTCTATCATGGGACCAGTTTGCGGAACTATTTATGGAGAAGTTTCTCCCTGCTACTCAGCGGGATTTACTTCGGAGGCAGTTTGAGCGCCTCCATCAGGGCACTATGACAGTTACACAGTATGAGACGAGATTTATCGACTTGGCTTGTCATGCAGTGGTGATACTTCCCACGGAGCGGGAGAGGGTCCGCAGATTTATAGATGGGCTTAATCAGCCGATTAGACTCGAGATGGCTATGGGCGTGGGGAGTGACATATCATTTCAGGAGGCAGCCAATGCAGCACGCAGAGTTGAGATGGCTCTTGCTAGGGGAGGCGGTTATTCTTCGGATAAGAGGCCTCGTCATTCAGGTAGATTTGGTGGTTCTTCCTCTGGTAGCAGAGAATCCTTATGGTAGGGGCCAGTCTTCCAGGCCTTTTTAGTCAGGTCTCCAGGTTTTGCAGGGTGGTTCAGGTGATCGTGGGTTTCGTGAGCAGTATTTAGATCAGCCTCCCATCAGTGCTCAGCCTCTTCGGAGTATTCGTGGAGGCCATTCGGGTCGTCAAGGTCAGCAGTCCCAGCAGCCAAAGTGTTGTTACGGTTGTGGTAACCCAGGTCATCTTGTCAGATTTTGCCCTCGAGCAGCGGGCAACACTCTGCAGCGAAGTCCTCGCCCCATGATTCAGGCCCCAGCTGACTCACAGCCTACCCAGCCAGCCAGGGGCGGGGGTAGGGATCGAAAAGGTGGAGGTCGAGACCATAGAGGTGGAGACCGTTCCGCCAGAGGTAGAGGTCAGCCAGTGGATGACCGTCCTAGATACATAGCTCAGAGGGGAGGTGCAGATCCCCGATTCTATGCTTTACCAGCCAGGCCGGAGGCAGAGGCATCAGATGCCGTGATTACAGGTACTATTCTTGTGTGTGGCAGAGGTGCTTCAGTATTATTTGACCCTAGATCTACATATTCCTATGTGTCTTCCTACTTCGCACCGTATTTGGTTGTGCCCGGCTATGCTCTGGATATTCCAGTTTATGTGGCTACACCAGTGGGTGACTCCATTGTAGTCGAACGGGTGCATCGTTCGTGCGTAGTTATATTTGGGGGTCTTGAGACCCGTGTGGATCTGTTGCTTTTGGATATGGTAGATTTTGATGTCATATTGGGGATGGACTGGTTGTCCCCATACCATGCTATTCTTGATTGTCATGCTAAGACTGTCACCTTAGCCTTGCCAGAATCACCCCGATTAGAGTGGAAGGGTACCTCAAGCCACTCCGTTCGCATTGTTATTTCTTATGTTAAGGCTCGACGTATGGTCGAGAAGGGGTGTCTAGCTTATTTGGCTTATGTTCGTGATTCCAGTGCAGAAGTTCCTTCCATTGATTCAGTCCCTATTGCACGGGAGTTTCCTGAGGTTTTTCCTTCAGACCTGCCGGGCATGCCACCCGACAGGGATATTGATTTCTGTATTGATCTGGCACCGGGTACTCAGCCCATCTCTATTCCACCCTATCGTATGGCCCCGCCGGAACTAAAAGAGTTGAAAGATCAGTTGCAGGATCTTCTTGAGAAGGGTTTTATCAGGCCTAGTGTTTCCCCCTGGGGAGCAACTGTATTATTTGTAAAGAAGAAGGATGGCTCGATGCGGATGTGTATTGATTACCGGCAGTTAAACAAAGTGACTATCAAAAATAAATATCCACTGCCGAGGATTGATGATTTGTTTGACCAGCTCCAGGGAGCGAGGGTATTCTCTAAGATAGACTTGAGGTCAGGCTACCATCAGCTGAAGATCAGGGCGGCTGACATTCCTAAGACAACCTTTTGCTCTAGATATGGGCATTATGAGTTCTTGGTCATGTCCTTCGGGTTGACCAATGCCCCAGCAGCATTCATGGAGTTGATGAATCGGGTATTCAGGCCTTACTTAGATCCGTTCGTGATAGTCTTCATAGATGACATCCTGGTGTACTCCGCGCCAGGAAGAGCACGAGCAGCACCTCAGAGTGGTTCTTCAGACTCTGAAAGATAACCAGCTATATGCCAAATTTTCTAAATGAGAGTTCTGGCTGAGTTCGGTAGCATTTCTGGGTCATATTGTATCAGTGGAAGGTATTCAGGTAGACCCAAAGAAGATTGAGGCAGTCCAGAATTGGCCTCGACCAGCTTCAGTGACTGAGATCTGGAGTTTCTTGGGATTAGCAGGTTACTACCGTCGTTTTGTAGAGGGGTTTTCTTCTATTGCAGCCCCGATGACCAGGTTGACCCAGAAGGGTGTTCAGTTTCGGTGGTCGGAGGAGTGTGAGGCGAGCTTTCAGAAGCTCAAGACAGCCTTGACCACCGCACCAGTGTTGATACTACCTATAGGTGCAGGGCCTTATACAGTTTATTGTGACGCATCTCGTACAGGGCTTGGAGCGGTATTGATGCAGGATGGTAAGGTTATCGCTTATGCTTCGAGGCAGTTAAAGATACATGAGAAGAATTATCCGGTTCATGATCTTGAGTTAGCAGCAGTGGTTCATGCCTTAAAGATCTGGAGGCATTATCTATATGGTGTGACATGTGAGGTGTACACCGATCACAAAAGCCTACGGTACTTGTTCAAACAGAAGGAGTTGAATCTACGACAGCGGAGATGGTTAGAGTTGCTAAAAGACTATGATGTTACTATATTATATCACCCAGGTAAGGCCAATGTGGTGGCCGATGCATTGAGTAGAAAGTATGCCGGCATGGGTAGTCTTGCATATATTCCGGTCAATCAGAGACCATTAGCTCTAGATGTCCAGGCCTTAGCCAACCGGTTCGTGAGATTAGACATTTCTGAGCCTAGCAGGGTGTTAGCCTGCACGGTCGCTCATTCTTCATTAGTAGAGCGTATCCGTGAGAGGCAATTTGATGATCCTCATTTGCGTGAGTTGAGAGATACAGTACAGCGGGGAGGTGCCACACAGGTAAATCTAGATGAGGATGGGGTATTGAAATTGCAGGGTCGAGTTTGTGTGCCCAATGTCGAAGGGATTCGAGAGTTGATCTTAGTGTAGGCCCACAGTTCGCGGTATTCTATTCACCCGGGCGCCGCGAAGATGTACCGGGACTTACGGCAGCACTATTGGTGGCGCAGAATGAAGAAAGATATCGTTGCGTATGTCGCTCGGTGTCTAAATTATCAGCAGGTGAAATATGAGCACCAGAGACCTGGTGGTGTATTCCAGAGGATTGAAATTCCCGAGTGGAAATGGGAGCGGATCACTATGGACTTTGTTACTGGACTTCCTTTGACTCGGAGGAAATTTGATGCTATTTGGGTCATTGTTGATAGGCTGACCAAGTCAGCACACTTTATTCCAGTATCTGTCTCCTACTCGTCGGAGAGGTTAGCGGAGGTTTACATTAGGGAGATTGTTCGTCTCCATGGGGTGCCGGTATCTATTATCTCTGATCGGGGTACGCAGTTTACCTCGCGGTTCTGGAGAGCGGTTCAGCAGGAGTTAGGCACCCAGGTTCAGTTGAGTACAGCATTTCATCCTCAGACGGATGGCCAGTCAGAGAGGACTATTCAGATTCTTGAGGATATGCTTCGAGCCTGTGTTATTGATTTCGGAGGCTCGTGGGATCAGTTTCTACCATTAGCAGAGTTCGCCTACAATAACAGTTACCAATCTAGCATCCGGATGGCTCCGTATGAGGCGTTGTATGGTAGGCGATGTCGATCACCAGTTGGATGGTTTGAACCGGGAGAGGCTCGGTTGTTAGGTACAGACTTAGTTCGGGAGGCCTTGGATAAGGTCAAGACTATTCAGGAGAGATTGCGTTCAGCTCAGTCCAGGCAGAAGACTTATGCGGATCGTAAGGTTCGAGATGTAGATTTCATGGTTGGTGAACGAGTATTGCTCCGGGTGTCGCCTATGAAGGGCGTGATGAGGTTTGGGAAGAAGGGCAAGCTCGGCCCTAGGTATATTGGCCCATTTGAGATTCTAGACAGAGTGGGAGGGGTGGCTTACAGATTAGCTTTGCCGCCTAGCTTATCAGCCGTGCATCCAGTTTTTCACGTATCTATGCTTCGGAGATACCACGGCGATCCCACACATGTGTTAGACTTCGGTACTGTCCAATTGGACAATGATCTATCTTACGAGGAGGAGCCGGTGGCTATTCTAGACCGGCGGGTTCGACAGCTGAGGTCGAAGAGTTATCCTTCTGTGCGTGTTCAGTGGAGAGGTCAGCCTCCTGAGGCATCGACCTGGGAGTCCGAGTCTGATATGCGGAGCCGCTACCCACACTTGTTTCCTGACTCGGGTACTTCTTTCTTTTGTCCGTTCGAGGATGAACGGTTGTTTTAGAGGTGGAGATTGTGACGACCCAAAGGGTCATCACTTATTTTATTAATCATTTCGAGCTTCCGAGGCCTTGAAAACCTCATTCTATGTTGCCTCGATTTACGTGCACGATCCGAGCATGTAGCCGGAAAGATTTTGTGATAGAAAATATGAATTCTATGAGAAATTTGGATAAAAATGATATTAATATTGATATGGTTGACTTCGGTCAACATTTTTGGTAAACGGATCCGGACCCGAGATTTGATGGTCCCGAGAGGTCCGTAGGAAAATATGGGACTTGGACATGCGTCCGGAGTCGAATTCTGAGGCCTAGAGCCCAAGTTATGAATTTTTATGTGAAATTGTTTTTGATGCAATTATTAAAGGAAATAAATTAATTGACCTTGGTATCGGGCTCGTATTTTGGTTCCGACGCCCGGTACAAGTCTTAAATATTATATATGTGATTTCTGTAAAGTTTGGTGACATTTGGATGTCGTTTGAGATGTTTTGGACCTTGAGTCCCAAGTTTGAAAGTTTTGAAAACTAAAGGCATGAAAATCATGCATTTGAGGCTTGATTTGATGAAAACGAGGTGATATTGGCGATGTGATCGCACGAACAAGTTCATAATATGTTTTTCAGGTTATGTGCATATTTGGTTTGGAGCCCCGAGGGCTCGGGTGAACTTTGGATAGGCCACGAGATCAATTTTTCATGTTAGAAGTTGCTGTCTGCAACTGGTCTGCAGAGTTCGCAAATGCGAACAATAGTTCGCAAATGCGAACTCCCCACTATTCTGCAGAGTTCGCAAATGCGAACAATAGTTCGCAAATGCGAACTCCCCCTATTATGCCTGAGTTCGCAAATGCGAACAATACTGTGCCTGTGTTCGCAAATGCGAGCTATAGCTCGCAAATGTGAACTGGCCACTATTCTGCCTGGGTTCGTAAATGCGAACAATAGTTCGCAAATGCGAACCTCCCCATATTTAGCCTGTGTTCGCAATTGCGAACAATAGTTCGCAAATGCGAACTTCCCAATTTTGCCTTGGCTTCGCAAATGCGAAGAAAAGTTCGCAAATGCGAACTTCCCACCCTTAGCTTATTTTTCAAACTCCAGAAATTGGTCGGGGTTCGCAATTGCGAACCCATGTTCGCAAATGCGAACACAGAGACCTGAAAAACACGAATTTCAGTCATTTCTTCACATTTTACAAAACTAAAACACCCATTTGCGATTCTTCAAGGATTTCTTCTTCATCAAAATGATTGTAAGTCACTTTTTACTTAATCCTTTCAATTCCTAACATCATTAAACATGTTTTTCATAAGAAATCAAAGATTTTCATGGTAAAATTCTTGTTTTTGTTAGAAAATAGGGTTTTTCATAAGTTGGGGAATTAGACCTCGAATTGAGGTCCGATTTGGAAAAAAATTATATATATGAACTCGTGGGGGAATGGGTAACTGGATTTTGGTCCTAACCCCGAATTCCGACCATGTGGGCCCGGGGTGGAAATTTACTATTCATGGCAGAATGTTGTAAAAGTGGTATTTGGTATTAAGAATTAGTTTGTTGAGTAAGAATTGATGTTATTAAATCAATTGTGTATAGATACGGTTGGATTGGAGCCAAATTGAAAGAAAAGACATTTCCACGGAGTGAATTGTTCATAAGCATTCGAGGTAAGTGTTTGTTCTATCCTAGCTTGAGGGAATAGGATTATGTGTTATGTGTTATGTGATCGAGTGTGGTGTATGGGCTGTGGTGACGAGCATCCATACACTGGCATCTAGTATGACCGTGAGTCGATGGAAAATGATTATTTTGAGATATATATTACATATGAATTGTTATTGTTCTCCCTTGTCGGGACTTGTTGTGAAGATAATTATTTATTGCCCTTGATGGGACGGTTAATGAATTACTGTTTCTTTCTTTGCCCTTAACTGGTGATTGTTATTTGGGTGAGGAAGAGTGATAATGCACGAAGGGTGATGTCGTGCCATGTTTATTTATTTATGCACGAAGGTTAATGCCGTGCCATGTTTATTTATTGATTATGGACGAAGGATCATGCCGTGCCCTATTATTGAACCATGTACAAAGGATCATGCCGTACTATGGATGTGAGGATGAGAGTAAAAGCACGAAGAGTGATGTCGTGCAACTGTTTGCTATTTCTTGAATTCTTTAAGATATTCCTTATTGTGTTAATACTTGATTATTTCTTGTTATTTTGTGGTACACATATATATATTGAATTGTACAGGTTTATGTGGGTGTCTGGTCCTAGGCTTGTCACTACTTCGCCGGGATAGGCCAGGCACTTACCAGCACATGGGGTCGGTTGTGCTGATGCTACACTTCTGTGCGTTTTTGCACAGGTCCGGGTTACGATCAGGAGCAGCAGCAGCAATAAATAGATTGCGTGGGAGTTGATCATATTTGAGACCGAGGTAGCTTGCAGACGTCCGCAGGCCCGGCGTCTCTTTCTTTATTTATGTTAATAGCTGTAGTCTCATTGTTCCGAGACAAACAGAATTATGTTATATTTCCTTCGGACTTTTATGTGTAGTATTCCATAGTAGTTTGTGAGTTGGTGACTCCACGTCTTGGGTAGAGGATTTCAGTATGATTTTCACCTTGTGATTTGTTATTTCTATTTCGATAAAGTATTCCGCATTTATTTAATTAAAATTGTGTTAAAAACAGGATAACATGTATACAGTGGCTTGCCTAGCTACCACGAGTAGGCGCCATCACGATCCCGATGTTGGGGGAAAATCCGGGTCGTGACAAAAGCTAAGGGTAGAGCTTGTAGGAAAGCACCCCCCTCTTGCAGTTGTCGGCCTTCCCCAGCCCCCCCTTGTCACTTCTGACGAAGCTGCAAGTTCATGAGCAAGTGAATGATGGAGCCATGTTGCTAAAAGAAAATGACCCTCTTTGTTTTCTTTTCTTCCCCTATCCCTTCAAAGCCCTTCTAAAGGATGGGCGCTAGCGCTTTACTAACATAATAAAAAGCCAGGCTCTTCTACTGAGCGAATTTGCGTGACTATTTAAATATAGCTTACCCTTACCAAGCCTAAGCTACAAAAATAGGGCTATAACAAGCAAAGCATGCATTCCCCTTTTGTCTGTTGTGGGTCGTGCCTTAACACAAGCACTGAATGAATGAAATGATTTGAGATCCTCCATTCCCCTTGCTAATTACCAAGAACTTTGTTGCCAATAGTAAATTATACCATCCCCCCAAAGAAAAACTCGTAGCCTAAAGAGAAGAGAGTTCAGTCTACAAGGTACTGACAGAGCTTTAGCCATTGGGCCACATCCATCTATCCTAAACAATAACGCTTTTCTTGTTCGTTCTTCGAATGACGCTAGTGGAGACTAATTTCTTCCGGCTTATAAAGATACTACTATAGTCTTTCGAGTGGATCCTTCTTATCCCTATGACTGGAACGAACCAAGTTAACCTACACGAGAGTGAGGAATAAATACCAACAATCAACTTACCACTTTTGATGTCCCACAATTCAGCTAGTTTAGAAATAAAGAAGAAGGACAGGCATCGCTAGGTCAAAAAAGCGATAATGGAAAAATCTCCCCAAGTAGGATTCGAATCTATGAAAAATCGGTTAACAGCCGACCGCTCCACCACTGAGCTACTGAGGAACAATTGACTTAAATGTTGGAAGACGACTCACATTATTTGTACCAACCTATGACTGAATTCTAATGAGTTTCTCACTCTTTTTCACATACACTAGGAGAAAAGGTTATTATAGCAAACCCCTACTCGGCCGGAGAGCCTCAAGGACAAGGAGGCAGTGATCTACCATACACTCTCGAGATTCATATTGATCAATAGATCTCCGTGTCCTGCCAGTTCGCTAAGTAGACTCATTCTACCAAGGGAAACAAAGGTTGGAACTCCTTCTACAAAAAACAAGGGACCTATTTCTCATCCTAAGAGTTAGCAGGTATAAAAGTGTCCCTTATCTATCTATCTCTCTGAGTTTCTACTACTAAATAGCACTTCTGCAATTTAATTAATGAATCCATTTCGATCAAGCTGAAAAAAGTCAACCCTATATATGTTATTAGTAAAGCGCTAACGCTCTATCTATAGTAAGGGGCGTTCTTGCTTGTTAGTGTTGTTTTTTAATTGATGCTAGGGTGCCCCTTTTCATTCTCAAAGTCAACTTTCTCGCTTGTTAGTCAAGCTTTGAAGTCCCTACTTTATTTAAATTTGTGGGATATTTGAAGAAGCACAGGTTTTCCATATTATACCTATACAAAGGGCAGGTCTCGGTTTCGCTTGGTGGTACCCCTCTCGATGATTGTTAACTCAACATTGATTTCATTCTTGAGTTGGAGGGCTCTCCCTCCATCCCTTGAGTCAAGTAATGCTCTATCGTAAATTGATCCACTGTCTATCTCATGCCATGTTTCTTCTTTCTCTGAATCGGTTCCTAGTGTCAGTTAATGAAGATTCGACAACAAGAGAGGGAAGAGTCTTGACTTTAGGTTAGGCCGATCTCATCATTCATGCAATCCCCCCGTCATCGATTGATCATGCGAGTACACATCCAATCAGTGCATAGCAAATGAAAAAAGTGTTCGTCCTGGATTCTCTTCCTTAATAAAAATGTCTATCAGTTGATCCTTATTCATTTGGCCAAAGTCTCCATTATTCACACCCCTCTACTAAGAGATTCACCAAGTTGATAGGAATCAGCAAAGATGTTTTTGTAACCGTCCTCAAGGGCAGCATTGATGGCAATCGTCACTACTTTCTCCCAAGGGCATGGTATGGCTTTGTTCTTGGTCTTGTTTAATAGATGTTGAGTGCCACTTTTCTGCGTCTAAGAATCTCCATCTGCTCTAAGTGGGCGTGAGCTAAAATCCTTATGTCAGCTTTTTTATTCAAAAGACTGTCCTATTACCCCTTGAACCTTCATTTTTTCCTAAGCCTAGACCATTCTTCTGGATCTGCATTAGTCCTATTTCAGGTGCAAAGCCTCTTCAATAATGACCTCTTTTTTTTATTTGTCCCCCATATCCCATTTTGTTAATGGAAAGAGAATAAGCGTTATCCATTATGTATAGAGACATTTTCGGTCGGTTCCCATTTGCCTTCCCCCCTCATAGTCCATTAGTGGGTAGGGTGGTCAACTTAGAGGGCGCCCCCCTCCTATTGAGACGTGTCCTTGACAACCTGGCAGTTCTTCGGTCTTCGCTTTTACGGCCGGGAGTGCTTGATCGCTGGGGTTTCCTTTTCCTCAGCCAATTCGGTTATGTAAGCCCTGAGATTGGTGAAACACTTTGATATGAGCTGGCTGGATTAAAGGTTGGATAGATTTGAGTTCAAGTGGGACAACACCTTCGATTGACCAAATGGCCTATTCTACCCTTACCGAATTTATTCTATTGAAGCGTAACATAAAAATCTCCTTCTCATCTTGCATTAATTTGGTTTGGAAGTTCTAGATTGTTGTCTGTAGATTTATATAAAAAAGGAAAGCCTCATACCCTAATATTATGCCATTTGATTGAAACAAGTTCTGTGCTGCTCACCACTCCTCGAGGTTAAGGATGGGGCTGAATCGCCATTCCAAGATTTGCAGTCCGATACATTTCCATTATGTTACCTAGCCAAACCCGCCACCTCATGTGCCAAAGTCAAACGGTTGTTCTTCCTTCTCCACTCTTTATTTTTCTACATATGCGGCAGCGACAGAGAAGAGGGGACAACTACTTTTTCATGTTCCTTTCTCAATCTTTCTTTTCTGATTAAAAGTAGTAGGCCACTGTACTATTGGTACAGAGGCCAGATAGAAGGTTGCTCATCTAGCCCAGGGAATCCATTGTTTATGCGGCACTGCAATGCAGCTGAAAAAGGGAAGCCCCTTTTTATTAGTAAGGTATAGGTTGGTTGGGGAAAACTCCAAATCTAGGGCCATAAAGTTTAACTTATATTATAGAAAATATTGAGAAAAGGGCTCCCCTAGTATACCCCTATACTACAAGGTAGTGCGCAACGTTTGAAAAGATGTTGTTGCTTGCTGCTTGCAGACTTGAAAATCTATCTTTCACCTCTCCTCCCTGTCTCAATTCTGATTGATTAGCTTCTTCCTTTATGCAAGCTACGGTCTAATGACCCCCTTGTTGTGTTGCATTCTATGATCTTCCACTTTAGTCTGCATTTTTTGGATAGCCGAGACCCAATGTTGATTTTCGATTTAAATGTCAGTGTATGGTTTGGGGCAGCCCATTTGATTAGTTCAACTCTCACTATTGGAAATCCCAGCGGTTGTTCGACTGCGTACTCCCCGTCTGCCTATCTCACACTCCCAAAGCTAATTTTTATTTCTTCTTTCATTTTCCTTTCCTACATCTTTCTTTCTATCCATTGGTCGGCTTCACGCAGATAGATCTTTGCCAGGGGATATTGGTGCCCCTTGAGGTATTCCCTCCCGGTTGGTTGTTCCTTTATCATTCTTTTCCATCCAGTGCCCGCACTGTGTCAGAAAATCTTCATCTTCGATCTATCTTCACAATGCAGTTCATGGGCTAAGAATTTCTGTTGACATATTTCTTTTATTTAAGTCATTGATCTCATATCTATAAGAAGGGGGGTCTGTATTCACTATTAAGCCTACGCGCGTCGATTCCTTTCAAGCTTGATCCTTCCCTTAGACTCGTTACCTTATTTGACTGAACTTGTTGGTTCCACGCTCTATTCGGTCGTAACCCTATTCGAGAATATTATCTCATAGATTCCCTTCACCAAGTCATCGCCAACAATCAACACTTATCCATTAGTGTCAAAAGGTGAGTTCCTTTCTTGTCTTGCCAAAAAACATTCTTTATTCTCATTGGAGAAATACTCTCCTGTGGCAAGGTTTTACACATAGGGCCAGCTTCTTTCTTTATTTCGCTTGCCCTTAGAACATCTAGCACCTTTCGGTTGGATTCCGCCCTGGGGTTAGGTTAGACCGCTTGGTTGTTTTTCTAGTATTGAAGGCAGTCAACATGTCAGTCATTCTTCCCCCATTAGACTTGTGAATCATTTTCTCTTTTTCCTTCTCTCGTCTAGTTGACCCCCTCTACTTTGTTCGACATGGGTAGATAATACCTCTATATCAACAACAAGGAAAAAGTAGGAAATCTATATGAAATTGTTTGAGCTCAAAAGCAACCTGCTATCTATCGATAGGCAAGAACAGACTGCTATTGACTGCTTCGCCTATCAATTCTACTATGGCCGGCTTGGAGACATCATAGGAAGACCATCATCTCTATCCGTGTATGATCATAGCTTCATTAATTCGTTGAACCTTGGGTATCACCATTAGCATTAAGGTCAATCACAACACTACCTCTATCTTACATACGACATCTCATGAAGCGAGAGTCCATGGTCAACACACACCTAAAGCGCCTGCGTTCCGCTTGTAGCCAATACAACCACAACCTAACTTGCATGAGATTCAACAACTGAAGCTACTAGTAGTCCCAAGGGGGAGAAATCCTCCTATAATAGTTATCAGTATTGAACAAGCGAGTCATTGGTCCGAGGAAAGAAATGATGCTTTTGAAAAAAAAGGAACTCTCTAGGCCTTCAGAACAAAGGTGATTCTATTCATTCTTCAGATGATCTGGATAATTCTATATACAACTATCTAATTTTCTTCTATTATATATAAAGGCGTAAGGGCGAAGGTCTATTTAGCACCTAGGAAAATGTTAGGTTGACTTTGGAAAGGCTACTAAGGATCGGGTGAAGAATGAAAAACGTCGGCTAAAGACCACGGGATAAGGTTTGCAGATGCGATCATGAATCGAACCAGATCGAAACATATAGTTGTCGACGGATAAAGAGGAACGTCGATCGCAAACGAAGGATTGCCAGGCCCCATTTGCGAGGGTTAGGGTATTCCCTATTATGAGCCTACTAAGATCAAAACTAAACTAGTTGATTCTCTTTGGCCGACCGACTCGCTGCAACATTCGCATTTCCTACTGAGATCCCAAGTCTCCAAGTGAGCCCTCTTGTCCACCCACGACCTTGGCATTTTAGAAAATCCCGATTTTGTGTCGTAGGACTTTCCGCTCGGTACTACACCTGGTGGGTTTTTTCGTCCTTCCAGTTTCGGGTGTCTACTTGGATAGTTATAGCGGCCAATAGGCGCGAGATATAACTTGTAGAGGGGGCAGTGGTGCCCTGGTCATAGTCATTTTAGGTAATGGCCATTTAGTCCATGGTCCAGTGGATGGTCGGTGCAAGGCCAGAAATTGAAACATATTGATTCCGCCTATTTCCGTCCTTCGCTTTAGGGCCTGTCCCTCGGTGTGGTCAGTATTCCATACTGTCGGGCAGTGAAGCTTACACTTGTTCTCTAATCAAGGTGGTTCACCAGGGTCTCTTTCCTCCTCCTTTTCCTACTCACTCATAAGGGTCGGGACCCCCACAAAGGGGGAGGGAGTTGACTGAACATCTCAGCCATTGGCGGGAATTTTGCCCGTATCCGATCCCCAATTCTTGCTCACCCTAAAAGATCTTGTTTGGTAAATTGTGACCTCGTACGATCGTGTTAGATGGCAACAACCACTTCGTCACAATACATATTTATGGGCTAACAGGTCACACTTTGGCAAAGTATCCTACAAAGAGACTCCCGAGAGCCAGAAGTATTAAAGGAATGGCCATAGGAATGGGCACTTCATGACATCGTAATATGTCTTGTCCGAATGAATTAATTGGTTATATAAATGTTATAAAAAGTGAACAAAAGGAGTAATAAGAAGTGAAAAGGAAAGAGACACTTCCCAACCAGAAAGCAAAGTTCCCACTTATGGTATACTTAGTGTAAGTGAGCTCTAAGATCACATCTTTGGAATAAAATCCAGTTAGAAAAGGAAATCCAATTTGAGAAAAGCTTCCCGTGATCATCATGGCATAGGTAAAAGGGAACGGGGAGGCAAGCCCCCCATCTTTCGCATATCTTGCTCATCCGACATGGCATGAAACACCGAACCTGGACTCAAGAATAGTAATGCTTTGCAAAATGCGTGACTCCTTAAGTGAAGGATGCTAACCGAATAGTTAGAGATGCCACAATCAAAGATCATATAGCCTAATTGACTTCAAGTTGAAAAAGCTATGACCCTCTTCAGATCATTCTATATTATTCCAGTAGTTACCGCAAGGAATGAAGTCATAGCTCCTGCAAAAGTAATAACAATCAGAGCCATAGATGAGTATTCAAATAAAGGTGATCACCTTGCTATAATGAAAACACCAGGTGTTACCATAGTAGCTGCATGAATCAAATCGGATACTTAAGTGGGACCCTCCATAGTATCAGGTGACCAAGTATGCAATCCTATATGTGCAGATTACCCAACTGCACTAATAAAAAGTAAAATACAAATGTGTTATGGATTTCAATCTCATATTGCAAGAAATTCAAGAATTTCCAGGGGTAGTAGCACGAGCAAAAACGGTTGAAAAGTCAATTTTTTGAAATAGAGTAAAACAACCCAAAATCCCAAGAGCTATTCCAAAATCACCTACACGATTGACAAGCATAGCTTTTATACCTGCTTTATCTGCCTGAAGTCATGTAAACCATAAATGAATTAACAAATATGAAGCAAGACCTACTCCATCCCATCCTAGGAATAATTGAAGAGATTTATTTGTAGTCACCAACATTGGCATAAACAAAGTAGGAATGGATAAATAACACATAAATCGAGGGCTATGAAGATCCCCAAACATATATGAAATGGAAAAAAGATGGACCAAGCTACTTATGAATGTAACCACAATTAACATCACTACGGTCGGGTTATCGAACACGGGGTCAGAAGTGAATTACTAGTCAGACCAATCTGCAAATCGAGCAAGCTCCTCTTGCATGCAATTATGTGGTAGTACACCTCTCATTCTAATTCAGTGCTCTATGAACCATGTAGGAAGGTTTCCCATCACACGGCTCAGCAACATGATCTTCCGCGGGAACTGTATGTCCGAACATGCCTGGAAAAAATTGTAAGGTCTCACTTTCCTTTGCCACCAAAGTGTACGGCATCTGTCGTGCTTAGATTCTAACGTCTGCCTTAGTAGTCTCAAATAAGGTCTGCAAGCCAGCTCCATTAGTAGGTGATTCACAATCAAAGCAAAGAAAAGGCTGGCTACAAAAAGGGTACTACGAGCCCTCTTCCCCACGCATCTAACCAGCTCGCGTGGTTCACCGAAAGCACTGACTAGACAGAAGCTGTCAAGGCAGATGCAGTAGGTTCGAGGCCCATCACTCCCGATTGATTCAATAAATACATCAATTCATCTCTCCATTTTCTGTGAAAGGGGGACCGGGAGAATAATTTCATTCCCAACCGGGTTTTTTTTTCTTTCGCATTTCTCATAAAAAAAATAGGGGATTTTTTCATTACTTCAACTAGTATCGATTGATGGGATAGAGACATATTTGTATTAGTACAATTAATTATTTATTGGCATATTCAGGATTTCAAGAAAGATTAGGTCTATTTTTTTGACCCGATCCATGCGTGTAATGGAATAGAGTACATTATTTATTTTTATCAGGAGCACAAAAACAAATGGAATTCCTTTTATGTGTGATACAAAATAATTTTTACTCAATTACATTACCCTTAGAGAATAGTTTTCCAGATTCAACTTTTTCCTTTTTTGGCAGAGATTTTGTGAAACCTCAATTACTCTAATTTTGAATTTGAAAAAAAAAAGATATATCTCATTCAAATTTCACACTGAGCTTTTGATATATGCGTCCTAGTACTAATCCAAGGAAAGAGGATATTAAAAAAAATCAAACAAGGATTCCCACCATTTCACTCAAGGCAAGAGAATGCAAAATTTTCTATTTTTCTAGTTAGAATGAATTTGTTGTACCTATCCAATCAATAATTGTTTATGACCGACTCACTATTCACTCAATTTTTAGGTCATAATCGTTATGTAGGAGAGATGTCCATGTGGTTTAAGGTGTAGCATTGGAATTGCTATGTAGGCTTTTGTTTACTGAGGGTTTGAATCCCTCTCTTTCCATACTTTCACCTAATTCACTAATGTGAATGACCGAAATGTATCAAATAGCAATGGAAAAAATGATTCCAACAGTTAAACCTTTCTTTGATATATATTCTCGATTCCTAATTGCTATTTTTCAGAAAATACTGGAAAGAGTGGACAAGGAATTAAAATATCCCTGCCGATGTATTTTGAGATCCCGCAACTTCGGAAGGATTGCTTAGCCCCGTTCATCTTCGGCGCAAGAGCGCTCGATCAGTTAGCTACTACACACTCTTTCATGGGTGGGTTCTTCTAGGAAAACCTCATGGCTATCTTTGCATCCCTACCTCCTTTATCACTGAGCGGTATTTAGGGCCTTAGCTTGTGATCCGGGCTTTTTCCCCCTAGACGATGAAGCTTATACCCCATCATCTCACTAGCCGACAATTCCCCTTCTTATTTTGACGTTATATCTAGTAATTAGAGTTTAGCGCTCTCTCAAAATGCCTATGAGTCGTCGGCTCATTCTTCAACAGGCACGCGGTCATAGCCTAAGCTAGTGATGCTTTCGACTATCAGACTTTCGCATCTAAGGTGCAGCATTCGGGCTACTTCTCCTAGCTATACGACATTTGTATTGCTCTCCCACAACCCCGTTTTCATAGTTTACACAGCTCCCATTTTTCCCGCCGCTACTATAGTAACCACTTTTTCTTTCTTTTTCTTTGACTAATAAGATCTTTTAGTTTGCCTGGTTCTCTCCTGCCTACCCATAGATTCAACTGCAGTTTGAAAGGTTTTCCTATTCGATAATCTCCAGATTTATGCTGATTTTCAACTCCCCAAAGCATTTCACCGATTACTATGCCATTCCCACTCTCTGGGTGCCTAGGTATCCACCCTAAGCATTTACTCATTTGAACCTCGCCGTCTTTTTACGCTTGCCGATAACCCACATTCTATCCCCTGAGCACTCAGTGGAAGAAGAAGAATAAAGTCATACAGCCAGAAATCCAATCCTTGCTCCCGCAGTCAGTCCTTAGGGTTGATCTCCAGGTTTTGATTCTGCCTTATATGATAATAAAAGTACCTTCGTAAGGACTCCAATTCAACATCAATTCACATTTGATTGCTATTTTACTTGAACATTTTCATTAACGCCTTCTGCTTGTAGACATACAAAAAGTAGAATGTGAGCCCGAGGTGCTGACCCGCAGCGAGGCAGGCCCATCTATCCCAATCGGGATGATAGGGACTTGTACTTCCTTGAAATAAGACTTGAACAAAGAAGAAAGCTGGGGGAAATCTCAATAAAAAGAGTTTCGGTTAACTCTTCACCATAGTAGTTTCACATAAAAATTGGCTTCTTCCCTTCGCTATAAGCAGAGTTCCCAAGTTGGGGAGTACATGTCCTAGGTCTTCCATTCCTCTATGGCAGGAAGTCCCTCCAGCTTGTCTGGTTAACCGGGCTACCTATTCAAAGATGAATGAATTGCCTTTGGTTTCTTCTAATGGCAGGCATGTGCCTCCTCTATTCCTGCTTTCCGAGGTACCTCTTCATCTAGTATCTGACTATTCGTTAGACGATTCTATTGATTTCTTCTCAGTGCAAAATAGATGTTTGGAACCCTGGGACTCTTTATCGTGAACTAGGTTCAGTCAAATATATGGATGGATTGCCCTTTCCTATCCTGGAAGTTGATCCCCATTTCCCAAAACCAAAAAAGGTTCTAAGAGGCAGGTAAATGGTGTGACCTACTTCCGGGAACTCTGATTAACTTATCTTATTGAGCCTCTCTCCTAGGATTGGTTTTCTAATCTGATCCTTAATAATTGAACAACATGCGTATCGTAGCTCTCCTGTTCTTGGTTGCTTGATGAGGAACTGGGTAGAGTGATACTAGATCCTCCCCCCTAAGATGGTAGCTTCTATTCCTTGATTGCCCTGAAAGTTAAATACGGGATTCTAATGCTTCTAGACCAAATAATGGGATAAACCACTATATAGAGTCTTGAGTGCCTTCCCTTCGGAAACCAACTAAGGAAACTTTGATTGAATGAGAAATCCCGCTAGACATTATTCGTATGTACTCCTAGATCCATGAAGGACATTGGCATCTGTTAGCCGGTGTAGCTAAACGAAGAGCGGAAAGAAAGAATCAGAAAATCAATGCATTCCTTCTTAAACTTACCGGTCTGATGATATATTAATCTAAGAAAAGAAGATTTAATAAGAAAATCCAATTTCCTTTTTTGGGTAAAGGTTTAATTAAGAATTCCAGGTGGTGCAGTGGATGTATTAAATTATTTATCATATCACAGGTCAAGGATAGAACAAAAACCCTACGTTTTTCATCATCCTTTGTTCTCTACTAAGATTGTAATAAATTTGTGCATTCTCTTCCAACGGGGAATGGAACTAGCACTATGGTGGTTGTTGGTTAGGTTGTCAACGATTATGACCATTCAAAGGCATTCTTCCATTAGCTGTAGTAGGAAAGGGGCTGAATTTGATAAGTGTTATATATATAAGATAATTAAGGCATTAAGAATTTGGGTGATCACGCGCTTCATGTGGTATTTATTAGGATTAGGACTGAGAAATTTCAGACTGCCCGGACCATCGATTTTCTCATCAAGATAGAAAGCCGCTCGATAAAGGAAGTCGGCTTTGGGAAAAAATCATTCCTTTGCTAGGCGCTAGTCAAAGTAGTAAAAAAGGGCAAGTGGGCAAGTAGCAAGCAGGAGCGGTGTTGGTCTTTGTGGTAGTTAATGGGAACAAATGAAGAGAAGCACTACACCCTCTGCACTCGATTGGCTAATCAAAGTCAAAGAGGCCAGCTTCTTTTGAATGGGTCACCAACAGAACCGTCAGTTCTTCAGAATCAAACATCGAGACCACCTTTAAATTTACCCAGTCTTGTTCCAAATCAACCATTCATTCAACACTGCTACAACATCCGCACGTATTCGTCGACCAACAGAAGTTCTTTTTCAATTTGTTATGGGTTCCAACCTATGGACTTGGTAGTAGATGGTTCGGACGATGGTTATGTCTTGAACAAAGTCAGTTGCACATCTCCTACCTCCTAGAGAAGCGACTGAATAGCTGCGAGCCGCTAGTTTCCCATAGAACGGCGGAAGAGGTTAGGCGACACTTAAAGGCTGTAGCAAACAATCATTTGGTAAGAGGTTTTTCTAGAAAGCAAAAACCTGAAGGTTAGCCTTGCATGAACTAGGGAAAGATAGAACTCAACTTCTCACTGGTTAGCAAAACCCTAGAGCGTCCCTGCTTCACTAGAACCTTCTACTTTACCAAGTCAAAAGTTTAAACTGGGACACCACATCGATTAACTTTGCATTCCGCCATCAGATATTCTACTTCCTTCGACAAGGAAGTCATCATCTTTTCTGGTGGCCTCTTGGGAACGCCTCTTAAAGGGTCTTCCATGTCTGGATGTTATGTCTTTAGATACCCCACATGGAAGACAGGGTGGATCTTTAGCTTGGAAAGAAGTTGTAGTTTTTTTAGGCAACTTGTCCTACTTTCTCTATGATAGGGAATGTCCCATCATACTTGCGTCTGACACCCTTACTATAATAGAAGGAAAGATTTTTTTCAATAGTGAATTTTTTTTTCTCATCCTTCCGCTTGGAAATTAAGTTTCATGATTGTGTTATTCCTTTCTTCTAGAGATGCTGGGGGTCGAGCCCTTATAGGAAATTGCTTATGAGATCGCATTCCATCGGTTTTTTAAGATTGGAGGGCTCCCTCTAGGGCTAAATTAAAAAGATTTTTGAGAAAGGGCTATCATTTCAATAGGCATAGAAAGGCCTCACCAAACACTTCATGCCTAAAGGAAGAAGCAAATGAGCAATCGAGCCATGAGGAAATGAATAATGATGCAAGTTTTCATCAAACCTCACACACCAAGTTTGGAACCCTTACCCTTTCCTACGAGAACCAAAGTATCAAAGATATCGTCCACCTAGTAAAAATCCAATAGTGGATGAAGAAAAATGATTCAATTATGGAGATCCCTGTAGGCCCCCTCACATCAGGTTTTCGAGAAAGAAGAAATAAGAATAGCTTTAAACTTCCTATCTGCCGTTTTCACACCTCCCTTTTAACTACCTTTTGGTTTAATTACCGATCAGGAGAATAAGGTATACCTTGATGTTATGAATACCCTGGGAAGGATATAATAACAACGAGGAAGGAGTTTTCCAAATAAAGGACAATCGGTTTGGGATTTTATTTATAATTTTAGAGTCGCCACTTAGGAAGATAATGGTATCCTAAGTCATCGGTTAATCCTGAATCTGAGGAAATTGACTCTGTTTTTATCAGTCTGCGCAACGAGAAATCCGGATAAGGAATTTTGTTAACCCGGGAGAAGGTGTTAGGCACTCCCGGATTCCGTGGTTTTAGCACGGTCGCTCAATTGTAATTTTCGGTTTTATATGACTTGTTACATGCCTTTTAACAATATATACGTGTTTCAACTTTGTTATTTTTTACGAATTACGACGTTGTGAAAACGTATTTCGAGTCACACCGCAACCAGTACGCCTGTGACCCTTAACGCGTTTCGGCTTCGCCGGGATTTATGATTTGAGTCACATCAAATGTGCACTCGTATTAAGGAAGTATATTCTTAAATCGTGCCTAAATCGTCTATCGGCTTTTAATATTTCGAAAAGGGTTGTGAAATTATCTAACAACCTTCCCGAGTCTAACATATATAACTTACTCATTTATTTGGGGGCCCCGCTGTTTCGTTTTCAACGCGAAGCTCATCCCAACTTATTTTTTGTAGTCTAATCCTAATATGTACTATGTGTTTCTATTTGGTTTTTCCTTAGTTGTTATTTCCAGCATCAGAATCCAGGCCTTATTTCTATTTACACATGGGCCTGGATTTGGGCTTAACACATATCTCACTACATTCCTGGGTATTGAAAACCCAGGAACGCGCTGAATCACGTTCAACAGAGGCCCAATATCAGACTTACACAACTCTAGGCCTTTGCAGTCTGTTAGGCCCAGATCAGATATCATTATAAAATAGAAATAGAAATCATAAATTATCATATACATAAAAGATTAATACTCAGAAGACAAGAGAACTTGAACTATTTTTTATTTAATAAGAAGAAAATGAAGTACATAAATACACTAATAAACTCAAACTTTAAATGTTCAATGTGAATTAACTCTAATTAACAGGCTGATTTTGTTTTTACGTTTGACAGCTATTTAGACTACTGAATTCCAATTATTTAATATCTAAAACTAATCTATATTATTGATAACATGCTATTCTCAATCATTTACAATTTTCAGAAAAGCTTATTGAATTGTTAGACTTGAGACTAACTTAACATGATATGCGACTTCATTTAACTGCAGTGTTTCGTTAACTACTAATGTCGTTCAAATTAATCTGATTAATTTCGATTTAAACCAGCTACTGCACGATAGTATTGTCAATTAGCTATTCGTTTGCAAGTTTACTTTTTATACCAAATTTAGTTATTAACCTATTTTATTTAACTAGGTGATTATGATTAACTATTACTACACTAATCTACTAACAACACTATTACATTGTTTTCAGCTCATCCGTACCTCTCATTGAGTTAATTACAACATTTCCTACCAAATTACAAATTAAACTAAGCTAAATGAACTACAAGATAAAAATAGATCTGGAAATCAGTGACATAAACTTGTATCAAACAGATAATTTATTTCTTCAACTCAAACTCCTATTGCAATTACATGGTTTGAATTGTGTACTAGATTCAGTAACAGAAAACCAATGAGTCTAAGGGAGAATAGGCAGGAAATAACAGTTAGACCACGGAAGACAATGCAACAGCAATAGGAAATTGAATTGACAACAATCAAATTGAATCCCAGAGCACAGCAAAGCAAATAGCCAGCAACAAGCAATAGAAAACGAGTAAAAACCAATAGAAGATTTCCTACAGCTTCAAGAATAAGCTTCGACTAAAACCCAGCCAGATTTTACACTATGAATCTCTATGTATATCTCTGAATTTCCCTTTCACAAATCCAGCCTTTAATCAGGCTCAAATGGGGTCTATTTATAGGCGAGATTGGTGAAAATTTTGGAAGCAAAGTTGAAAAGTTATTTCTAGTTTCCTCCCATGAATTCTTTCAATTGTGACACTTAACTACCATTTTCAGATTTTAATTTGCCTTCCAGCATGTGCTGGAAGGTTCTAATTGATTCTTTTTGGGGTGTTTTACTAGTATACCCCCACTTGCAAAGGTTATTTACTAAGTTGCCTTTTATTTGGGTCTATTATACCCTTAGTTTTGTGCAATATTGCAGAAATCATAGGCCTAAATGTCTTTAATGTCCTCATAGGCTCCATTAAATCCACAATTATGCCATTTGCTATTCCTAGTATACCCTTAATGGAAATTACTATTTACCCAACCTTGTCCAGGTCTAGGTATGCTTTTTCAGCTTTTAATTAAGTTCTGGCCAGTATTAGTAAGTCATTTAAGACTTGACCAGATTTGAACTTCAATTTTAGCCTATTTTCTTTTCATTTTCTGTTATTAGAGTTAATTTGCAGGACTGGCCTGCTTATTTGCCTAAGTTCATACTATTTAAAGTTTAACCAGTTCAAAACTGGACTTGGCTTTGCAAATTTAGTCAATTAGTTATGACTGGCCACTTAGAATTAGCTAAGACTTGCAGATCTTAGCCAGTTTCAGACTTAAGTCTGTTTATTACAAAATTAGCCAATTTTAGAACTTAACAATTTAAACCTAAAGAACTACAGAATTGGTCAGTTACAAAACTGACCACTCTTATTACTTATTTCAATTATTACCATTTTTATGTTGTTTTCAATTTGAGCCTACTTAACTACTTAACATGCTTTCAGACTTAGTCACTTATCTAATTACCTATCTATTACAGCTATAACCAATATCCCTAAGCACATTAGTCTTAATAACAGTCAAATAACACAAAATTATTGTAGATATATCCCTTTCACATTAAATGGCATACATAGCCATAAAATCAAAATCACTTGCTATTTAACCAAAACTCAGGGGGGAAATTGAATATTGTTAAATTTCAATCAAACATACTCATAATTCAGATTTCAAACAGAGTATGTCAATTAAACGCAAAGAAGGCATAATCAGAACTTTCTTATGTCAAAGACTAATAAAAACCCTAACATACTCGGGTATATTTGATTAAGTATAATAGGCAGAATTATCAAAGAGACTCAAAGTGATATGCTATTAAGAGTGAAACATAACTAAAACGGAGATTATTTAAAGGAATGAAACTAATCTAAACATGCAATTAGCTAAACGACTAAAAAGAAAAAGAAGTCAGACACAAAAGCATGCTAAAACAGAAAAAAGATGAAGATGAATCATGTAAACAGAAGATAACAAGAAAGAACACAAAAACATAAAAACAGAGAAATAAAGGAAGGGGAACTTAGCTTTGCAGGATCTGTCTCCTGTGCTATTTCCCTTTTATCTTATTTATTTTTCTTGTTATTTTTCCTTTTCTTCTTTTCCTTCTTTTTCTAGTTTTGTTCTCAGACTTCAAGTTGAAGTCTTTTATTTATCTTTATTAGCAGAGACGGGTTCAGGGTTCTAGAAAGGAGGGGTTTTGTTTTGGGGTTTGGTTTTGGGTCGACCGGAGTTAGGGTTCCGACTACCTATTTTCGAAGATTCGAACAAATAGAGTGATATTCGAGAGAAACGATTTGTGAGGGGTGATAGATCAGGGGATGAGGGTGAGATGGTGTTAATCTGGGAGCCGTTCTCATAGGTTATGGTCACCGAAGAAGAACTCCGATGACCGAAATTTCAAGAAGCCAGGGTTTTCAAGGTTTCCTTGGGTTTTCATGGTGGCTTGTGGTGGGGAAACAAGGAGAAAGAGGTTAGGGAGATAAGAGATGGCCGGAGACGGCCATGGAAATGCGCCAGTCTCCATGGCCGGCGAAGCTTCGAGGAGGAGACGAGGGGTAGAGAGAGGGCGGCTAGGGTTAAGCATGTAATGAAATGGCCTGTCTCTGAAGAGAGACCAAGCTTATATACCTGTAACACTCGATCGATCCCTAGCCGTTGGATCAATTGAGATCGACGGTCAGGGTTGTTTTACTTAAAACGACAATGTTTGGTTAAAAACCCTGGCTATCTCACATCTGTCAGATCTCAAGACACGGACGACTCAGATTTGGTCAAAGATCTTATTATTTTGATTAATTCCGGATAAAGCCTCAGCCATTGGATTTAAAGAGATGAACGACTGAAATTGTTTCTTGCATAGAGACTTGACCGGATCTTTTAATTGGTTTGAGCCAAATGTGTATTGGGTTTGCATATTTGGCCCAATTCTATATTTTTTTGTGTATTTCCTTTGTATTTAATTATTTTTATGGTATTTTCTTTTGTATTTAATTTTCCTCTTTTTGTATTCTTTCCAATTATTTAATTTCCTATTTTTTCCAATTTTTCTGATATTTTTTTATGTTTTTTGCTATTTTTCTCTAATTTCCGGTATTATTCCATTTTTGTTAATTTTTCTTTTTAATTCCATTAATTGTAATACTTGTACTCAACCTTTTTTTTTAATTTTTCTAACTTTAATTTCTAATTGTTTGCACACACAAATGCATTTTATTTCAATCAAAAAATATAATTGCACCCAAAAATATTATTTATTTTAATTTTGGAATTTATTGCTTAGGGCAAAAATCACGTGCTCACAGCTGCCCCTCTTTGCTCGGGAACACGAGGAGTTTTAGTGCAAAGACAAGTGAGCAGTAATGAGAGATTTTTGCCCATTGGCATATTCCGCGAGAAGCATTTTGAAAACCTTTAGACCGCACCCTGCCTCAGAGGCTGCCTACATATCCTGGGCTAAACAGGAATCAGGTCAGTGTAGTTCGGGAAGGTCTGGTAGTTTAAAACTACTAAGACTTTGTTGTTGCATTACTACTATTGTGATGACCCAGCCCGTCGTCACGGGGATTACCACCCTGTTACCTTGCATTATTATGTTTTATGCTTTTATGTCTATCGGGTGAGTTAGGAGTGATTCTGGTTGGAAATGAGGCAAATAGCTTTTTTGAAGGAAGCTTGAATATAGAAAGTCAACCTGGAGTTGAATATTTAGTTAGGGTGCTCGGAATCGAATTATGATGATTTGGTTAGTTCCGGGAGGTGACTTGTGACTTAGGGGAGCGATCAAAATTGAATTTCGAGGTCTGGTGTAGAAATAGGCTTGAATTGGCTAAGGTTAAATTTTGGCGAAATGCGAACGGTAGGTGAGATTTTGATCCGGGGGTCGAAATGGAATTCCAACAATTTCTGTAGCTTCGTCATGTAATTTTGGATATGTTTGTGAATTTTCAGGTCATTCGGACGTCTTTTGGTTAAGTTTTTGATCGAATGTGTAATTCGGAAAGTTTTAAGGAATTTAGGCTTGAATCCGATGTGAATTATAGGTTTTCGGTGTTGTTAGACGTGTTTGGAGGGTTGGACCAAGTTCGAATAAGGTATTAGGATGTGCTGGTGTGATTGGATAAGGTCACGGGGGCCTCGGGGTGTTTTCGGGTGGTTAAACGGGAGAGAAACATGGAAAAATTGCAGGTTGAAATTCTGGTTCTGTTGGTTTTGCTCCTGTGGAAATAGGGGCGCAGAGGCGAGTCCGCATAAGCGGACTGTTATTCGCAGAAGCGCTTGGGTTCGCAGAAGCGGAGCTCTGTCCGCTGAGGCGGCGTCGCTGGTGCGAAGAGTGAGACCGCAGAAGCGGTCTAGAGCCGAGATGGGGAAGTCCGCAGAAGCGGAGGGTCGATCACCTAGGCGGGACCGTAGAAGCGGATCTTGACCGCTGAAGCAGAACCGCTGGAGCGGTCCTAGGTGCGCGGAAGTGGGCTCGAGGATTTTAAGTTAAAACCGCAGAAGCGGTTGTATATTCACGGAAGCGCACGCACGGACGCGGTCATATCCTCGTAGAAGCGAAATTAGCAGGCTAGGCCTGGAATCGCAGAAGCGACCAGTTGGTCGCGGATACGGTCTCGCAGGAGCGAGATTTTGTCCGCAGAAGCGGAAATCACAGAAGGATTAATAATATCAGAAGTTAAAATTTCAGAACAGTCTAAAACACTTAGGGCTCGGACATAAGAGACGACTTAGGCTTCAAGGAGATTCTTTAGGTAATCAACTATGGACTCAAATTATGGTTTTATATTGATAAATTATGCAATTATCACCTAAAAATTGGAGGAATTAGGGATGTATTATGGAGGTTTTCACCCTAGGCTTGGATTATAGAAAATCAATGATTTGAATGGGCAAATGGAGTCCGATTTTGGTAAATTGCATATGCCTAGAATCATGTTGAGACGAGGGTTCCGAATATGTGATTTTTGTAATTTTTCGAGAAGCGTACCGAAAGTCGGGTTTTGGCAACTTTGTAGCTTTTGGTGTAAATTGAGTTGTTTTGACTGGGTATCATCCCATTGGCCTAATTTGATGTATTTCTACTATATTTGATCAGATTCTACGCCAGTGGAGCTTCATTCTCGTGGCAAGGGCATCGCGGATTAGTCGTCGAGCCGTATTGAGGTGAGTAATAGATGTGGGTACCAGCGAGTTCGAAACCCCGGTATACCACTTTGTGACACTGTATAGCGGCGAGACACGTACTCTCCTGTGAGTGCGGGGTCGATTGTGATTTAGGGACAATGGCTTAGTCCGACCTGTTGATATTATATTGTGATATTGGCTATTCTTAAGCTGATGAACCTCCTTCTCGGATGGTTGCATATTGTATTGTGATATTGGCTATTCTTGAGCCGGTGAACCTCCTTCTCGGATGGTTGTGTACTTTTATGGGTTGTGAGCCAGTTATTGGGATCCTGCAAGGATCATTATCATTGTTCTGTGATATTGACATGCTAGTTTTACTACTAGTCCGTAGATATTACTGTTATCATGATTTTCCAATCTCTGGAACTTTGACATACTGTTTTCAACTGAAAAATGATAAAAGAGTTTCTCAAAACTACTTTTGAGCCATCGAGGCTGCATTTGCATATTAGCTGACTTGTAGTGGATAGGGCTGTGTGCCACAGCGTATATTCATGATATTGTGCTTGGGCTGTAGGAGCCCCTCCAGAGTCTGAACCCCCACAGTGAGCACGGGTACCCAAATTGGATCGGGCTACGCGCTGTAACGGTCATTTCATGCATTGCATTGCATTTCGCTACATCTGATAGCTGTTATACTGTTATGTTGACAATTGTTGGTACAGTTACTGTTGATATTGAGACTGTTATAGGGTATTTGATTACAGCTTTACATAGTGTTATATTGTGATTTCCTATCTACGTTGTCTTACCCCTGTTCATTACCACTGAGTCTGGCAGTACTCATTTTACTCCCTGCACCTTGTGTGCAAATCCAGGTACCTCTCAACAGTCCTGATCCGGTAGCTGTTGAGAGGCATTTTTGCGGGATAGTCGAGGTAGCTGCAGCGTCCGCAGGACCTGACTTCCTTTGATGCTGTCTTTTGATTTCGTGTTGCTATTTCTTTCCGCACTGAGTATCATTGTAAACACTATTGAACTTATGTTATCTTTAGAGGCTCTTGACTCTTGACCCCTCGGTCTATGGGGAGTTGTACTGTTTGGGACTTGATCCCCGTATTGGTATTTCTATCACTATTGACTTATTTCTGTTATGCCTAAATTGGATAAAGTGAGCTCTTAGCTCCGTGAATGTTTTTAATTGGTCGGGCTGGCCTAGCAGAGTGCTGGGCGCCATCACGACCGGGTTTGGGGTCGTGACAAGTTGGTATTAGAGCCTAGGTTTACAAGGCCTCATGAGTCTTGAGCCGGTTAGTAGAGTCTTGTGGATTGGTATGGTGACGCTTGTACTTATCCTCGGGAGGCTGCGAACCTTCAGGAAACACTTCATATTTCTTGAACTCCGTCGTGCGATCTTGTTATTCAGAGAACTGAACTTCTATATTCTATTTTCTCGCAGATGGTGAGAACTCGAGCATCAGGACGAGGTGGATGACCTCCATTGCCACCTGCTAGAGGTCGTGGGCGCGGTCGTGGTAGAGGTAGAGGTAGGGCAGCCGAGGTAGTGCCATCTAACCCGCCCGTTATACCTATTCAGGAGCAGCCCCTAGTGGTTGATGCTCCAGCAGCCCCAGTTCAGGCCCAGACTTTATCTATTGCTATTCTTGGTCTTTAGGAGACTCTTGCTCAGAAATTATCGGTGTGTTCCGGTTTGGCTTAGGTAGTTTCAGCTACTGCCACTGCAGCGACATCTCAGACAGGGGGTGGTCAGCAGACCCCTGCAGCTCGCATACCCGAGCAGGTTGTTCAGGGACTTCAGACGCCGGAGGCAGTCCCCGCTCAGGTGGTTGCACCAGTTATTCCTCCAGCTGCACCAGCTCCAAAGTGTATGGTTCCGGTTATGCCCAATGATGAGCAGCGTCGTCTAGAGAGAATTGGTAGACTCCAACCACCCCATTTCAGTGGTGCTGAGGGCGAGGATGCGCAGGGTTTCTTAGATATGTGCTATAGGATGCTACGTACAGCTGGTATTCTTGAGTCCAGCGGAGTTTCATTTACTACTTTTCAGTTTACTGGTCCAACGTTCGACTGGTCGGAGGAGTTTGTGAGGCGTAGGCCTGCGGGAGCAGCACCTCTCATATGGCAGCAGTTTTCTACTCTCTTTCTAGAGAAGTATGTACCTTAGTCCCGTCGTGAGGAGCTTTGTCGCCAGTTTGAGTGGTTGGTTCAGGGCGACACGTCAGTGAATCAGTATGAGCTGAGATTCACACAGTTGGCTAGGCATGCCACATGGATAATCCCTACTGATAGGGAGAGGATTAGGAGGTTCATTGATGGCCTCAACTACTCCATTCACATTCTTATGACCAGAGAGACAGTTTTATCGTCATCTTTTGAGCAGGTTGTGGATATGGCACGCTTCATTGAGGCGGATCACAGCTGACAGAGGGAGGAGCGGGAAGTCAAGAAACCTCGTGGTTCTGGTAGCTTCAGTGGTGCTCCATCTAGAGGGCATTTTCAGCAGGGCAGAGGTCGCTCATCTAGACCTTCTCATTCAGGCCGCCCTGAGCAGAGCAGAGGTTCTTCTGGTCGTGGTCGACAGGGATTCCAGCAGGGCCAGTCTTCACTTAGTGCCCTCCCAGCCTAGAGTGTGGCACCTACTTCCTCAGCCCAGGGTTCTTCTGCGTCGAGGGGTTCCCTTCAGTCCCCTTCTCCAGCACCAGGTAGCTATTTTGAGTGTGGTGAGTTTGGCCACATGAGGAGGCAGTGCCCTCGACTCCGTAGGGACAGGGCTCAGCAGAGCGATCAGTCCTCCTCTTCAGCACCATCTTAGGTGAGTAGAGGTGGAGGTCAGTCTTCTCGTAGTCGCCCCAGAGGCGATGAGCGATCCAGTGGAGGCCAGGCACAATTCTATGTACTCCCGGACAGGCGTGATGCAGTTGCCTCCGTTGGAGTGATTACAGGTATCATTTCTATCTGTCATAGAGATGCCTCTGTTCTATTTGATCCAGGGTCCACATATTCATATGTGTCCTCCTATTTTGCACATCATATGGGTGCGACTTGTGGTATCTTGATTTACTTGTTCATGTATCCACCCCCATGGGTGATACGATTGTTGTGGATCATGTCTAAAGATCATGTGTTAATTCTATTGGGGGTCTGGAGACCGAGACAGATCTGTTATTGTTAGGGATGGTGGACTTTGATGTGATATTGGGTATGGACATTGGACTGTCATGCTAAGATAGTTACGTTGGCTATTCCTGGTATTTCTAAGATTGAGTGGCGGGGTTCGACTGATTTCGTCCCTAGCCGTGTTATTTCATTTTTAAAGGCTCAGAAAATGGTTGAAAAATGGTGTTTGTCGTACTTAGCATTTGTGAGAGATGTGGGAGTTGAGTCTCCTAGAATTGATTATGTACCTGTTGTGAGGGACTTTCCATATGTATTCCCCTCAGACCTGTCGGGCATGCCGCTAGACAGGGATATTGATTTTGGCATTGACTTGGTGCCGGGCACTCAGCCCATATACATTCCTCCTTATCGGATAGCACCAGCTGAGTTGAAGGAATTGAATGAACATCTTCAGGAGCTTCTGGATAAGGGATTCATTCGCCCTAGTGTGTCCCCATGGGGTGTACCGGTGTTATTTGTTAAGAAGAAATATGGTTCCATGCGGATGTGTATTGATTATAGACAATTGAACAAGGTAATAGTGAAGAACAAGTACCCTCTACCGCGCATTGATGATTTATTTGATCAGTTACAGGGTGCGAGAGTGTTTTCTAAGATTGATCTTCGATCAGGCTATCATCAGCTGAAGATCAGGGACTCTGTTATTATGAAGACTGCATTCAGGACCGGATATGGCCACTATGAGTTCCTTGTGATGTCTTTTGGGCTGACCAACGCCCCAGCAACATTCATGCATCTGATGAACAGTGTGTTCAGGCCCTATTTGGATTCATTTGTGATTGTGTTCATTGATGACATTCTAGTCTACTCCCGTAGTCGGGAGGAGCATGCTCAGCATTTGAGTATTGTGTTGCAGAGATTGAGGGAGGAGAAGCTATATGCTAAATTCTCCAAGTGCGAGTTTTGGCTTGAGTCGGTAGCATTTCTAGGTCATGTGTTGTCTCGTGATGGTATTCAGGTTGATCCGAAGAAGATAGAGGCGGTGCGGAGTTGGCCTAGACCGTCCTCAGCTACAGAGATCAGGAGCTTTCTTGGGTTGGCAGGATATTATCGCTGGTTTGTTCAGGGATTTTCATCCATTGCTTCTTCTTTGACTAAGTTGACTCAGAAGGGTGCACCATTCGTGTGGTCGGATGAGTGCGAGGAGAGCTTTTAGAAGCTCAAGACAGCTTCGACTACAGCTCCAGTGTTAGTGTTGCCATCAGCTTCGGGTTCATATACCGTATATTGTGATGCCTCGAGAGTGGGTATAGGTTGTGTATTGATGCAGGAAGGTAAGGTGATTGCTTATGCTTCTCGGCAGTTGAAGCCACATGAGACGACTTGGGCGATTTTGAAGGGAAATTCAAGGAGATTCTTCAGGTAATCAACTATGGACTCAAATTAGGGTTTTGTATTGATAAATTATGCAATTATCACCTGAAAATTGGAGGAATTAGGGGTATATTATGGAGGTTTTCACCCCAGGATTGGATTATAGAAAATCAATGATTTGAATGGGCAAATGGAGTCCAATTTTGGTAAATTTCATATGCCTAGACTCGTGTTGTGACGAGGGTTCCGAATATGTGACTTTCGTAATTTTTGGAGAAGCGTACCGAAAGTCGGGTTTTGGCAACTTTGTAGCCTTTGGTGTAAATTGAGTTGTTTTGACTGGGTATCATCCCATTGGCCTAATTTGATGTATTTCTTCTATATTTGATCAGATTCTACACCAGTAGAGCTTGATTATCGTGGCAAGGGCATCGCGGATTAGTCGTCGAGCCTTATTGAGGTGAGTAATGGATGTGGGTGATGACCAGCGGGTTCGAACCCCAGTATACCACTTTGTGACACTGTATAGCGGCGAGACACATACTCTCCTGTGAGTGCGTGGTCGATTGTGATTTGGGGACTATGGCATAGTTCGACCTGTTCATATTATATTGTGATATTGGCTCTTCTTGAGCAGATGAACCTCCTTCTCGGATGGTTGCGTATTATATTGTGATATTGGCTATTCTTGAGCCGGTGAACCTCCTTCTCGGATGGTTATGTACTTTTATGGGCGGTGAGCTAGTTATTGGGATCCTGCAAGGATCGTTATCATTGTTCTGTGATATTTACATGCTAGTTTTACTACCAGTCCGTAGCTATTACTGTTATCATGATTTTCCAATCTATGGAACTTTGACATACTGTTTTCAACTGAAAAATGATAAAAGAGTTTCTCAAAACTACTTTTGAGCCTGCGATACTGCATTTGCATATTAGCTGACTGGTAGTGGATCGGGCTGTGCGCCGCAACGTATATTCATGATATTATGCTTGGTCTGTAGGAGCCCCTCCAGAGTCTGAACCCCCACAGTGAGCACGGGTACCCAAATTGGATCGGGCTACGCACCGTAGCGGTCATTTCAAGCATTGCATTGCATTTCGCTACATCTGATAGCTGTTATACTGTTATGTTGACACTTGTTGGTACAGTTACTGTTGATATTGAGACTGTTACAAGGTATTTGATTACAGCTTTACATAGTGCTATATTGTGATTTCCTATCTATGTTGTCTTACCCCTGTTCATTACCACTTGCAGTACTCATTTTACTCCCTGCACCTTGTGTGCAGATCCAGGTACCTCTCAGCAGTCCTAATCCGGTAGCTGTTCAGAGGCTTTTCTGCGGGATAGTCGAGGTAGCTGCAGCGTCCGCAGGACCTGACTTCCCTTCCTGCTGTCTTTGATTTTGTGTTGCTATTTCTTCCCGCACTGAGTATCGTTGTAAACACTGTTGCACTTATGTTATCGTTAGAGGCTCTTGACTCTTGACCCCTCGGTCTATGGGGAGTTGTATTATTTGGGACTTGATCCTCGTATTTGTATTTCTATCACTATTGACTATTTCTGTTATGCCTAAATTGGATAAAGTGAGCTCTAAGCTCCGTGAATATTGTTAATTGGTCGGGCTGGCCTGGCAGAGTGTTGGGCGCCATCACGACCGGGTTTGGGGTCGTGACAACTGCCATGACTACTGACCTACTCCTTATTACACCAGAGGTGAAAAGTGTAAAATGAAGAAGCTATTCTAAGCTATAATGCTACGAATTACAATTGTTTCTGTCTACTTCTTGTCTTCTTATTCTTCTCTGTCTCTTTCTCCTTGATTTTCTGTGCTACTATCCTTCTTTTTTATTGATTTTCTCTTCCTGCTTCCTTTCTTTTTGTGATTTTCAATGATATTCCTTTCCTTCAGTTTTTCTACTTTCCTTTTGTATCATAAACAATTCCGAGAGAGGGATATGAAAGAATAGATCAAACAAGGCTCAAAGGGGATGTCAATGGATAAAGTGTTTGGATAGAGAATAAAATGCCTTCATCATTTCAATTCCAAAATCACAACAAATACAATTATACAAATGAAAAGGAATCATACATAATATCTTTTGACTGCCTCTGAATTGATAGCAGTCTCTACGCACTTTCCTTCAACATCTGTCAGATATAGGGCTCTATTGGACAATATCCATGATACCATGAACGGTCCTTGCCAGTTTGGTGCAAATTTGCCTTTCGCTTCATCCCAATGTGGCAAGATAAGCCTCAATACCAATTGTCCTACTTCAAATTTTCGAGGACGCACCTTCTTATTATATGCTCTGGCCATTCTCCGTTGATATAAATACCCATGGAAAACTGCTTATAACCTCTTCTCATCAATCAGATTCAATTGTTCCAACCGGGCTTTTACCCATTCATCATCATCAATCTCAGCTTCAGCTATGATTCGAAGCAATGGTATCTCAATTTCTGCGGGTATAGCAACTTCTATTCCATACACCAATGAATAGGGCGTGGCACCAATCAAAGTACGTACTGTTGTGCGATAACCCATAAGAGCGAAAGGTAACTTCTCATGCCATTGTCTAGCTATTCCACCATTTTTTCTGAGAATCTTCTTTATATTCTTATTTGCAGCTTCTACTCCCCATTTGCCTTTGGTATGTAAGGTGTAGAGTTATGATGCAGGATTTTAAATCTCTGACATGCTTCCGCCATGAGGTGACTGTTCAAATTTGCCCCATTGTCTGTGATAATTACTTTAGGAATTCCGAATCGGCATATGATATTCTCATGTACGAAATCCACCACGGCTTTCTTCGTCATCGCCTTGAATGTCTTTGCCTCCACCCATTTAGTAAAATTGTCAATCGCAACCAAGATAAATCTATGTCCATTAGAAGCTGCAGGCTCTATTGGTCCGATGACATCTATGCCCCAAGCAACGAATGGCCAAGGTGCAGACATCGTATGTAATTCATAAGGTGGGGAATGAATTAAATCTCCATGTACTTGACATTGGTGGCATTTCTTCACATACCTGATACAGTCCTGTTCCATGGTGAGCCAATAATATCCTGCTCTCAATATCTTCTTTGCTAAGACATACCCACTCATATGAGGTCTGCAAGCTCCAGCATGTACCTCAGTCATAATCATGTCAGCTTGTTGTGCATCCACACATCTCAGCAAACCCAAGTCTGGTCTTCTTTTATATATAATCCCGCCACTGAGGAAAAAGCCATTTGCTAAGCGTCTTATAGCTCTCTTCTGATCTCCAGTGGCTTGTTCTGGGTACTTTCCTATCTTCAAGTATTCTTTGATATCGTGATACCACGGTTCTCCATCTAGTTCTCCTTCCACACCAAAACAGTAAGCATTTTGATCATACACATGTATCTAAAGTGGATATATATAGGCTTTATCCGGTTGATGTAACATAGAGGATAATGTGGCCAGAGCATCTGCTACTTCATTGTTCTAAGTGGATATATATTGGCTTTATCCGGATGATGTAACATAGAGGATAATGTGGCTAGAGCATCTGCTACTTCATTGTGCATTCTTGGGATGTGTTTGAACTCTATAGATTGAAATCTTTAGGACAGTTCATGTAGACAATGCCGATAATGTATCAATTTCAAATTCTTGTCTCCCATTCTCCCTGAATTTGATGTATCAAATGATCCGAGTCACCTATGACCAAAATCTCTTGAACATCCATATCTATTGCCATCCTCAATCCCAATATACACGCTTCATATTAGGCCATATTGTTGGTACAGAAAAATCGAAGTTGAGCGGGAACGGGATAATGTTGACCCGTTTCTGAAATAAGTACTGCTCCAATTCCAACTCCTTTACTATTGACGGCTCCGTCGAAGTACATTCTCCAACCTCGCTCGTCAATTTGTTCTATTTTTTCAACATTCATTGCCTCCTCATCCAGAAAATATGTCTTTAACGGCTCATATTCATCATCCACTGGATTTTCTGCTAGGCGATCTGCGACTGCTTGCGCCTTCATTGTCGTACGTGTTACATAAATGATGTCAAATTCTGTGAGCAGAATCTGCCATTTAGCAAGTCTCCCTGTAGGCATGGGCTTCTGGAATATATACTTCAAAGGATCTAACCGTGATATCAGATATGTAGTATAAGCTGACAAATAGTGCTTCAATTTTACAGCATGTCCTCTCTAACTGCGTATATTTTACCTCATAACATGTGAACTTCTTACTTAGGTAATATATAGCTTGCTCTTTCTTGCCAGTCTCATCATGCTACCCCAGTACACAGCCAAAGGAGTTGTCTAGCACTGTCAAAGATAAGATCAAAGGTCTTCCCGGCTCTGGAGGAACTAACACTGGAGGATTAGTTAAATATTCCTTAATCTTATCGAATGCTTCTTGACATTCATCGATCCACTTCACTGCTGCATCTTTCATCAATAATTTGAAGATAGGCTCGCATGTTGATGTCAGCTGAGCGATGAACCTGCTAATGTAATTCATCCTGCCTAGTAAGCTCATTACTTCCTTCTTGTTCTTCGGCGGAGGCAAACTCTCGATGGCTTTTATCTTTGATGGATTTAGTTCAATGCCTCTCCTTACTATAAATCCAAATAGCTTCCCTAAAGGCACTCCAAAAGTACATTTTGCTGGATTGAGCTTAAGATTATATCTTCGGAGCCTTTGGAAAAACTTCCTCAAGTCTTTGACATGATCATGTTGCTTCTTGGACTTTATGATGACGTCATCCACATACACTTCAATTTCTTGATGCATCATATCATGAAACATTGTGGTCATTGCCCACATATAAGTAGCTCCAGCATTCTTCAGCCCAAACGGCATCACTCTATAGCAGTATGTTCCCCAAGGCATGATAAAAGCTGTTTCCTCTGCGTCTTCTTCATCCATTAGGATCTTCATTAGGATCTGATGATAACCCGCATAACAATCTACAAAAGAGCCAATTTCATGTTTGGCGCAATTGTCGATTAATATATGGATATTCGGAAATGGAAAATCATCCTTTGGACTAGCCTTGTTAAGGTCTCTGTAATCAACACACACTCTGGTTTTTCCATCTTTCTTTGGAACTGGCACAACATTTGCTAACCAGGTGGGGTACTTAGTAACTCGTATGACCTTTGCCTCAAACTGCTTATTCACCTCTTCTTTTATTTTCACGTTGATGCCCGTTTTGAACTTTCTCAACTTCTGTTTTACAGGCCGGCATTCTGGATAAATGGGCAATTTGTGTACCACCAGATTAATGCTGAGTCCGGGCATGTCGTCATAGGACCATGCAAGTATGTCCTTGTATTCATGTAATAACTTTTTTAGCTCTTCTCCGAGGGAAGCTTCTAGGTGTACACTGATCTTTGTTTCCGGGACATTATCCTCACTCCCCAGATTAATAGATTCTGCCTCATTTAAGTTCGGTTTGGGTTTTTCCTCAGATTGATTCAAGTCTTTACTGATTTCCTACAGTGTTTCCTCATCTTCATATTCTATTTCACTTTCATTTTCAATCTCTTGTATAACTATTCGATTGTCAAGACTGAGCCAGGAATCCTTCATGCATGACATATCATCAGAATCAGCGAATATTAAACTGTACAAAAAGAATAAAAATAAAAATAAGGTAAAAATGAAGAAAGAAGAAGAAATTGCATTTCATTGATATTTTTTCAAAAGATAACAGAGGTTGGATACATTTGATTTCTGTGGGGTGTGGGGATTACAAAATAAAACAACTTTGGGAAAGATGAAATATTTTTTGAAAGCTAACTACCACAACTCCCTCCTAGTCGGAAGAGGAGTAGCTTCCCAATTATTAAGTGCAGCACTGGGTCCCACGAACTCAACATCCATATTACTAGTCCCCTTACCCATCTCCAACATGTTTACATCCCCGAACATCATTTCAAACCTTGAGAGAAGCTCCGCATTCGGCCTTATCTCATCATATCTTGACACAGCAGTTGTCAAATGTCTTTCTGTACCAGGCCTAGTGAAGGTGTCAGATAATTTTGGAATTGGTTTCGGGAGTATCACACCTCCCTTTTTTCTACCCTTTTAAATGTTTAATTCCCGATTAAGAGAATAGGGTATACCTCAATGTTTCAAATACCCCGGGAAGGATATAATAACAACGAGGAAGGAGTTTTTCCAAATAAAGGACAATCGGTTCAGGATTTTATTTAATTTTTCAGAGTTGCCACTTGGGAAGATAATGGTGTCCCAAGTCACCAGTTAATCCCGAATAAGAGGAAATTCACTCTGTATTATAGTCCGTGAAACTAGAAACCTGGATAAGGAATTCTGTTAACCCGAGAGAAGGTGTTAGGCACTCCAGGATTCCGTGGTTTTAGCACGGTCGCTCAACTGTCATTCTTGGTTTTTGTGACTTATTATGTGCCTTTTAACAATGTGTACATATTTCAAACTTTAATATTTTACAAATTATGACGTTGCGAAAATGTATTTCGAGTCACACCGCAACCAGTACGCCTGTGACCTTTAATACATTTCGGCTTCGCCGGGATTTACGATTTGAGTCACACCAAGTGTGCACTCGTATTAAGGAAAGTACATTAAATCGCGCCTAAATCATCTAATGACTTTTTAATCTTTGGGAAATGTTGTGAAATTTGCTATCAACCTTCCCGAGTCTATATATATGATTATTTTTTCTGCGAGGCTCATCCCACCCGCTTTTACTAGGCTGATCCTATATGTATAACAACATTCTCTATCATTTGGTTTTCCCTTAGTCAATTAGTTTTAGAATACATGTCCAGGCCTTGTTCTTTTATGTTACTGGGCCTGGACATTCCGGGCTCATATTTAATGAGCTAATATACGTGACTGGGTCTCAAAACCCAGCACACTCGAAGGTCGTCTCTCAAAAACCCAATTTCGCAACTGTCCAGATCCAGGCCTTCGATAATTAGGCCCAGATCAGATGAAATTAAAAAAAGGAAACAGAAACTAGAATTCATCATATACACAAATATGCAAAACCAATAGACGACAGATTCAAATTATGTTTATTTAACGAATGAAGCAATATTACAAAATTACAATGACATGCTCATACCCTAACAATCTAATGTGAATGAAATCTAATTAGCAAACTATTTTTTGCGTTATGTTTCAATAACTAATTTAAACTGCTGAATCAAGTTATTTATTAGCTAAAACGACAGAACATTATTTAACTATGTAAGACAAGATCAAATACTAAGTGATTCACTGAATTGTAACTTTTAGTAAAGAAAATTAACTACACTTAATCACTACTCTAATTGTGTAACACAGCCGATTGACCAATGATTATTAACTTCATGTTTAGCTACTAGTTTTACCCTAGATTATTTTGACTGCTACTAATCTATTGAAATAAGACTAACAAATATCTAATTAAACTAATTACCACATACTGATATTGTTATGAATCTACCTGTCAATTTCTTATTTAAACTAACTTTCATGCTAGTGTTGTTAAATTACCTGTTCATTTTCAGATTCATCTTGATTCCTGATTTTAGTTATTATGCTATTTGTTATCTTAGGTGATTACGACTACCACTACTCTATCTCTACTCGCTATACTATTACATTATTTTCAGTGTGTGTTCATGCTTCACAGAGTTATTTATACAACATTTCCCACTGAATTACAGATTGAGCTACTTATATATAAATGTAAAAATAGCAACAATTAACAGAGAAAAGCTTTCAAAATCTCGAATCAAGCTTTCATTCATCAATTGACGTCGATTACACTTGCTTGAATAGAGAATGTGTACCTGATTCAGCAAAAATACCAATGAGTTCTAAGGGGAATAAGTAGGAACAGCAGTTAAACCACAACAGGCAATGCAACAACAATAGAAGTGAGTTCCAGCAGTCAATTGAATACCATAGAAGCAATACAGCAAATACTCAGCAAAATAAACAATAGAGAACCACGAAACAGCCGAAAATCCTCTACAGCTTTAAGAATAGGCTTCAATTAGAAAATCAAGGCAGTTTTTACTCTATAATTCTGTGTATGTATTTCTCTGAATTTTGATTTCCATAATCCAGCCTCTAATCAGGCTCAAATGGGGTCTATTTATAGGTGAGACATGGTGAAAATTTTTTTGGGGGGTGGGGGAAAGCTGGAAAGTAAGTTCTAGTTCCCTCCCCTAATTTTTACCAATTGTTACACTTTGATCCCACTCTCTGTTATGAATTGCCTTGCAGCATATGCTTTTGATTCCCTTTTGGGACTTTTACTAGTGTGCCCCTACTTATTAAAGTTATTTACTAAGTTACCTTTTATTTAGGTCCATTGTACCCTTAGTTTTGTGCAATATTGCATAAATCATAGGCCTAAATGTCTTTAGTGTCCCTATAGGCTATATAAAATCCACAATTATGTCATTTCCTATTTCCCTTATGCCCTTAAAGGCATTCATTATTTACCCGACCTATCCAGGTCAGGGTTATGCTATCTTCAGCTACTATTTAACTTCTGTCCACTTCTAATGAGTCTTTTAAGACTTGGCCAGATCTGAACTTCAACTTATTTCAATTTTAACCTTTTTTTGTTTCATTTTTTTTGTTATTAAAGCCAATTTCCAAGACTAGACTGCTTTATTTACTTAAATCTATCTTATTTAAGGCCTAGCCAGTCCAATGTTTGGACTTAGCTTTGTATTCTTAACCAATTAATGAACACAAGCCAATTGAGACTTTGCAAGTCTAACCAATTTCAGACTTAGGTCACTTATTACAGATTTAGCCCAATTAGAACTTAGCCAATGATTTCAGAATTAAAGAATTATCAGAGTTGGTCAGTTACAAGACTGACCACTCTTTATTACTCATTTCAAATATGACCTCTTTTTCAATTTTAGCCACTTTTAACTACTTAAAGCATGTTTTCTGACTTAACAAATTTTCTAATTACTACACTATTACAGCTATAACCAATGTCACTGTAACGACCTGGCCGGTCATTTTTGAAATTTACGCCCCGATCCCCAATTTAACTATTCCCCTAAGTTCATTTTTGCTATTGTTGTTTGCCGGGAGAGTCGTTTATGGAATTTGGAGTGTTTAGGGACACTTAGTCCCTAAATGAGAGCATTATAGTTGGAAAATGACCCGTATTCGGAACAATGTTAAGACGACCTCGAAACGGAAATTCGATGGTTTTATTAGCTCTGTTAGGTGATTTCGGGGTCAGGAGCGCGTTCAGAATGTATTTTGGAGGTCTGTAGCTCAATTAGGCTTGAAATGCTGAAGTTTGAAATTTTGGCGAATCCGAACGATAGGTGAGATTTTGATCCGATCGTTGGTATGGAATTCTGGCAGTTGCAGTAGCTTCGTTAGGTGATTTTGGATATGTCTGCAAATTTTCAGGTCATTCGGGCATTGTTTGGTCGGGTTTTTGATATCATGTAGGTTTCGGAAGTTTTGGATGAAACTTAGGCTTGAATTCGCTTTGATTTGGTGATTTCTGTGTTTAAGGGCGTGTTTTTATGATTTGAACAAGTTCGTATGGTGATTTAGAGTAGAATTGCATTTACGGTTGGGGTCCCGGGGCCTCGGGATGAGTTCGGGAGGTTAAACGGAAGGATTTTGAGTTATATGAGTTGCTGTCACAATTTGCAGCAGCATTTTCGCTTCTGCAGATTGGGAACCGCAGAAGCGGAATCGTAGGAGCGGAGGATCGCTCGCAGATGCGAAAGGGGGCTGGGCCAGGTGTTTCCGCAGAAGCGGAAAGGGGCATCGCAGGTGCGAAATCGCTTCTGCGAGTCGGAGGTCGCAGAAGCGGAAGGTAGGCGTTGGGTGGACCTTCGCAGATGCGGAGGTAATTCCGCAAAAGCGGACTCGCATATGCGAGACCTGGTCTGCAGGTGCGAAAGTGGCCGACTTGGCCTGGAATTGCAGAAGCGACCAGTTGGTCACGGATACGGGCTCGCAGGGGCGGAAATTCGTCCGCAGAAGTAGAAATCGCTGAAGGATTAATAATATCAGAAGTTAAAAATTTCAGAACACTCTAAAACATTTAGCGCTTGGACTAAAGAGGCGATTTGGGCGATTTTGAACGGAATTTTCAGGTAATCAACTATGGACTCAAATTATGGTTTTATACTAATAATTATGCTATTAACTCATGAAATTAGAGGATTAAGGGTGTATTATGGATGATTTTCACCCTAGGCTTGGATTATAGAAAAACAAGGATTTGAATGGGCAAGTGGAGTCCGTATTTGGTAAATTTTATATGCTTAGAGTCGTGTTGAGATGAGGGTTCTGAATATGTGACTTTTGTAACTATTCGAGAAGCGTACCGAAAGTCGGGTTTTGGCAACTTGTGGTTTTGGTGTATTTTGAATTGTTTCGATTGGGTAATGCCCAATTGGCCTATTTTGATGTATTTCTATTAATTTTGATCAAATACTACACTTGTGGAGGCCGATATTCATGGCAAGATAGTTGTCTCTTAGTGGTTTTGTACCGGAGTCGAGGTAAGTGGCTTGTTTAACCTCGTGTGGGGGAACCTTCACCCCTAGGATATTATGTGATAATTTAAATGCCTTGTACGTGAGGTGACGGGCGTGTACATGCGCATATCGTTGGAACTCAATTTACTTGAATTGTCCATTCGTGATATTCCTGCCTTTAGTTGATTAAATTGTGACATCTACCTGATATTCGTTAGAAAATCGTGATTTGATAGGATTTATCTGTCTAATTGCCTAATTGTATTACTTGAACTTCTTGGTAATGGTTGGTACTGGATTTAGGTGAAGTTGTAGTTAAGCATATTGTATTTTCTCTGTGCGTTTCTTTTATTGTTATGTTGGTGGACTGCGGGTTCGATTCCGGAGATCCCAGGGCTGTGGGTTCGATTCCCAGAGACCCGGAGTGATATTGTTTGTGGATTGCGGGTTTGATTCCCGGAGATCCTGAGTTATTGAGATATGGAATGCGGGTTCGATTTCCGGAGATCCTTAGCTATTGATATATTATTGAGATATGGTTTCCCGGAGATCCTAAGATATTGAGACACATCCTGAGATATTGAGACACATCCTGAGATATTGAGACACGGGCTGCGGGTTCGATTCCCGGAGACCTAGAGGTACTGATATTGGGACTGCGGTTTAAATTCCTGTAGCTCATGGGTTGTTGAATATAGAGTGGGACTGTGGGTTCAATTCCCACAGGTCCTGCACTTGCTGGTTTTAGTTTATGTTGTGTTGGTTACTTGTAGTTAGGTAATCGTAGTCGGTTGTAGTAATTACTTTATTGTTGTTATTTCAAATTCATTCTTACTTATTCCTACTTATTTGGTCATTATGTTATTGTTTTCTCGGTAGGGCCCTAACCTTCCTCGTCACTACTCCATCGAGGTTAGGCTTGGCAGTTACTAAGTACCGCTGTGGTGTACTCATGCTACTTTTCTGCACACTTTTGTTGTGCAGATCCAGGTATATCAGATCAGGCACATTTTAGGTGATCTAGCAGCTCTTCAGGAGACTCGAGGGATGATCTGCTACGTCCGCGGATCCGGAGGCCCTCCTTCTATTCTCATAGTGATAGTAGTTATTTTCCCTCATTTTGTTGCTTTTAGATACTCTTGATGTATAGAGCTATAGTTGTACTTTCCCTTTTTAGTCTGTGTTACCCGTGGTATTCCGGGTCTTGGTAGTATTCTATATGGTGTGGTTGATGAATGTATGTGCCAAGCTGCACTTGTTACATTCCATTTATATCATTTTCCGCTATTTTCTCATTTAGCATTCATGAACTTGTATATTCCTTATCGTGGTAGGCTTACCTAGTCGCGGAGACTGGGTGCCGTCATGACAGGTTCACGATTGGTGAACTAGGGTCGTGACAAGTTGGTATCAGAGCTCTAGGTTCATAGGAGTCACGGGACACAGACCGGTTACTTAGAGTCTCGCTGATCGATACGGAGACGTCTGTATTTATCTACGAGAGGCTACGTAACTATTTAGGAAACTCTTCATTTCTTTTGGATTCCTTGTCGTGCGACATTTTTGGCACCAAATCTAAAGTTTTGTTTTCTATTCTCTCAAAGATGGTGAGGACACGTGCTACTCGCGAGGATCAGGCACACGCGCCCCCTGTTGCCGCCGTCAGAGGCTGGGGCCGTGGTAGAGGACGAGGACGCGCCCGAGGTGCAGCCACAGCACCCACGCGCGCTGCTATCGCGGTGCCACCGGTGGATCCGGTTGGAACGCAGGCACCTGGTACACCGACTACAGCTGGTACTACTCTAGCACTCCAGGAGACCCTGGCCTAGTTCATGAGTATGTATACCAGTTTAGCTCAGGCAGGGTTGCTTCATCTCACTGCAGCTATATCTCAGGTCGGGGGAGGGGCCCAGACTCCCGCAGCCGCTACACTTGAGCAGCGAGTGCTAGTAGGACAGGTCCCAGAGGCTATTGTATTGCCTCCTGCCACCCCAGCACAGCCCGGAGGTGGGCAATCTGCCTCCGAGGACGAGCAGCGTAGATTGGAGAGGTTCAAAGAATATGATCCTCCAGTGTTCATCGGTTTGGCTACAGATGATGCATTGGGTTTTCTGGAGGGGTGTCACCGTATTCTTCATACCATGGGGATAGTGGAGACCGGCGGGGTTTCCTTCACTGCTTTTCAGCTTCATGGAGCCGCTTATGATTGGTGGCGCACGTACGAGTTGGATAGTCCAAAGGATTCTGCTTCATTAACCTGGACACAATTTTCGGATCTATTTTTTGAGGGAGTTTTTTCCCTAGAGCGTTAGGGATTCTTGGCGCTCGGAGTTTGAGCGGTTGCGACAGGGCTCCATGTCGGTATCGGAGTATTCTATCAGTTTCACCCGTCTAGCCAGGGCATGCACCGGCTTTGGTAGCCACGGTCCGGGAGAGAGTGCTAAGATTTATTGAGGGCCTTATTCAGCCGATTCGGTCCAGCATGGCTAGGGAGTTGGAGACGGATATACCTTATCAGTAGGCGGTGAGCATCGCCAGAAGGATCGAGAGTATGCTCCCTAGAGAGCAGGGAGAGAGGGAGGCCAAGAGGTCTTGTGAGTCGGGCCATTTCTCTGGTGCCCGCAATTCAGCAGCCGGTCATTTTGGTAGAGGTTATTCCTGTCATCCAGTTCATTCAGCATTGCCAATAGTCGGCAGTACTCCAGCTCTTCCAGCACCTCAGGAGCCTTATTATGCTCCCCTAGTTTCCAGTGCGCCTCCTGCACGGGGTACCTCCAAGGGTTAGACTAGTAGGGGTGAGGCCGGTCAGCCACAGCCAATGCATCCTCCCAGAGCTTGTTTTAAGTGAGGGGATACTCGACATCTAGTTAGGGAGTGCCCCAGGCGTAGGTGAGGAGAACCTCCGCAGTCTTTGCAGCCTCAGCGTGGTTCGCAGGGTCAGCAGGCCATCATTCCAGCCCTAGCTGCCACTCCACATGCACAGCCAGCCAGGGGTGGGGATCAGGGTGCCAGAGGCCGCCCTCGATAGAGGGTCAGGCCAGATTTTATGCTATTCCTGATCGCACTGTAGCTGTTGCATCTGATTCTGTTATCATAAGTATTATTTTGGTTAGTCACAGAGAGGCATCGGTTCTATTCTATCCTGGTTCCACTTTTTCATATGTGTCCTCTTATTTTGCTTCACATCTGGGTGTGCCTCAGGATTCTTTGGGTGCCCCCATTTATGTTTCCACTCCGGTGGGAGATTCTTTTGCTGTGGACCGTGTATATCGATCGTGTTTGGTTACAATTTGTGGTTTTGAGACCAGAGCAGATCTATTGTTGCTCGGGATGGTCGATTTTGATATTATGTTGGGCATGGACTGGTTTTCGCCCCATTATGCTATTCTTGATTGTCACGCCAAGACCGTGACGCTAGCTATGCCGGGCATTCCACGTATTGAGTGGAGTGGTACTCTAGATCACACCCCTAGCCGTGTTATTTCCTTTCTCAAAGCCTAGCGTATGGTCGAGAAGGGGTGTGTTGCTTATCTAGCTTATGTGCGGGATGTCAATATTGACACTCCTTCTATTGATTCCGTTCCAGTGGTACGTGCTTTCGCTGATGTATTTCCAGCTGATCTCCCGGGTATGCCGCCCAACAGAGATATTGATTTTGCTATTGATCTATTCCACCGTACCGTATAGCTCCTCCTGAGTTGAAGGAGTTGAAGGATCAGTTACAGGAGTTATTTGGTAAGGGTTTCATTCGACCCAGTGTTTCTCCTTGGGGTGCTTCTGTGTTGTTTGTGAAGAAAAAGGATGGTTCTATGCGTATGTGTATTGACTATCGTCAGTTGAACAAAGTTACAGTGAAGAACCGGTATCCTTAGCCATGTATTGATGATTTCTTTGACCAGCTACAGGGCGCACAGGTGTTCTCTAAGATTGATTTGCGCTCTGGTTATCATCAGTTGAAGATTCGGGAGCCGGATATCCCGAAGACTATCTTCAGGACTTGGTATGGTCACTGCGAGTTCCTTGTGATGTCTTTTGGGCTGACTAATGCCCCAGCAGCCTTTATGCATTTGATGCACAGTGTGTTCAGGACATATTTGGACTCGTTCGTGATTGTTTTAGTAGATGATATTCTAGTATATTCCCGGAGTCGGGAAGAGCACGAGCAGTATCTGAGGATAGTGCTTCAGACTCTGAGGGAGAAGCAATTATATGCCAAGTTCTCTATATGTCAATTCTGGCTGAGTTTAGTGGCATTTCTAAGCCACGTGGTGTCGAGCGATGGTATTCGAGTGGATTCGAGGAAGGTGGATGCCGTGCAGAGTTGGCCCAGGCCCTCCTCAGCTACTGATATTCGCAATTTCCTTGGCCTGGAAGGTTATTACTGTTGTTTCGTGGAGAGGTTCTCTTCAATCGTAGCACCTATGACCAGATTGACCCAAAAAGGGTGCCCCTTTCTAGTGGACAAATGAGTGTGAGGCGAGCTTTCAGAAGCTCAAGAAAGCTTTGACTTCGGCCCCTATCTTGATGTTACCTACTGGTTCGGGGTCCTATACAGTATATTGTGATGCCTCACGAGTTGGACTTGGTGCAGTATTAATGCAGGACGATAGGGTGATTGTCTACGCGTCCAGACAGCTTAAGGTACATGAGAAGAACTACCCTGTTCATGATATGGAGCTAGCTGCCATTGTTCACGCCTTGAAGATTTGGCGTCATTACTTGTATGGGGTTCCTTGTGAGATCTACACTGACCACCGGAGCTTGCAGCACTTGCTTAAGCAGAAGGACCTGAACATGTGTCAGAGGAGATGTTGGAGCTCCTGAAAGACTATGACATTACTATTTTTTATCATCCGGGCAATGCTAATATAGTTGCTGATGCCTTGAGTCATCGGGCAGAGAGTTTGGGGAGTTTGGCATATCTACCAGCTTCGGAGAGGCCTATGGCGATGGATGTTCAGGCCTTTGCCAGGCAGTTGTTAGACTGGATCTTTCGGAGCCTAGCCGGGTTCCAAACTATGTTGTTTCTCGGTCTTCTCTATTTGACCGCATCAGGGAGCGTCAGTTCGACGACCCTCATTTGCTTGTCCTCTAGGATAGAGTTCGGCGTGGTGATGCTTGAGATGTTACCATTGCGGATGATAGAGATATGAGGATGCAGGGGCATATTTGTGTGCCTAATGTAGATGATCTTTGAGAGCTGATTCTAGCAGAGGCTCATAGCTCGCGGTTTTCCATCCATCCGGGTGCCGCGAAGATGTATCAAGACTTGACATAGCATTACTGGTGGAGGCGGATGAAGAGGGATATAGTTGATTATGTTTCTAAGTGCCTCAACTGCCAGCAGGTGAAGTATGAGCATCAGCGTCCGGGTGGGTTGATGCAGCGGATTGAGATTCCAGAGTGGAAATGGGAGCGCATCACCATGGACTTCGTATCCGGGCTTCCACGGACTGTTAGGAAGTTTGATTCCATTTGGGTTATTGTGGATCGGCTGACCAAGTCCGCCCATTTCATACCGGTGAGCACTACTTATTCATTGGAGCGACTGGCGGAGATCTACATCAGGGAGATAGTTCGGCTGCATGGTATTCCAGTTTCCATCATTTCAGATAGAGGCACTCAGTTCACTTCACGGTTCTGGAGAGCCGTACAGCAGGAGTTAGGCACTCGGGTGGAGCTGAGCATAGCGTTTCACCCCTAGACTGACGGTCAGTCCAAGCGCACTATTCAAATTTTGGAGGATATGCTCCGTGCATGCGTGATTGAGTTTGGAGGTTCACGGGATCATTTCTTGCCACTGGCGGAGTTTGCTTATAACAACAGCTACCAGTCCAGTATTCAGATGGCACCGTATGAGGCCCTATATGGTAGAAGATGCAGGTCTCCCGTGGGTTGGTTCGAGCCGGGCGAGGCCAAGCTGCTAGGTACTGATATGGTCGAGGATGCAATGGACAAGGTCAAGGTGATTCAGGACACACTTCGTGCAGCCCAGTCTAGACAGAAGAGTTATGCAGACAAGAAGGTCCGCGGTATGGCTTTTATGGTTGGCGAGCGGGTTCTGCTTTGAGTCTCGCCTTTGAAGGGCGTTATGAGATTTAGGAAGAAGGGGAAGCTGAGTCCTAGATTTATTGTTCCTTTTGAGATCTTTAGGCGTGTTGGGGAGGTTGCTTATGAGTTGGCCTTACCTCCCAGTCCAGCCGGAGTCCATCCCGTATTTCATGTCTCTATGTTCCGGAGATACCATGGCGACCCGTCGCAAGTGTTGGATTTCACTTCTGTTCAGCTAGACGAGGATCTGTCTTATGTTGAAGAGCTAGTGCTCATTCTGGACAGGCAAATCAGGAGGCTAAGGTCAAAGAACATCGCTTCAGTAAAAGTCCAGTGGCGGGGTCAGCCGGCCGAGGAGGCGACTTGGGAGACCGAACAGGATATGCGCAACTAGTACCCTCATCTCTTCACCACTCCAGGTATGTTTTCTATGCTCGCTCGAGGACGAACGAATCTTTAAGTGTGCGAAGATGTAATGACCCGGCCGGTCATTTTTGAAATTTATGCCCGATCCCCAATTTAACTGTTCCCCTAAGTTCATTTCTACTATTGTGGTTTGCCGGGAGAGTCGGTTCTGGAATTTGGAGTGTTTTGGGACACTTAGTCCCTAAATGAGAGCTTTATAGTTGGAATATGACCCGTATTCAGAACAGTGTTAAGACAACCTCAAAACGGAAATCCGATGGTTCCATTAGCTCCGTTAGGTGATTTTGGGATCGGGAGCGCGTTCAGAATGTATTTTGGAGGTCTGTAGCTCAATTAGGCTTGAAATGCCGAAGTTTGAAATTTTGGCGAATCCGAACGATAGGTGAGATTTTGATCCGGTTGTCGGTATAGATTCCGACAGTTGCAGTAGCTTCGTTAGGTGATTTTGGATACGTCTGCAAATTTTCAGGTCATACGGACATCGTTTGGTCAGGTTTTTGATAACATGTAGGTTTCAGAAGTTTTGGATGAAACTTAGGCTTGAATTCGCTTTGATTTGGTGATTTCTGTGTTTAAGGGCGAGTTTTTACAATTTGAACAAGTTCGTATGGTGATTTAGAGTAGCATTGCATTTTTGGTTGGGGTCCCGGGGGCCTCGGGATGAGTTCGGGAGGTTAAACGGAAGGATTTTGAGTTATATGAGTTGCTGTCATAATTTGCAGCAGCATTTTTACTTCTGCGGATTGGGAACTGCAGAAGCAGAATCGTAGGACCGGAGGATGGCTCGCAGTTGCGAAAGGGGGCTGGGCCAGGTGTTTCTGCAGAAGCGGAAGGGGGCATTGCAAGTGCGAAATCGCTTCTGCGAGTCGGAGGTCGCAGAAGCGGAAGGCAGGCGTTGGGTGGACCTTCGCAGATGCGGAGGTTATTCTGGAAAAGCAGACTTGGAAGTGCGAGACCTGGTCCGCAGGTGCGAAAGTGGCCCGCTTGGCCTGGAATCGCAGAAGCGACCAGTTGGTCGCGGATACGGGCTCGCAGGTGCGGAAATTTGTCCGCAGAAGCTGAAATCGCAGAAAGATTAATTATATCAGAAGTTAGAAATTTCAGAACACTCTAAAACATTTAGGGCTCGGACTAAAGAGGCGATTTGGCCGAGTTTGAAGTGAAATTCAAAGGAATTCTTCAGGTAATCAACTATGGACTCAAATTATGGTTTTATACTAATAATTATGCAATTAACTCATGAAATTAGAGTGATTAGTGTATTATGGTTGTTTTTCACCCTAGGCTTGGATTATAGAAAACCAAGGATTTGAATGGGCAAATAGAGTCTGAATTTGGTAAATTTTATATGCTTAGACTCGTGTGGAGACGAGGGTTTCGAATATGTGACTTTTGTAACTTTTCGAGAAGCGTACCAAAAGTCGGGTTTTGGCAACTTGTGGTTTTGGTGTATTTTGAATTGTTTCGATTGGGTAATGCCCAATTGGCCTATTTTGATGTATTTCTATTGATTTTGATCAGATACTACACCTGTGGAGGCCGATATTCGTGGCAAGAGAGTTGTCTCTTAGCGGTTTTGTACCTGAGTCAAGGTAAGTGGCTTGTCTAACCTCGTGTGAGGGAACCTTCACCCCTAGGATATTATGTGATAATTTAAATGCCTTGTACACGAGGTGACGGGCGTGTACATGTGCAGATTGTTGGAACTCAATTTACTTATTGTCCAATTCGTGATATTCCTGCCTTTAGTTGATTAAATTGTGACATTTACCTGATATTCGTTAGAAAAGCATGATTTGATAGGATTTATCTGTCTAATTGCCTAATTGTCTTACTTGAACTTCTTGGTAATGGTTGGTACTGGCTTTAGGTGATGTTGTAGTTAAGCATATTATATTTTCTCTGTGCGTTTCTTTTATTGTTGTGTTGGTGGACTGCGTGTTCGATTCCCGGAGATCCCAGGGCTGTGGGTTCAATTTCCAGAGACTCGGAGTGGTATTGTTTGTCGACTGCGGGTTCGATTCCCGGAGAACCAAGGGCTACGGGTTCGATTCCTGGAGACCCGGAGTTTATTGATAAATTATTGAGATATGGACTGCGGGTTTGTTTCCCGGAGATCCTGAGATATTGAGACACATCCTGAGATATTGAGACACATCACGAGATATTGAGACACGGGCTGCGGGTTCGATTCTCGGAGACCCAGAGGTACTGATATTTGGACTGCGGGTTAAATTCCCGTAGCTCCTGGGTTGTTGAATATAGAGTGGGACTGTGGGTTCAATTCCCACAGGTCCTGGACTTGCTGGTTTGAGTTTATGTTGTGTTGGTTACTTGTAGTTAGCTAATCGTAGTCTGTTGTAGTAGTTACTTTATTGTTGTTATTTCAGATTCATTCTTATGTATTCCTACTTATTTGATCATTATGTTATTGTTCTCTCGGTAGGGCCCTAACCTTCCTCGTCACTACTCCATCGAGGTTAGGCTTGCTTACTGAGTACCGCCGTGGTGTACTCATGCTACTCTTCTGCACACTTTTGTTGTGCTGATCCAGGTACATCAGGACAGGCTCATCTTAGGTGATTCAGCAGCACATTCAGAGACCTCGAGGTATGATCTGCTATGTCCACGGATCCGGAGGCCCTCCTTCTATTCTGATAGTGATAGTAGTTATTTTCCCTCATTTTGTTGTTTTTAGATACTCATGATGTATAGAGCCACAATTGTACTTTACCTTTTTAGTCTGTGTTACCCGTGGGATTCCAGGTCTTGGTAGTATTCTATATGGTGTGGTTTATAAATGTATGTGCCAAGCGGCACTTGTTACATTCCATTTATATCGTTTTTCGCTATTTTCTTATTTAGCATTCATGAACTTGTATATTCCGCATCGTGTTAGGCTTACCTAGTCGCGGAGACTAGGTGCCGTCATGACACGTTCACGATTGGTGAACTAGGGTCGTGACAGTCACCTAAGCACATTAGGTATTAACAGTAATCAACTAACACAAAATCATTGCAAACATAGCCCTTTTCACATCAGATTGCATACATGGCCATGAAATCAAAATTACTTGTCATTTAACAAAAGCTCAGAGAAGAGATTGAATATTATTGAATTTCAATCAAAAGACTTACAATCCAAATTCCAAACACAGTATATCAATTGAATATAAAGCAGGCATAGTCATAACTTTTCTCATGTCAAAAAGATACTGAAACCCTAATCATGCTCGATGTATTTGACTAAGCATAGATAGGCATAAATTTATCAAACAAGCTTTAAAGAAGACATGATTTAAACAGAGAAACATAACTAAACAGAGATTTTCAGAAGATAAGACTAATCTAAACATGCAGTGACTTAAACGACTAACAAGCAAAAGAATCTAACATAAAGTATACTAAAAACATGAAGATGATGAAGAAGTAAACAAAGAAGACAAAGAATCAAAGAAAAATGTAAAAGCGGACAAAAGAGAGGAGGTGAACTTAGCTTTCAGGATCTGTCTCCTGTGCTATCCCCTTTTCTTGTTATTTTCTTTTTCTTTTTCTTTCAGGCTTCAAGTCAAAGCCTTTTCCAGTTTTCTTTTCTTTCCTTTTTTTTGGTTTTCTTTTTCAAACTTCAAGACGAATCTTTTTATTGTTTCAGTGGTAGGAATAGGTTTGGGGTGTCAAGAGGGAAGGGTTTGTTCAAGGTTAGTTTTTTAGGTTGGCCGGAGCTAGGGTTCCAGTGACCTATTTTGGGATATTTGAACATTTTGGGGGATATTCGAAGGAAACCAGGTACGGGGGTTATAGATCAGGTTATGACGATCATATGGTGTTAATTTGGGAGGGGTTTGCATAGTTTTGGTCACCAGAGAGAAACTCCGATGACCGGGATTTCAAGAAAGTGAAGGTTTTTAGGGTTCTTTGGGTTTTGAGGGTATTTTATGATGGAGAAGAAGGAGATGAAGGTTTTGTGGCCGGGGTTGGCCGGAGACCGCCATGGGAGATGGCCAGTCTCCATGGCCGGCGGTGAGAAGAAGGGAGAAGAAGAAGACAAAATGAGGCGGCTAGGGTTTGGAAGTTAGGGAATGGCAGGTCTCTGAAGAGACCGGACCCTTATATACTTGGGGCGTTTGATAAACTCATAGTCGTTAGATCAAGTGAGATCAATGGCCAGGATTAACTCCCCTCAAAACGCCGTTGTTTGAATTAAATGAGAGATTAGCTCTCATCCGTTAGATTTAGTGTGACGGACGGTTGGGATTTGATCTCAGGGTTTAATTAATTAATTGGTTCTGATCAAAGTCTCGGCCGTTGGATTTAGTGTGATGGACAACTAAGATTATTTTATTTCAAACTGGTTTGGACCGGATCTCTCAGAATGCTTTGGGCCAGTGCACCTGGGCTGGCATTTGGCCCAGTTCTCTTATTTTTTTATTTTTCTTTGTATTTTAATTATTTTTGTGGTATTTTCTTTTGTATTTCATTTTTTCTTTTTGTATTATTTTCAATTATTCAATTTCCTACTTCCTCTAATTTTTTGATATTTTTGACATTTTTCTACTATTTTTCCTTAATTTTCGTTTTTATTCCCTCTTTTTTTGTTAATTTTCCTTTTAACCTCTTAAATTGAAATACTTGTATTTAACCTTTTTTTTTAAATTTTCTAATTTTAGTTTCAAATTGTTTGCACACACAAATGCATATTATTTCAATCAAGCATATAATTGCACACAAAAGTATTATTTATTTTAATTTTGGAATTTATTGCTTAGGGCAAAAATCACGTGCTCACAGCTGCCCCTCTTTGCTCGGGAACACGAAGAGTTTCAGTGCAAAGACAAGTGAGCAGTAATGAGAGATTATTGCCCACTTTAATATTCCGTGAGAAGCATTTTTGAAAACTTTTTGACCGCACCCTGCCTCAGAGGTTGCCTACATATCCTGGGCTAAACAAGAATCAGGTTATTGTAGTTCGGGAAGCTCTGGTAGTTTAAAACTACCAAGACTTTGCTGTTGCATTGACAGTGTTATGACTACTGACCTACTCCTTATTACACCAGGGGGAAAAGTGCAAAATGAAGAAGCTACTCTAATCTATCATGCTACGAGTTACAATTGTTCCTATCTATTTCTTGTCTTCTTGTTATTCCTTGTCTCTTTTCCTTGATTTTCTGTGCTGCTATCCTTCTTTTTGTTGATTTTCTTTTCCTTGCTTCTCTTTTTTTATTTATTTCCGATGATACTTCTTGCTTTCAACTGATACCTGCTCAAAACAAAACAAAACAACAAAACGTTTCTTCTGCCCCAGTGTGGGCTTTTCATGTTACGGTGTTACTCATGTTAGCTAACAAAAAACCAAAATTGCAGAAATTAAAATTGTAGAAATGTATTCCCTTGTTATACAGGTGGGCGCCTGATGCATGAAATGCGAATGCAGAAAAGTATTCCCTTGTTATCCAGGTGGGCGCCTGATGCATGAAATGCGAAGGCATACAATATTCCCTTGTTATCCAGGTGGGCGCCTGATGCATGAAATGCGAATGCAGAAAAATATTCCCTTGTTATCCAGGTGGGCGCCCGATGCATGAAATGCGAATGCAGAAAAATATTCCCCTTAGTTTATTTTTGGTGTTTTCTTGATTGAGTGATTCTCATCCACAGATTCTTCCCTTGTTATCCAGGTGGATGCCTGATGCACGAAATGCGAATGCAGAAAATATTCCCTCAGTTTGATAACTGGGGTGTGAATTTAAAAAGATGATACCTTCCTGTTATTTTTGGTATTTTCTTGATTGAGTGATTCCTCCTTCTATGGACTCCTCCATTTATTGTTGAACTTTCCTTTTTTGTGTTTTCTCTCTTTTCACATTGGTCACATTCACGTTAAAGTGATTAGTGACGATTTGTTCCTGTCTAAATCACAAAACAAACCTTATTAGTTATAAACTGCTGGCAACTGGCATCTGCCGCTCCTGCCTTTTATTGCCTTCCTCTTTTTGCATTTCTTTTGCTGTGCAGTCTTTCAGTTGACTATATTTGTAAACTCTTTTTTGTATTTTTCCTTGTTTTTCACCTTTTTTGTTTTCTTTTCCTTCAGCTCCGATTGCCATTCTTCTTTATTTACTTTCTCCCTTCTTTTTTTTTTCTTTTTTGATCCAGTGTTATTTCAGCTCTTATCATCAGAAGCTGGTAGTTAGATTTCAATGGACAATCAATGAAATGCAGAAACAAATGAATTTCAAAAGGGGTAAGGGTGATTGATAGAACTTATCTGGGTATGTTGGCCGATTCCTTTGACCATGCCATATATTTAAACTCCGACCCAGTCCGTTCAATCTAATTACCATTATTCCAACTCTAACATTCATTCAACCTAAACCGATCTTGATTTTTGTTGCTTTTCCTTTTTCCAAAACAATCCTCACAATCGCCTTGTGGTGCCGTAAAAGGTTTTCACCAACAAGACTCTCTCATTTATTTCTCTCAAAACTCATCATCGACTTACAATGCTGGTAAAGGTTTTCCAGATAAGACTCTCTCATTTTATTTCTCTCAGCCTCACAGTCGCCTCACGGTGCCGGTTAAGTTTTTCACCGATGAGTCTCTCTCATTTCATTTTTTTCTCAGCCTCACAGTCGCCTCATTGTGCCGTTTAAGGTTTTCACCGATGTGAGTCTCTCATTTTTTTTCTTTTGTATATATTTTCTTTTGTATTTTTTTTTCTAAACCACTGGTGTTGTCCATGCCCTATTCTTCCTTTATTTTCATTGTGTTTGTTATTTTCTTGAAATTGATTCGAAGGTCTTTCTTTGGACCGTAATGTGGCTTTTGGATGGGTTAAGAAAGAAGGATATAAAGGCTCAAAAAATTTACGAGTGTTCAAAAATATTTACAACTCTTGGAATTATAAAACATAACTTCTGCCCCAGTTTCAATATGTGGGGGATTTTTTAGATTTTTCTTTATTGTGACTGAACCTCAGTGAGGCTGCCTACGTACCCTTTCGGGATCAGGTGAGACGTAGTTCAGACTACGCCATTAAATCATGGTTTCGTTTGACTTTTTCCCGATTTCTTTGTCTTTTTTGTTAAATTCTCCACTTTTCATTTTCTTTTTTGTATCATAAACAATTCCGAGAGAGGGATATGAAAGAATAGATCGAATAATGCTCAAAGGGTGTCAATGGATAAAGTGTTTAAATAGAGAATAAAATGCCTTCATCATTTCAATTCCAAAAATCACAACAAATACAATTATACAAATGAAAAGGAATCATACATAGTATCTTATGACCGCATCAGAATTGATAGCAGTCTCTACGCATTTCCCTTCAACATCTGTCAGATATAGTGCCCCATTGGACAACACCCGTGATACCATGAATGGCCCTTGCCAGTTTGATGCAAATTTGCTTTTTGCTTCAGCCTAGTGAGGTAAGATACGCCTCAATACCAGTTGTCCGACTTCAAATTTCCGAGGATGCACCTTCTTATTATACGCTCTGGCCATTCTTTGTTGATATAATTGCCCATGGCAAACCGCTGCTAACCTCTTCTCATCAATCAGATTCAATTGTTCCAACCGGGCTTTTACCCATTCATCATCTTCGATCTTAGCTTCAGCTATGATTCAAAGCGGTGGTATCTCGATTTCTGCGGGTATAACAACCTCTGTTCCATACACCAGTGAATAGAGTGTAGCACCAATAGAAGTACGTACTGTTGTTCGATAACCCATAAGAGCGAAAGGTAGCTTCTCATGCCATTGTCTAGACTATTCCACCATTTTCCTAAGGATCTTCTTTATATTCTTATTTGCAGCTTCTACTTCTCCATTTGCCTTTTGCCTGTAAGGTGTAGAGTTACGATGCAAGATCTTAAATCTCTGACATGCTTCCGCCATGAGGTGACTGTTCAGGTTTGCCCCATTGTCTGTGATAATTACTTTGGGAATTCCGAATCGGCATATAATATTTTCATGCACGAAATCCACCACGGCTTTCTTCTTCACCGCCTTGAATGTCTTTGCCTCCACCCACTTAGTAAAGTAGTCAATCGCGACCAAGATAAATCTATTTCCGTTAGAAGATGTAGGCTCTATTAGTCCGATAACATCCATGCCCCAGGTGACAAATGGCCAAGGTGCAGACATCGTATGCAATTCATAAGGTGGGGAGTGAATTAAATCTCCATGTACTTGGCATTGGTGGCATTTCTTCACATATCTGATACAGTCCCGCTCCATGGTGAGCCAATAATATCCCGCTCTCAAAATCTTCTTTTCTAAGATATACTCGTTCATATGAGTTCTTCAAGCTCCAGCATGCACCTCAGTCATAATCATATCAGCTTGTTGCGCATCCACACATCGCAGCAAGCCCAAGTCTGGTGTTCTTTTATATATAATTCCTCCACTGAGGAAAAAGCCATTTGCTAAGCGTCTTACAACTCTCTTCTGATCTCCAGTGGCTTGTTCTGGGTACTTTCCTGTCTTCAAGTATTCATTGATATCGTGATACCACGGTTCTCCATCTAACTCTCCTTCCACAGCAAAACAGTAAGCATTTTGATCATATACTTGTATCTGAAGTGGATCTATATAGGCTTTGTCCGGATGATGTAACATAAAGGATAGTGTGGCCAGAGCATCTGCTACTTCATTCTGCATTCTTGGGATGTGTTTGAACTCTATGGATTGGAATCTTTGGGACAGTTCATGTAGACAATGCCGATAAGGTATCAATTTCAAATCTCTTGTCTCTCATTCTCCCTGAATTTGATGTATCAAAAGATCCGAGTCACCCATGACCAAAATCTCTTGAACACCCATATCTATCTCCATCCTCAAGCCCAATATACACGCCTCATATTCGGACATATTGTTGGTACAGAAAAACCGAAGCTGAGCGGTAACAGGATAGTGTTGACCCGTTTCTGAAATAAGCACTGTTCCAATCCCAACTCCTTTACTGTTGACGGCTCCGTCGAAGTACATCTTCCATCCTGGCTTATCATTTTGTTCCATTTCTTCAACATTCATTGCCTCCTCATGCGTAAAATATGTCTTCAGTGGCTCATATTCATCATCCATTGGATTTTCTGCTAGGTTATCTGCAACTGCTTGCGCCTTCATTGTCGAACGTGTTACATAAATGATGTCAAATTCTGTAAGTAGAATCTTCCATATAGCTAGTCTCCCTATAGGCATGAGCTTCTACAATATACACTTTAAAGGAACTAATCATGATATCAGATATGTAGTATATGCTGACAAATAATGCTCCAATTTCTGAACTACCCAGGTCAATGCACAACATGTTCTTTCTAGCTGAGTATATTTTACCTCGTAAGATGTGAACTTCTTACTAAGGTAATATATAGCTTGCTCTTTCTTGCCAGTCTCATCGTGCTACCCCAGTGCACAGCCAAAGGAGTTGTTTAGTACTATCAAATATAAGATCAAAGTTCTTCCCGGCTCCGGAGGAACTAACACTAGAGGATTTGCCAAATATTCCTTAATTTTATCAAAGGCTTCCTGACATTCATTGGTCCATTTCACTACTGCATCTTTCTTTAACAACTTGAAAATAGGCTCACACTTTGATGTCCGTTGAGCGATGAATCGGCTATTATAGTTCAGCCTGCCTAGTAAGCTCATTACTTCCTTGTTGTTCTTCGACGGAGGCAAACTCTGGATGGCTTTTATCTCGGACGGATCTAGTTCAATACCTCGCTGACTTACTATAAATCCCAATAGCTTCCCTGAAGGTACTCCAGAAGCGCATTTCGCAGGATTGAGTTTAAGATTATACCTTCGGAGTCTTTGGAAAAACCTTCCTCAAGTCCTTGACATGATCATGTTGCTTCTTGAACTTTATGATGACATCATCCACATACACTTCAATTTATCGATGCATCGTATCATGAAACATCGTGGTCATTGCACTCATATAAGTAGCTCCAGCATTCTTTAGTCCAAACGACATCACTTTATAGCAGTATGTTCCTCAATGCGTGATAAAAGTTGTTTTCTCCGCATCTTCTTCGTCCATTAGGATCTGGTGAAAACCCTCATAGCAATCTACAAAGGATCCAATTTCATGCTTGGTGCAATTGTCGATTAATATATGGATATTTGGCAATGGAAAATCATCCTTTGGTCTAGCCTTGTTGAGATCTCTGTAATCAACACACACTCTGGTTTTTCCGTCATTCTTTGGAACTGGCACAACATTTGCTAACTAGGTGGGGTATTTGGGGTTTGACCTTGCCTCAAACTGCTTATTCACCTCTTCTTTTATCTTCACGCTGATGTCCGTTTTGAACTTTCTCAACTTTTATTTTACCGGCCGGCATTCTGGGTAAATAGGCAACTTGTGTACCACTAAATCAGTGTTGAGTCCAGGCATGTCATCATAGGACCAGGCAAAGATGTCCTTGTATTCATGTAATACATTTATTAGCTCTTCTCTGAGGGAAGCTTCTAGGTGTACACCGATTTTTGTTTTCCGGACATTATCCTCACCCCCCAAATTAATAGATTCTATCTCACTTAAGTTCGGTTTGGGTTTTTCCTCATATTGATTCAAGTCTTTACTGATTTCCTCTATTATTTCCTTTCACTCTCATTTTCAATTTCTTGTATAGTTATTCGATTTTCAGGACTGGGCCGGGAATCCTTCATGCATGACATATCATCAGAATCAGCGAATATTGAACTGTACAAAAAAAAGAAGTAAAATAAAAATAAGGCAAAAAAGAAGTAAGAAGAAGAAATTGCATTTCATTGATATTTTTTCCAAAAAGATAACAGAGGTTGGATACATTTGATTTCAGTGGGTGGTGTGGGGATTACAAAAATAAAATTGCTTTTGGGAAAGATATTTTTGAAATCTAACTACCAAGACTCCCTCCTGATTGGAAAAATAGTGGCTTCCCAATTATTAAGTGCAGCATTGGGTCCCAAGAACTAGATATCCATCTTACTAGTCCGCTCGCCCATCTCCAACATGTTTACATCCCCGAACAACATTTCAAACCTCGCGAGAAGCTCTGCATCTGGCCTTATCTCAGCATACCTTGACGCAGCAGTTGTCAAATGTCGTTGTGTACCAGGCTTAGTGAAGGTGTCGGATAATTTTGGGACTGGTTTTGGGAGGGTCCAACTTTTCTTGTTGGATCTTTTGGCTCTCTAGATATCGGTGTAGGTAGGTTTAAAGCCCAAGCTAAAGGTATCATTGTTTCCCGGTAGATGGACAGGCTGTGTTATTCCCTCTAAGGCTATCCCCAAACCTTTTCCGGGCGTGAACCCATTTCTGATCATCTCTTTGGCTACCATTACTGCGGTAGATGCCACTGTAGGAATTGGCATGCTCTCCCCTTCGGATATCTTGTTAACCACAATATCTGTCACTTGATACACCCATGGGCCCTTGTCCCCTTTGACTTCCTCAAAAGGCATTATGGTATTACAAGAGTCTTCCTCTCCATGCACTGTAATTTCTTGTTGTTCCCATTCGAATTTTACCATTTGGTGCAGGGAAGATGGTACGGCTTTGGCCGCATGAATCCATGGCTGTCCCAGCAGTAGATTATAAAAAATAGTGACATCCTATACTTGGAATTCCATGGTAAAGTCTACCGGCCCAATGGTGACTTCCAACACAATATCCCCCAAAGTATTTTTGCTTCCTCCGTCAAACCCCCGAACACTCACTCTATTTCGACGGATTCAGTCAGGATCAATCTTCAATTTTGCGAGATTCGAGAGTGGACAAATGTTCGCACTCGACCCGTTATCTATTAAAACCTGAGTAACCACTGATTCTTCACTTTTGACGGTAAGATAGAGTGCCTTGTTGTGTTCCGTCCCTTCAACAGGCAATTCATTGTCCGAGAATGTTATCTTATTCGACTGAAAATTTGTGTTGGTAATCTTTTCAAGATGGCGACTGAGATTTTTTCGGGGACATGTACTTCGTTTAGAATCTTTAACAGCGCCTTCCTGTGCTCCTCTGAGTGAATTAATAATGAAAGCAATGAAATTTGTGCAGTCGTCTTTCTCAGCTGCTCTACTATCAAATAGTCTTGAGCTTTTATATTCTTCAAAAACTCTTCTGCTTGTTCTTCAGAAACCGGCTTCTTCACATGACTCTCCTTTACCACCTTTATTTTCCTTAACTCTTCCAGGGCAAAGCATCGCCCGGAACGAGTGAGGCTATGTGTTTGATTGGCCTCCCATGTAGCTTCCTTTCCCCTCTACATTACTGTGACTTTGTTGTAGTTCCAAGGTATGGCTTTAGTATCTACCACCGGCATTTGCACTACCGGCTTTATGACCACCGGTTCCATGTATGCTCTTTTCACTGTCAACAACAGCTTAGCCCCTGGCACCACAATTTTCATAGTTTCAACCACTAGCGGCTTTTTCCATGGTAACTCGGCTGTCGCTTTCTCTCTCTCAACCTCTTTCTCTACTTTACTATTGGCCTTTATCATCATAATCGATTGGGACGGCTTCTTGCTGCTCTCTCCTTGCTCTAACTCTATCATGTGTGTCTCATGATGAGTTGGTAGTGGGTTCTGAGTAATGTTTGGAGTCTCTAGAGCCTGCACCTCGATCCTCCTATTGTCATTGAGCTCCTGTATAGCATATTTCAAGGGCCAACACTTTTCAGTATCGTGCCCCGGTGCCCCGGAGCAATACTCACATCTGACTGACTGGTCAATGTTTTTGGGTGGTGGGTTTGGAAGTTTTGGCTCAATCGGGCTTAGCATCCCCAACTCTTTCAAATAATGATAGAGACTGGTATAAGACTCCCCCAGTAGAGTGAACGTTTTCTTTGTTTGGGCTCTATTTCTCATTTCTGGATCAGGACGGAAGCTGGGTCTATTTGGATTCTTGTAGGTTATGGAAGGAGGGTAGGTGTTCTGTGTGTGGTAGACATTTTATGGAGTTTGGGTTCACCATACATGTGGAGGCGATGGGTAATGTTGAGCTTGTGGGATGGGATAATGTGGGGTAGCAGGTGGATAATATGGTGGAGGTGGGTTGTAAGCTGCTGGTGGGTATGATTGGTATGGGCGAGGTGGGTGATGGTATGTATTTTGGCTCCGAGTCCATGGTCTACTTTCAATGACCGAAACCTCTTCCTTCTTCTTCTTACCAATAGATCCCCCATTCCATGTCTGTATCGCCTGATTCGTGGCCTTGATAGCAGAAAAGCTTATGATTTTATTGGTTTTCAATCCTTCTTCTACGAAACTCTAAATTTTCACTACTTCATTAAAATTCTTACCAATGGCCGATACCAGATGGCCATAGTAAGTAGGCTCTAAGGCCTGCAGAAAACAATCCACCATTTCAATCTCCTTCATATGAGGATCTACTCACGCCGCTTGTTCTCTCCATGTAAAGCCGTATTCCTGGAAACTATCCCCGAGCTATTTTTCCATCTTTGTAAGCGACAGCCTGTCTGGAATTATCTCAAAGTTGTACTGAATGTGGTAAGCTAACGACTGAGCTAGATCATCCCAGATGAACCATCTAGTGTGATCCTGACGTGTATACCACTCCAACACAGAACCGCTCAAACTCTAGCTAAAATACGCCATCAAAAGTTCATCTCTTCCCCCTGCACCACGCATCTTGCTACCATAACCCTGGAGATGGGCTACATGGTCCCCTTGTCCGTCGTACATGTCGAACTTAGGTAGCTTGAATACAACCGGAAGCTGCACTTCTGGGAACAAACACAAATCTTTGTATGTGACACTCACTAGGCCTCCTAGCTCTTGTATGTTACAGAAAGATTGTTCTAAACTCCTTATCTTTCGTGCCATTTCTTGCTGCTCCAAGTTTTTGACGGGCTTTTCTTCTGTCATCTCCATCAGTGGGGTATAGGAGTCGTGCTGCCTAAATGTCGGCTCCGTCGGATAGTAATGTGCGTCTTGCACGTGGAACACTGGTTCACTTGATGATTTATGCAGGGCAATAGGTGGTGGTGCCACATACACCGGGGCGACCTGTGGTGGTTGAGGTGGAATCTATTTGGACAGTGGTGGTGGTTCCTGTGAAGTGGTGGCATAGTAGTGATGGTAATCTGGGTACGTGGAGGATGAGTTCAGGGTAGGTGGCTCGGGATTAGGATTGGCAGGAGGGACATATGCTGGATTGGCTGGATATGAGGGCAAAGGTTGACCCCCGGACCAAGCTTGGTACATTTCCAACATTTTCTGCTTTATCTTATACATTTCCTCTTTCATTCCCACCACATCCACAACCTCCTCTTCTTGTACTGGGTCCATAATAGTTGGCTCAATCTCCTGAGTCACAACCTTAGACATAGTTTTTGATCGTGTGTTGTAATGATGATATGCCAGAGTGCTAGTTGCCAGCTGAAATCCGATTCTCATCAACAACAACACTTGTTAATAGTTAGTACATAAAGGGATAAGATACAATGATTAAAAATCACAACTTTTGCCTTTGATCATTATGCATCATCCCGACACTTATTCCATTTTGAATCCATCTTTTATTCAATTTTTTTTTTATTCATCTCTTTTCTTTCTTTTTTTTTTCCATTCATCTTTCTTTTTCTCTTTTCTCTTTTCTCTTTTTTTTCATTCTTTTTCTTTCCCTTTTTCCTCTCTCTTTTTTTTCATTTCTTTCTTTCTTCTTTCTTTATTGATTTTCGTTCCTACATATTTGCCTATCGCCCAGACAATTGATGTAAAGCGGAAAAAGATTAGCAACAACTTTTGAACTTTTTCATTGATACTCAAAAACATTCATTTACAAAATGATGTTGTGCTACTAATGCAAAAGGAATACAAATACAAAATGCATGCCCTATGAGTACATTAATGCTCCTAATGCACGAGAGACGTCGTTCGGTCTTGCCGCGGGCATATACGCCAATCCACTTTGGAGTTTATCTAGGTCGGACATGTGTTGCTTTACAAAGAACTTTACGGCTGATGCAACGTTGCCTGGGACATATCTTCACACAATTGGCATTTTCTGGTGATGTACTGAGCAATATGGACAATTCTTTCTCGAATGACCCCTTTTTCTTGAAGCAGCCTGCTGATCTGTTTGGCGCGAGCGTCTAAGGTTTGCTGGTTCTCCTTCTGTAGTTGTTGTAACTCAAATTCTAATCGAGCCATAGCCGTGTAACAATGCTCTCTTTCTTCTTCAAACTCTTTGATAATCTTTTTACTTTTGACTGTGGACGTAATGACTTTCTTTCTCAATCGAGCTACCTCATCTTCATGCTTATCTTGTAGTTGCTGAACCATTCTAGCTCTTTCATTGGCATCTCTGGCCAGTTGCTTCCGAACCCTGACTAACTCCTTTTCCGCTTTGTCAAAATCGAAGCTGTAGTCATTCACTTTGCGCCGAAGATTTTCAATTAGTTTTTCGTCTCGAGCTAAGTGAACCGGGGTCTCGGATGAAATTTTCATTTTTGCAACTTGAGCCTTTAGGATTTCATTCTCTTTTTTTCACGTGCTTCTTTTCTCCTTTGCCAGATGCTGCCTGTAAACTACTCTCGAATTGGAGATCTGGAAATTTCTAGCAAGCTGATTTTGGCCTTATACTCATTTTCTTTGGCCACCCAATTTTCGTATTCCTTAGACTGCTCGGCCAAATCTTGATGGTGAGGCCTTTTGAATGGTCTATCATGCTCAATACCCCGTCGATACCATGCGGCGTACCATGGAAATATTTCTCCCCGAGCTCTGTTTTCCACACAAGTTTCTGCCTTCAAATTTTGACACTCATTCCAAATCTGTCGGACCTTTGCTTTCGGGAATTGCCCATCCGGACTAATCCCTATTGCTCGCAAACTAAGGTCCCCATCCTTATGTATAACTTGATATCTTCCTAGCTGTCGTAGGACTCTGTACGGGGCATAAGGCTGTATACTTTTTAAGCCCATGATCAAGAAATGTGACCCTTCCGTCGGCATTAAAATCACTTCATCGAGGGGCAACCATCCGTATGCCCAATTGATTTGGCTATCGGTAAATGATCGTAGATGTGAAATCCAACCTTTAACTCCCTCCGGCAGCTACACCTCTTTTGTTCGAGGCACGTTCTTTCAGATGGCCCGTAGCTTGAGAATAAAGGATGATGGCATAGATGTTCTATCAACCAAATTTGCAGAATCAAGTTACATCCCTCAAAGAAGTTGTACCCTGCTTTACATGTTATCAAGGCATGGTAGATATCAGTTATGATCATTAGGGCGAAAGTGCAATTATCCTGCACAATCAAAGTGCTGGCCACCCCAGTGACTCTTGTATCAATGTACCCATCCTTTCTTGGAAGTATGATTAGCCCGAGAAATGCCACCAGAAAGGCAAATCGTCAATGTTCCTCCCATTTGGCTCGGTTGGACTTACTATAGAGTTTGTTCGTAGGGTCATTGAAACCCCTGACATGTCCATATCTACTATAGATGAAGTTTAAGGAGCAAAACCCATTAACCAAATCCTCGTTGTGGACATTCCGAGCAATCTTCAAAGAGTCAAGGAAGCGGTGCACCGTTATTGCTCTTGGAGCCACTGGGTATTTCTCTTTTAAGGGGACCTCATTTTTCCATATATAACAACTTCCTTAAGAGTGGGAGTAAGTTCAAAGTCCGAAAAATGTAGGACGTTGTGTGCAGGGTCCCAACATGTAAAAAGTGCTCGGATTATATCACCTCGGGGAATTATGTCCATTAATCCCATAAGGTCCTTCAAATAACATTTAACCCAATACTGTCCTTCTTGTCCCATGTCGTTCCACCATAATCTTAGCTCCAAAGGGACTTTATTAAATAAAAAGAAGGGTTCATTCTGTATCGTGCTCATCCTGCACATTTATTAAAGGCGATTTTATTTAGAGAAATGAAAATATTTTTTTCAAAGCAAATTTTCATTTTGTAACGTTCTCAGGTTTTTATTTTAAAAAAGGAAAAGACATGATTTTCGAAGTGGCCATTTTTGCCAAAACAGCCTTCCGGCGTCCTTTCGGATCATTCAACTATTTCAAAAAATAGCGATCACCTCGATTATTTGAAACTAAAATATTTTTGGTCTTTTTCTAAAAGGGTGGTTGGACCCGTTGAAGGGTTGCCTACGTATCTCACCTAATGGCGAGAATCAAACCTGCGTAGTTCGATCAGATTATTTGACCAATTATTTTAACAACAATATTTTCCCTATTTTTTCAGATTTTTTTTTCAAATTTCTAACAAATCTCTTGCCAATATCTCTCCCTCTCTTTTTTCTATTTCCAAATATTCTCTTTCTATTTGTTTCGGGAATTTGCTGGTCCGCATAATGATCAAAGACAATTAAAAATGCAACATATAACATGCTCGGTCTCTAATTACCGGGTTACCTATCCTAGACGGACCCAACCCCTGTGTTGAGTCCCCTAAGTCAGTTATGATGCAAATAATCGTCCTAGACCTATGTTCAATATCTTATGGTTTCATAGAATTGCTAGAACGTGTACCCGAGTGGACAACTCGGATCGAGGAGGGGGCTACGTACCGGTGACCCGCGGGGTCATTCGACTTTGTAACTTATCCGGCCTCTATTTCTTATTTTGGGTATGACTTAACAGAAAAGGGAGTCTCAACCAGTAAGCACATCCCCGGAGGTGAAGAAGAGAAGTGTTTTCGGCATAATTTATATATACAATCCATATAATATCAAAGCGGTAAAACACGTAGCATGTTGTTCAAAGCATATAATATAAAGTCAAATAATACCGAGAACGGCAATTCTAACGAGCTCGAATTCTTAGAGCCTGAAACCAAAATTCTGGGTTGCTTATCCCCAGCAGAGTCGGTAGAGCTGTCACACCTTCCTTTTTATTACCCATTTAAATATTTAATTCCCGATTAAGAGAATAGGGTATACCTCAATGTTTCAAATACCCGGGAAGGATATAATATCAACGAGGAAGGAGTTTTTCCAAATAATGGACAATCGGTTCGGGATTTCATTTAATATTTTAGAGTCACCACTTGGGAAGATAATGGTGTCCCAAGTCATCGGTTAATCCCGAATCCTAGGAAATTGACTCTGTATTACTGTCCGCGAAAGTAGAAACCTGGATAAGGAATTCTGTTAACCCGGGAGAAGGTGTTAGGCACTCCCGGATTCCGTGGTTTTAGCAAGGTCGCTCAACTGTCATTCTCTGTTTTTGTGACTTATTATGTGCCTTTTAACAATGTGTACATATTTCAAACTTTAATATTTTACGAATTACGACGTTGCGAAAATGTATCTCGAGTCACACCGCAACCAGTACGCCTGTGGCCTTTAATACATTTCGGCTTCGCCGAGATTTACGATTTGAGTCACACCAAGTGTGCACTCGTATTAAGGAAAGTACATTAAATCACGCCCAAATCGTCTAACGGCTTTTTAATCTTTAGGAAAGGTTGTGAAATATGCTATCAACCTTCGCGACTCTATATATATGATTATTTGTTTATATGGTGGCCCCGCTATTCCGTTTTTTGTGCGAGGCTCATCCCACCTGCTTTTAGTAGGCTGATCCTATATGTATAACTGCATTCTCTATCATTTGGTTTTCCTTTAGTCAATTAGTTTTCAGAATACATGTCCAGGCCTTGTTCTTTTATGTTACTGGGCCTGGACCTTCCGGGCTCATATTTAATGAGCGAATTTATGTGACTGGGTCTCAAAACCCAGCACACTCGAACGTCATCTCTCAGAAACCCAATTTCGCAACTGTCCAGATCCAGGCCTTCGCCATTAATTAGGCCCAGATCAAATGAAATTAAAAAGAGGAAACAGAAACTAGAATTCATCATATACACAAATATCCAAAACCAATAGAGGATAGATTCAAATTATGTTTATTTAACGAATGAAGCAATATTACAAAATTACAATGACATGCCCATACCCTAACTATCTAATGTGAATGAAATCTAATTAGCAGACTATTTTTTGCGTTATGTTTAAATAACAAATTTAAACTACTGAATCAAGTTATTTATTCGCTAAAACGACACAACATTATTTAACTATGTAAGACAGGATCAAATACTAAGTGATTCACTGAATTGTAACTCATTGTAACTTTTAGGAAAGAAAATTAACTACACTTAATCACTAATCTAATTGTCTAACACATCCGATTAACAAATGATTATTAACTTCATGTTTAGCTACTAGTTTTACCCTAGATTATTGTCACGACCCAAACCCTGGTCGTGATGGCGCCTAACACAATGCTAGGCAAGCCCGACCATATTATCCTTTTAACCAGCCAATTATTAAATAAATTAAACTTAAACAGTAGTTAGTCATAACAGGTGATAACCGAAACGTCAAAACATACAAAATACGGTCCCAAACATATCGTGGTGTCACGAGACTGAGCCTCTACAGAATAGCATCCTAATACAACCAAGTCTAGACAAATAGGAAATCAACAAGATGATAAGGAAGGAGAAAACAAGCTCTGCGGACGCTGGCAGCTACCTCGTAATCTCCGCAAAAGTAGGTATGAATCAGCAGCTACAATGTCTCAACTGCTCTCGGGCACCTGTGGATCTGCACCAAAAAGTGCAGGGGAGTGGGGTGAGTATATTTCAACTCAGTGAGTAACAATAATAAATAATAACTGAAAGTAAGAACTCCTGTGCTATCACTTAGCAGTTCTAAGGCAACCTTCACAAGTACGTCATCACTATAGTAGTACTTTAACCTCCAATCTACGTTTATCTCTACAAGATTCCACACTGAACTAACCCTCGCTCGTACCCCTACGGTGTACGGCCATCTCGACATATAAAGGCACATACTTATATCTATAATGTATAAGTATCTAAGTAAATAGTAGGATATGATTAAGTATAATGCTGCGGCGTGCAGCCCGCTCCAATACATATACTGCTGCGGCGCGCAGCCCGCTCCATTTAACGTCGACGGCGCTCACTGGGGGTGTATACGGACTTCGGAGGGGCTCCCTAGGCCCAAGCGCTATGGTGCTATGGCGTGCAGCCAGGTCCACCATATATCACTGCGGCGTGCAGTCCGATCCAACATATATACTGCTGCGGCGTGCAGCCCGATCCCATAATATACACCAGTGCTCACCGTGAATGTGTGCGGACTCGGACTCCGAAAGGGCTCCTACAGCCCAAGCGCAATAATACTGTGACGTGCAGTCCGATCCCACATATATTGCTGCGGTGTGCAGCCCGATCTAATATATAGCGTGCAGTCCGATCCAATACAGGTATCTATATACATAATACCTCATAATGGGTCCTCGACCCTATCCCGGTCAGTATGTACTTGGCCTCTCAGGCCCAATATAATATATCACAATGGGTCCTTGACCCTGTCTCAGTTAATATAGACTTGGCCTTTCAGGCCCAATATAACATCTCATAGTGGGTCCTCGACCCTATCTCATCTCAATCGGTATAAACTTGGCCATTCAGGCCCACTCAGCTAGAACAGGGAATTCCACCCTAGATAATCTCTCTCAATGTACACATCTAGTACAGGCTCATATTATGCTATGCAGCTAGAGCTATGGTTGAGTGTATATTTCCGACACGATGTAAAGGTCACCTAGCTCTATAGGTTCCCTAATGCTCTACAGATCGGCACAATGCCCCAAACATGGCTATTAGCCCAATGGTACAGTTATAACATTATTAACAGTTGTACAACACAGTATTCTATTAGCCGGGAAGGACTAAGTCCGAACCCCCTATCACAACGTCACCACGCCCGTCATAGAACGCGTGTCTCATCTCAATATAGCACTGTAAAGTGCTAGTACGGGGTTTCAAACCCTCAGTGCATTGTTTACTACTACCACTCACCTCGAACCGGTAGAAGCTTCAATCCGCCTTGCGCTTGCCTCGCAAATCAATCTCCTCGGATGCCAAATCTGCTCAAAGTCATAGAGAATGCATCAATATACGCTAATTTCACGAAATTCATTCGAAATAACCCAATTTATATCAAAACCCACAAGTTGTCAAAACCCGACTTTTGGTACACTTGTCGAAAATTACAAAATTTACATATTCGGAATCCTCATCTCGATACGAGTCTAGGCATATAAATTTTACCAAAATCGGACTCCATTTGCCCACTCAAATCAGGTGTTTTTCTTAAATTTAGGCCTAGGGCTCAAACCCACCTTAAATCTTCCATTTACGGGGATTTAACCAAGGATTTCATGTTAAAATGATGTAATTAAGCCACAAAACTTACCTCCAACGAATCCCCGATGAATTACCAGCAATTCCCGTGAGTTTCTCCTCTTGGAACTCAAAAATGGCGTTTTGGGTTAATGAACCCGAGAGCCCTCTGTTCTGTGATTTTAATTCACTGCCAGACGATTTTACCCTACGCGTTCGCGATGGTCTCCACGCGAACGCGATGCCTTGCTCCGTTTCTTCATCGCGAACGCGACGTAAAGTCACGCGTTCGCGAAGACCAATCTTCCTAGCCCGGATTTTTCCTCTACGCGTTCGCGTCCCATACCACGCGAACGCGATGCTTCGCCTTTTCCTCTTACGCGTCCGCGTCCTTCACCCACGCGAACGCGATGCGTTCCAACCTTCTCCTTCGCGAACGCGGCATGTTACCTCGCGAACGCGATGGCCAACTGGCCCCAGCCTACGCGAACGCGGCAGTGCCCTCGCGAACGCGATGACCATTTTCCCTCAGCCTACGCGAACGCGGGCCTAGCCCTCGCGAACGCGAAGGCTTAACTGGTGCCCAGTGGTCTGCAATTTACAGCAGACCATTCCTTGTTCCAAAGTGCCGGATGATGGTCCGGATTCACCCCGAGGGCCCCGGGACCCCAACGAAAACCACCAACATACCCCAAAACACGATACGAACTTGTTCCAATCATAAAAACACCATCCTAAACATCAAAATCACCAATTACACACGGATTCAAGCCTAAATTTCTTAAAACTTTCCGAATTACACATTTGATGAAAAACCCGACCAAACGACGTCCGAATGACCTGAAATTTTGCAGGCACATCCAAAATCACCTAACGGAGCTACTGCAACTGTCGGAATTCCATTCCGACTCCCGGATCAAAATCTCACCTACCGTTCGGATTTCGCCAAAATTCAACCTTAGCCAATTCAAGCCTATTTCTACACCGGGCCTCCAAATTCAATTCCGATCGCTCCCCTAAGTCACAAATCACCTTCCGGAACTAACCGAATCATCAGAATCCGATTCCGAGCCCTCTAACCAAATAGTCAACTCCGGGTTGACTTTCCTTATTCAAGCTTCCTCCAAAAAGGCTATATGCCTCATTTCCAATTTAATTTCACTCCTAAATCCCCCGATAGACTCTAACACTTATATAAAAGCATGAATTATGTAATTACAACATAACGGGGTGGTAATTCCCGTGACGACGGGCCGGGTCGTCACATTCTCCCTCTCTTAAGCAAACGCTCGTCCTCGAGCGGGTCAAGAAACATACCTGAAGTCTCAAATAGCTGAGGGTATCTGCTCCGCATCTCCTGCTCAACCTCCCAAGTAGCCTCCTCCACGGGTCGACCTCTCCACTGAACCTTAACCGATGCAATCTCCTTGGACCTCAATTTTCTCACCCGACGACCCAAAATAGCAATAGGCTCCACATCATAGGACAGATCACCATCAAGCTGGATGGTACTGAAGTCTAATACATGAGACGGATCTCCAATGTACTTCCGGAGCATAGACACATGGAATACCGGATGAACGTCGGATAAACTGGGTGGCAAGGCTAACTCATATGCCACCTCTCCAACTCTTCCTGAGTATCTCAAAAGGGCCAATATACCTGGGACTCAGCTTCCCTTTCCTCCCGAACCTCATCACACCCTTCATAGGTGAAATCTTCAACAATACTCTGTCACCAACCATGAACGACAACTCTCGAACTCTACGGTCCGCATAACTCTTCTGACGAGACTGTGCTGTACGAAGCCTCTCCTGGATCAACTTTGCTCTATCCGGAGCATCCTGGACTAACTCAGTCCCTATCAATCTAACCTCACCAGGCTCAAACCATCCCACGGGAGATCTACACCGTCCGCCATACAATGCCTCGTACGGGGCCATCTGAATACTCGACTGGTAGCTGTTGTTGTAGGCAAACTCAGGCAAGTGGTAAGAATTCATCCCACGAACCACCAAAATCAATCACACACGCCCGTAGCATATCCTCCAGGATCTGAATAGTACGCTCAGACTGCCCGTCTGTCTGGGGGTGAAATGTTGTACTCAACTAACCCTCGTACCCATCTCTCGCTGAAATGCTCTCCAAAACTGGGAAGTGAACTGAGTGCCTCTGTCAGATATAATAGACACTGGGACCCCATGCAACCTGACAATCTCCCGAATAAAGATCACCGCCAACCGCTCCGATGAGTAAGTAGTACTAACTGGGATGAAATGTGCGGACTTAGTCAGCCGATCAACGATCACCCATACAGAATCAAACTTCCTCGCTGTCCGAGGTAGCCCAATAACAAAATCCATGGTGATCCTCTCCCATTTCCACTCGGGAATAACCATACGCTGAAGAACACCGCCCGGTCTCTCATGCTCATACTTGACCTGCTGGCAATTGAGGCACTTAGCTACATGCCTAACAATATCCATCTTCATTCTCCTCCACCAGTAGTGTTGTTTCAAGTCTTGGTACATCTTTGCGGCACCTGGGTGAATAGAGTACCGCGAACTGTGTGCCTCCTCAAGTATCAACTCCCGCAAACCATCAACATTGGGCACACATATACGACCCTGCATCCTCAAAACACCATCACTGTCGATAGTCACATCTCTGACATCATTATGCTGCACTCTGTCCTTAAGGACAAGCAAATGTGGGTCATCATACTGTCGCTCTCTGATGCGATCATATAAGGAAGATCGAGAAGCAATACAAGCCAACACTAGACTCGGCTCCGAAATATCTAATCTCACTAGCCGATTGGCTAGGGCCTGAACATCATAAGCAAAAGGCCTCTCCCCAACTGGGATGAAAGCTAGGCTGCCCATGCTAACCGCCTTCCGACTCAAGGCATCGGCCACCACATTGGCCTTCCCTGGATGATACAAAATAGTGATATCATAGTCCTTAAGCAACTCCAACCACCTCCGCTGTCTCAAATTAAGGTCCTTCTGTCCGAATAAGTGCTGAAGGCTGCGATGATCCGTGAACACCTCACAGGAGACGCCATACAGGTAATGCCTCCAAATCTTCAAAGCATGAACTATGGCTGCTAGCTCTAAATCATGAACAGGGTAGTTCTTCTCGTGGGGCTTCAACTGACGAGAGGCATAAGCAATGACCCTACCCTCCTGCATCAACACACAACCAATGCCCACTCCTGAGGCATCACAATATACAGTATAAGAACCCGAAGCTGTCGGTAGAATCAAGACTGGTGCTGTGGTCAGTGCTGTCTTGAGCTTCCGAAAGCTCTCCTCGCACTCCTCGGACCATAAGAAAGGAACACCCTTCCGAGTCAATCTAGTCAAGGGTGAAGCAATAGAAGAGAACCCATGAACGAATCGGCGATAATACCCTGCCAATCCCAGAAAGCTACGGATCTCAGTAACTGAGGTCGGTCTGGGCCAACTCTGCATTGCCTCGACCTTCCTCGGATCTACCTGAATACCATCACGGGACACCACGTGCCCTAAGAATGCCACGGACTCAAGCCGGAACTCACATTTGGAGAACTTGGCATATAGCTTCTCCTCTCTCAACCTCTGCAACACAATACTCAAGTGCTGAGCATGCTCCTCCTGGCTACGAGAGTAGACAAGTATGTCATCAATGAATACGATCACAAATGAATCAATATACGGCCTGAATACACTGTTCATCAGATGCATAAATGCTGCTGGGGCGTTGGTTAGCCCAAAAGACATCACGAGGAACTCATAGTGACCATATCCGGTCCGGAATGCAGTCTTCATAATGTCAGACTCTCTAATCTTCAGCTGGTGGTAGCCTGAACGAAGATCAATCTTCGAGAACACCCTAGCTCCCTGGAGCTGATCAAATAAATCATCAATACGAGGAAGAGGATACTTATTCTTCATTGTTACTTTGTTTAGCTGCCTATAGTCAATACACATCCTCATAGATCCGTCCTTCTTCTTAACAAACAGGACCGGTGCACCCCACGGCGACACACTCGGCCGAATGAACCCCTTATCTAGGAGTTCCTGGAGCTGCTCCTTCAATTCCTTCAACTCGGCTGGTGCCATACGATACGGAGGAATAGAAATAGGCTGAGTGCCCGGCACCAAATCGATACCAAAATCAATATCCCTGTCCGGCGGCATGCCCGGCAGGTCTGAGGGAAACACATCAGGAAAGTCTCGCACAATGGGAACAGAATCAATACTGGGAGTCTGGGCCTCGACTTCCCGTACAAATGCTAAATAAGAGAGACATCCCTTCCCAACCATTCGTTGGGCCTTGAGGAAAGATATTACCCTGCTAGGTACATACTCGGTCGTGCCTCGCCACTCGATCCTCTGAATGCCCGGCATAGCCAAAGTGACTGTCTTAGCATGACAGTCCAGAATAGCATGACATGGAGATAACCAGTCCATGCCCAATATAACATCAAAATCAATCATGCTGAGAAGCAACAGGTCTACTCGGGTCTCCAGACCTCCAATAGTGACCAAACGGGACCGGTATACGTGGTCCACAACAATAGTATCCCCTACCGGGGTAGATACATGCACTGGCAGCTCAAGACTCCCTCGGATCATGCCCAAATGAGGAGCAAAATATGTAGACACATAAGAATAAGTAGAACCGGGATCAAACAATACTAAGGCATCTCTGTGGCAGACTGAAATAATACCTGTAATGACATCATCAGAAGCAACAGCCTCAGATCGGCCCTGAAAAGCATAGCATCTAGCCTGACCGCCTGATCGGCCTCCCCTCGAGGGCGACCCCTAGCTGTCTGACCCTCACCCCTAGCTGGCGGGGCGGGTGCTGAAGTAGAAGGACCAGATGACGAGGGCTGCCCCCTCTGCTGATAAGATCTGGAAACAAGACGAGGACACTCCCTACGGTGATGCCCAAACTCTCCGCACTCGTAGCAACTCCCCGGTGCTGGGTACTGAGACTGATAAGGACCTCTGGCGCTGGAATGGCCAGCTGATGAACTAGGCCGAGATGAACCCTGAGCGGATGGGGCCTGTGAAGAACTCTGAGCTGGCATGGCACTGAGAGCTGGCTGGCTCTGGTGCGAACCATGATAATCCTGTCTAGGAGACCATCTGCGACGATCTGAGCGTCTCGACTGCGAAGACCTGAAAGAGCGACCTCGGCTCTGCTGACTCTGGCCTCTGGTCTGTGTGCCACTGGAACTAGCTGCTCCTCGAGGCCTCTTGGCCTCCCTCTCATCCCGCTCCCTGCGACGATCTGTCTCTATGTCGCGAGCAATATCCACAGCATCCTCAAATGTACGACTCAAAACCCTCTCCCGAGTCATCAGAATACGAATGGGGTAAATGAGGCCGTCCACAAAGCGCCCAATCCTCTCCCTGTCGGAATGAACCAACCACGGTGCATATATGGACAACTCTGTAAATCTGATCTCATACTCTGACACTGACATGTCCCCCTGACGGAGACCCTCAAACTGCGTACGCATCTCCTCTCTCCGAGATCGAGGCACCCATTTCTCCAAGAACATAGTGGAGAACTCTGGCCAAGATAGTGGTGCTGCTCCGGCTGGCCTGCGACGCTCATAAGCCTCCCACCAAGCGAAGGCTGGGCTCTGAAACTTAAAGGTAGTGAAGGATACACCACTGGACTCTAAGATCACTACCGTACGGAGCATCCGACGGCACTTGTCCAGAAAACCTTGGGCGTCCTCGCCCGGAGCACCAGTGAAAACTAGAGGAGATAACCTGGTGAACCTCTCGAGACGACGCTGCTCGTCGTCCGTCATAGCTGGGACCCTATCCCCCTGAATCTGATCTGCTGGCTGAACTGGCACCACAGGCTGAACTGGAGGAGCCTTTGGTGTCTGCAAGCCCTGCACTGCTGGCTCTGGAGTGCGTGCTACGGGGGTCTGATGACCACCCCCGGTCCCTGATGCAGCTGCTGCGGTAGTAACTGAAACCACCTGTGCCAGGCCAGTGCAAACTGCTAGTATCTGAGCCAGGGTCTCCTGTAAACCCGGAATGACAATGGGCACAGCTGGTGCCTGATCTGGTGCTGCTGGCACCTCTGCAACTGGGGGCTGTGGGTCAGCTGGCACTGCCTCAGCTGCCCTAACTCCGCCACGACCGCGACCGCGTCCACGGCCTCTAGTAGGTGGTAGTGGTGGTCGTCCTCCACGTCCGGATGATCGAGTTCTCGCCATCTGCGAGAGAATAGAATGTCAAAGTTGAGTTCAAGTCAAAAGTAATCGCACGACAAGAATTCCAAGAATTGAAACTTTTCCTAAAAAGGTTTGCAGCCTCCCGAGGATAAGTACAGGCGTCCCCGCACCGATCCACGAGACTCTACCAACCGGCTCATGACTCGCGAGACCTATTAACCTAGGCTGTGATACCAACTTGTCACGACCCAAACCCTGGTCGTGATGGCGCCTAACACAATGCTAGGCAAGCCCGACCATATTATCCTTTTAACCAGCCAATTATTAAATAAATTAAACTTAAACAGTAGTTAGTCATAACAGGTGATAACCGAAACGTCAAAACATACAAAATACGGTCCCAAACATATCGTGGTGTCACGAGACTGAGCCTCTACAGAATAGCATCCTAATACAACCAAGTCTAGACAAATAGGAAATCAACAAGATGATAAGGAAGGAGAAAACAAGCTCTGCGGACGCTGGCAGATACCTCGTAATCTCCGCAAAAGTAGGTATGAATCAGCAGCTACAATGTCTCAACTGCTCTCGGGCACCTGTGGATCTGCACCAAAAAGTGCAGGGGAGTGGGGTGAGTATATTTCAACTCAGTGAGTAACAATAATAAATAATAACTGAAAGTAAGAACTCTTGTGCTATCACTTAGCAGTTCTAAGGCAACCTTCACAAGTACGTCATCACTATAGTAGTACTTTAACCTCCAATCTACGTTTATCTCTACAAGATTCCACACTGAACTAACCCTCGCTCGTACCCCTACGGTGTACGGCCATCTCGACATATAAAGGCACATACTTATATCTATAATGTATAAGTATCTAAGTAAATAGTAGGATATGATTAAGTATAATGCTGCGGCGCGCAGTCCGCTCCAATACATATACCGCTGCGGCGCGCAGCCCGCTCCATTTAACGTCGACGGCGCTCACTGGGGGTGTATACGGACTTCGGAGGGGCTCCCTAGGCCCAAGCACTATAATACTGCGGCGTGCAGCACGATCCACACAAATATTACTGCGGCGTGCAGTCCGATCCAATATATATATGTATATATCTCTATACTGTTGCGGCGCTCACTGGAATGTGTGCAGACTCAGACTCCGAAGGGGCTCCTACAGCCCAAGCGCAATAATACTGCGGCGTGCAGTCCGTCCCACATGTATATTACATGTATATCACATGTATATTACTGCGGCGTGCAGTCCGATCCAATATAGGTATCTATATACATAATACCTCATAATGGGTCCTCGACCCTAACCCAGTCAGTATGCACTTGGCCTCTCAGGCCCAATATAATATATCACAATGGGTCCTTGACCCTGTCTCGGTTAATATAGACTTGGCCTTTCGGGCCCAATATAACATCTCATAGTGGGTCCTCGACCCTATCTCATCTCAATCGGTATAAACTTGGCCATTCAGGCCCACTCAGCTAGAACAGGGAATTCCACCCTAGATAATCTCTCTCAATGTACACATCTAGTACAGGCTCATATTATGCTATGCAGCTAGAGCTATGGCTGAGTGTATATTTCCAACACGATGTAAAGGTCACCTAGCTCTATAGGTTCCCTAATGCTCTACAGATCGGCACAAGGCCCCAAACATGGCTATTAGCCCAATGGTACGGTTATAACATTATTAACAGTTGTACAACACAGTATTCTATTAGCCGGGAAGGACTAAGTCCGAACCCCCTATCACAATGTCACCACGCCCGTCATAGAACGCGTGTCTCATCTCAATATAGCACTGTAAAGTGCTAGTACGGGGTTTCAAACCCTCAGTGCATTGTTTACTACTACCACTCACCTCGAACCGGTAGAAGCTTCAATCCGCCTTGCGCTTGCCTCGCAAATCAATCTCCTCGGATGCCAAATCTGCTCAAAGTCATAGAGAATGCATCAATATACGCTAATTTCACGAAATTCATTCGAAATAACCCAATTTATATCAAAACCCACAAGTTGTCAAAACCCGACTTTTGGTACACTTGTCGAAAATTACAAAATTTACATATTCGGAATCCTCATCTCGATACGAGTCTAGGCATATAAATTTTACCAAAATCGGACTCCATTTGCCCACTCAAATCAGTGTTTTTCTTAAATTTAGGCCTAGGGCTCAAACCCACCTTAAATCTTCCATTTACAGGGATTTAACCAAGGATTTCATGTTAAAATGATGTAATTAAGCCACAAAACTTACCTCCAACGAATCCCCGATGAATTACCAGCAACTCCCGTGAGTTTCTCTCCCTAGAACTCAAAAATGGCGTTTTGGGTTAATGAACCCGAGAGCCCTCTGTTCTGTGATTTTAATTCACTGCCAGACGATTTTACCCTACGCGTTCGCGATGGTCTCCACGCGAACGCGATGCCTTGCTCCGTTTCTTCATCGCGAACGCGACGTAAAGTCACGCGTTCGCGAAGACCAATCTTCCTAGCCCGGATTTTTCCTCTACGCGTTCGCGTCCCATACCACGCGAACGCGATGCTTCGCCTTTTCCTCTTACGCGTCCGCGTCCTTCACCCACGCGAACGCGATGCGTTCCAACCTTCTTCTTCGCGAACGCGGCATGTTACCTCGCGAACGCGATGGCCAACTGGCCCCAGCCTACGCGAACGCGGCAGTGCCCTCGCGAACGCGATGACCATTTTCCCTCAGCCTACGCGAACGCGGGCCTAGCCCTCGCGAACGCGAAGGCTTAACTGGTGCCCAGTGGTCTGCAATTTACAGTAGACCATTTCTTGCTTCCAAATGCCGGATGATGGTCCGGATTCACCCCGAGGGCCCCGGGACCCCAACGAAAACCACCAACATACCCCAAAACACGATACGAACTTGTTCCAATCATAAAAACACCATCCTAAACATCAAAATCACCAATTACACACGGATTCAAGCCTAAATTTCTTAAAACTTTCCGAATTACACATTTGATGAAAAACCCGACCAAACGACGTCCGAATGACCTGAAATTTTGCAGGCACATCCAAAATCACCTAACGGAGCTACTGCAACTGTCGAAATTCCATTCCGACCCCCGGATCAAAATCTCACCTACCGTTCGGATTTCGCCAAAATTCAACCTTAGCCAATTCAAGCCTATTTCTACACGGGCCTCCAAATTCAATTCCGATCGCTCCCCTAAGTCACAAATCACCTTCCGGAACTAACCGAATCATCAGAATCCGATTCCGAGCCCTCTAACCAAATAGTCAACTCCGGGTTGACTTTCCTTATTCAAGCTTCCTCCAAAAAGGCTATATGCCTCATTTCCAATTTAATTTCACTCCTAAATCCCCCGATAGACTCTAACACTTATATAAAAGCATGAATTATGTAATTACAACATAACGGGGTGGTAATTCCCGTGACGACGGGCCGGGTCGTCACAATTATTTCGACTGCTACTAATCTATTTAAATCAGACTAACAGCTATCTAATTAAACTAATTACCACATACTGATATTGTTATGAATCTACCTATCAATTTCTGATTTAAACTAACTTTGCATGCTAGTGTTGTTAAAATACCTGTTCATTTTCAGATTCATTTTGATTCCTGATTTTAGTTATTAGGCTATTTGTTATCTTAGGTGATTGCGACTACCACTACTCTATCTCTACTCGCTATACTATTACATTGTTTTCAGCGTGTGTTCATGCTTCACAGAGTTATTTATACAACATTTCCTACTGAATTGCAGATTGAGCTACTTATATATAAATGTAAAAACAGCAACAATTAACAGAGAAAAGCTTTCAAAATCTCGAATCAAGCTTTCATTCATCAATTGACTTCGATTACACTTGCTTGAATAGAGAATGTGTAACTGATTCAGCAAAAATACCAATGAGTTCTAAGGGGAATAAGCAGGAACAACAGTTAAACCACAGCAGGCAATGCAACAACAATAGAAGTGAGTTCCAGCAGTCAATTGAATCCCAGAGAAGCAATACAGCAAATACTCAACAAAATAAACAATAGAGAACCACGAAACAACAGGAAATCCTCTACAGCTTTAAGAATAGGCTTCAATTAGAAACCCAGGCAGTTTTTACTCTATAATTCTATGTATGTATTTCTCTGAATTTTGATTTCCAAAATCCAGCCTCTAATCAGGCTCAAATGGAGTCTATTTATAGGTGAGACATGGTGAAAATTTGGGGGAGGGGGAGGGGGGAAGCTAGAATGTAAATTCTAGTTCCCTCCCCTGATTTTTACCAATTGTTACACTTTGATCCCACTTTCTGTTATTTCAGCATGTGCTGGAAGGTTCTATTGATTTCTTTTTGGGTCTATTACTAGTGTGCCCCTACTTGTTAAAGTTATTTAATAAGTTGCCTTTTATTTAGGTCCATTGTGCCCTTAGTTTTGTGCAATATTGCATAAATCATAGGGCTAAATGTCTTTAGTGTCCCTATAGGCTCTATTAAATCCACATTTATGCCATTTCCTATTCCCCTTATGCCCTTAAAGGCATTCATTATTTACCCGACCCATCCAGGTTAGGGATATGCTGTCTTCAACTACTATTTAACTTTTGGCCACTTTTAAGGAGTCTTTTAAGACTTGGCCAGATCTGAACTTCAATTTATTTCAATTTTAACCTTTTTTTGTTTCATTTTCTGTTATTAAAGCCAATTTGTAGGACTAGCCTGCTTTATTTACTTAAATCTATCTTATTTAAGGCCTAGCCAATCCAATGTTTGGACTTAGCTTTGCAATCTTAACCAATTAATGAACACAAGCCAATTTAGACTTTGCAAGTCTAACCAATTTCAGACTTAGGTTGTTTATTGCAGATTTAGCCCAATTAAAACTTAGCCAGTGATTTCAGAATTAGAGAATTATCAGAGTTGGTCAGTTACAAGACTGACCACTCTTTATTACTCATTTCAATTATGACCTCTTTTTCAATTTTAGCCATTTTTAACTACTTAAAGCATGCTTTCAAACTTAACCACTTTTCAAATTACTACACTATTGCAACTATAACCAATGTCACCTAAGCACATGAGGTATTAACAGTAATCAACTAACACAAAATCATTGCAAACATAGCCCTTTTCACATCAAATTGCATACATGGCCATGAAATCAAAATTACTTCTCATTTGACCAAAACTCAGAAAAGAGATTGAATATTGTTGAATTTCAATCAAAAGACTTATAATCCAGATTCCAAACACAGTATATCAATTGAATATAAGCAGGCATAGTCATAACTTTTCTCATGTCAAAAAGACTACTAAAACCCTAATCATGCTCGATGTATTTGACTAAGCATAGATAGGCATAAATTTATCAAAGAAGCTTTAAAGAAGACATGATTTAAATAGAGAAACATAACTAAATAGAGATTTTCAGAAGATAAGACTAATCTAAACATGCAGTGACTTAAACGACTAACAAGCAAAAGAATCTAACAGAAAGTATACTAAAAACCTGAAGATGATGAAGAAGTAAACAAAGAAGACAAAGAATCACAGAAAAATGTAAAAGCAGACAAAAGAGAGGAGGGGAACTTAGCTTTCAGGATCTGTCTCCTATGCTATCACCTTTTCTTGTTATTTTCTTTTTCTTTTTCTTTTAGGCTTCAAGTCAAAGCTTTTTCCAGTTTTTTTTTGTTTCCTTTTTTTCGTTTTCTTTTTCAAACTTCAAGACGAAGTCTTTTTTTTTCAGTGGCAGGAATAGGTTTGGGGTGTCAAGGGGGAAGGGTTTTTTCAAGGTTAGTTTTTAGGTCGGCCGGAGTTAGGGTTCTGGCGACCTATTTTGGGATATTTATATATTTTGGGGGATATCGAAGGAAACCAGGTACGGCGGGTTATTGATTAGGTTATGAGGATCATATGGTGTAAATTTGGGAGGGGTTTGCATAGTTTTGGTCACTAGAGAGAAACTCCGATGACCGGGATTTCAAGAAAGTGAAGGTTTTTTAGGGTTCTTTGGGTTTTGAGGGTATTTTATGATGGAGAAGAAGGAGATGAAGGTTTTGGGGCTGGGGTTGGCCGGAGACCACCATGCGAGACGACCAGTCTCCATGGCCGACGGTGAGAAGAAGGGAGAAGAAAAAGACGAAGTGAGGCGGCTAAGGTTTGGAAGTGAGGGAATGGCCGGTCTCTGAAGAGACCGGACCATTATATACTTGGGGCGTTTTATAAAATCCTGGCCGTTAGATCAAGTGAGATCGATGGCCAGGATTAACTCCCCTCAAAACGGTGTAGTTTGAATTAAATGAGAGATTAGCTCTCATCCGTTAGATTTAGTGTGACGGACAGTTGGGATTTGATCTCAGGGTTTGATTAATTAATTGGTTCTGATCAAAGTCTCAGCCATTGGATTTAGTGTGATGGACGGCTGAGATCATTTTATTTCAAACTGGTTTGGGCCGGATCTCTCAGAATGCTTTGGGCCAGTGCACATGGGTTGGCATTTGGCCTAGTTCTCTTATTTTTGTATTTTTCTTTGTATTTTAATTATTTTTGTGGTATTTTCTTTTGTATTTTATTTTTTTCTTTTTTTATTGTTTTCAATTATTCAACTTCATACTTCCTCTAATTTTTTGATATTTTTTGACATTTTCTACTATTTTTCCTTAATTTTCATTATTATTGCCTCTTTTTTGTTAATTTTCCTTTTAACCTCTTAAATTGAAATACTTGTATTTAGCCTTTGTTTTAAAATTTTCTAATTTTAATTTCTAATAGTTTGCACACACAAATGCATCTTATTTCAATCAAAGCATATAATTGCACACAAAAGTATTTTTTATTTTAATTTTAGAATTTATTGCTTAGGGCAAAAATCACGTGCTCACAGGGAGGGTCCAACTTTTCTTCTTCATTCTTTTGGCTCTTTGGATGTCGGTATAAGTAGGTTTAAATCCCAAGCCAAAGGTATCATTATTTCCCGATAAGTGGACAGGCTGTGTTATTCCCTGTAAAGCTATCCCCAAACCTTTCCCGGGTGCGAACCCATTTCTAATCATTTCTTTAGCCACCATTACTGTTGAAGGTGCCATTGCAGGAATTGGCATGCTCTCTCCTTCGGATATCTTGTTAACTACCACTGCATCCGTCACCTGATACACCCATGGGCCCTTGTCCCCTTTGATTTCTTCAAAAGGCATTATGGTGTTACAAGCATCTTCATCTCCACGCACTGTAATTTCTTGCTGCTCCCATTCGAATTTTACCATCTGGTGCAGTGAAGATGGTACAGCTTTTGTCGCATGGATCCATGGTCGTCCCAGTAATAGATTATAAGAAACAGTGACATCCAACACCTGGAATTCCATGGTAAAGTCCACCGGTCCAATGGTGACTTCAAGCACAATGTCTCCCAAAGTATTTTTGCTCCCTTTGTCAAACCCTCGAACACTCACACTGTTTCGACGGATTCTATCAGGATTAATCTTCAGTTATCCCAGAGTTGAGAGTGGACAAATGTTTGCACTTGACCTGTTATCTATTAGGACCCGAGTAACCACAAATTCTTCACTTTTGACGGTGAGATAAAGTGCTTTGTTGTGCTCCGTCCCTTCAATTGGCAATTCATTATCCGAGAATGTTATCTTGTTCGTCTCAAAAATTTTGTTCGTGATCTTTTCAAGATGGCAAACTGATATTTTCTCTAGGACATGTGCTTCGTTCAGAATCTTTAATAATGCCTTCATGTGCTCTTCTAAATGGATTAACAATGAAAGCAATGAAATTTGTGCAGGCATCTTTCTCAACTACTCTACTATATAATAGTTTTAAGCTTTTATCTTCATCAAAAACTCTTCTCCTTCTTCTTCAGAAACCGGTTTCTTCACATGACTCTCCTTCACCACCTTCGTTTTCCTTAACTCTTCCGGGGCAAAGCATCGCCCGGAACGAGTGAGGCCATGTGTTTCATTGACCTCTCCTGTAACCTCCTTTGCCCTTTACATCACTGTGACTTTGTTGTAGTTCCAAGGGATGGCTTTAGTATCTAACACTGGGATTTGCACCACTGATTTTATGACTACGGGTTCCACGTATGCTCCTTTTATCGTCAACAACGGTTTAACTCCTGGCACCATAATTTTCATAGTTTCAAACACTGGCGACTTTTTCACTGGTAACTCGGCTGTCGCTTTCTCTTTCTCAACCTCTTTCTCCACTTTGCTATTGGCTTTTATCATCATTACAGATTGGGACGGTTTCTTGCTGCTTTCTCCTTGCTCTAACTCTATCATGTGTGTCTCATGATGAGCTGGTAATGGATTCTGAGTAATATTAGGCGTCTTTGGAGCCTGCACCTCGATCCTCCTAGTGTTAATGAGCTCCTGTATAGCAGATTTCAAGTGCCAACACTTTTCAGTATCGTGCCCTGGCGCTACAGAGCAATATTCACACCTGACTGACTGGTCAATGCTTCTGGGTGGTAGATTTGGAAGTTTTGCCTCAATCGGGCTTAGCATCCCCAACTCCTTTAGGGGATGATAGAGACTGGTGTAAGACTCCCCCAGTGGATTGAATGTTTTCTTTGTTCGGGCTCTGTTTCTCATTTCTGGATCCGGACGGAAGTTGGGTCTATTTCCATTCTTATAGGTTCTGGAAGGTGGGTAGGTGTTTTGTGCGTGGTAGACGTTTTGTGGAGTTTGGACTCGCCATACATGCGGAGGCGGTGGGTAATGTTAAGTATGTGGGATGGAATAATGTGGGGTAGTGGGTGGATAATATGGTGAAGGTAGGTTGTATGGTGCTGGTGGGTCTGATTGGTATGGGCGAGGTGGGTGATGGTATGTATTTGGCCCCGAGACCACGGTCTACTTTCAACAACTGCAACCTCTTCCTTCTTCTTTTTACCAATAGATCCCCTATTTCCGGTTTGTATCGCCTGATTCGTGGCCTTGATAGCCGAAAAGCTCATGATTTTGTTGGTTTTCAACCCTTCCTCTACGAAACTCACCATTTTCACCACTTCATTAAAAGTTTTAACAATAGCTGATACCAGATGACCATAGTAAGTAGTCTCTAAGGCATGCAGAAAACAAGCCACCATTTCTGTTTCCTTCATAGGAGGATCTACTCGTGCCGCTTGTTCTCTCGATCTAAAGCCGTTCTCCCGAAAACTTTCTTCGGGCTTCTTTTCCATCTTTGTTAGTGACAGCCTGTCTGGAATTATCTCCAAGTTGTATTGGAAGTAGTTAGCAAATGACTGAGCTAGATCATCCCAGATGAACCATGTGGTGTGATCCTGACGTGTATACAACTCCAGCGTAGAACCGTTCAGACTCTGGCCAAAATACGCCATCAATAGTTCATCTCTTCCCCCTGCACCATGCATCTTGCTACAATAACCCCTAAGATGGGCTATCGGATCCCCGTGTCCATCGTACATGTCGAACTTAGGTAGCTTGAATCCAACCGGGAGCTGCACTTCTGGGAACAAACACAAATCTTTATATGCGACGCTCACTTGGCCTCCTAGCCCTTGTATGTTACGGAAAGATTATTCTAAACTTCTCATCTTCCGTGCCATTTCTTCTCGCTCCAAGTTCTTGGCGGGCATTTCTTCTGTCATCTCCATAAGTGGGGTATAGGAGTCATGCTGCCTGAATGTCGGCTCCGGTGGATAGTAATGTGTATCTTGCACATGCAACACTGGTTCACTTGACGATGTATGCGGAGCAACAGGTGGTGGTGCCACATACACCGGGGCGACCTGTAGTTGAGGTGGAATCTGTTTGGATAGTGGTGGTGGTGCCTGCGAAGTTGTGGCATAGTAGTGTTGGTAATTTGGGTACGTGGATGATGAGTTCATGGTAGGTGGTTCAGGATTAGGGTTTGCGGGAGGGACATATGCTGGATTGGCTGGATATGTGGGTAAAGGTTGACCTCTTTACCAGGCTTGGTACATTTCCGACATTTGCTGCTTTAGCTTATACATCTCCTCTTTCATTCTCGCAACATCCACAACCTCTTCTTCCTGTACTGGGTCCATGATAGTTGGTTCAATCTCCTGAGTCACAGCCTTAGACATAGCTTTTGATCGTGTGTTGTAATGATGATTTGCCAGAATGCCAGCTGCCAGCTGAAATCTAATTCTCATCAACAACAACACTTGTTAATAGTTAGTTCACAAAGGGTAAAATGTAATGATTAAAAATCACAACTTTTGCCCTTGATCATTATGCATCATTCCGGCACTTATTCCATTTTGAATTGACATTCATCTCTTCTTTCTCTTTTTCTTTTTTCATTCAACTTTTTTTTATTTCTTTCTCTTGTTTTTCTCTCTCTCTTTTTTTTCATTTTTTTTATTCAATTTGTTTTCATTTTCAAATTTTCATCCTTTTTCATCATTTTGTTTTTCAATTTTTTCTTTTTCGTTCCTAGATATTTTCCTATCGCCCAAATAATTGGTATAAAGCTGAAAACGATTAGCAACAAACTTCTTTTGGAACTTTTCATTGATACTCAAAAAAATTAATTACAAAATGATGTTGTGCTACTAATGCAAAAGGAGTACAGATACAAAATGCATGCCCTATGAGTACATTAATGCTCCTAATGCAAGCGAGACGTCGTTCGGTCTTGCCGCGGGCCTATATGCCAATTCACTTTGGAGTTTACCTAGGTCGGACATGACTTGCTTTACAAAGAACTTTACGGCTGATACAAATGTTACCTGGGACATATCTTCGCACAATTGGCCTTTTCTGGTCATGTACTGAGCAATATTGACTATTCTTTCTCGAATGATCCCTTTTTCTTGAAGCAGCCTACTGATCTGTTTGGCACGAACGTCTAAGGTTTGTTGGTTCTCTTTCTGTAGTTGTTGTAACTCAAAATCTAATCGAGCCATAGCCGTGTTACAATGTTCTCTTTCTTCTTCAAACTCTTTGATTATCTTGCTACTTTTGATTGTGGCTGTAATGACTTTCTTTCTCAATCGAGCTACCTCAACTTCATGTTTATCTTGTAGTTGTTGAACCATTCTAGCTCTTTCCTCGGCATCTCTGGCCAGTTGCTTCCGAACCCTGACTAACTCCTTTTCTACTTTATCAAGATCGACGCTGTAGTCATTCACTTTGCGCCGAAGATTTTCAATTAATTTCTCATCTCGGGCTAGGCGAACTGGGGTCTCAGATGTAATTTTAATTTTTGCAACTTGAGCCTTTAAGATTTCGTTCTCTTTCCTCAACTTCTTCTTTTCTCCTTCGTCAGATGCTACCTGTAAACCACTTTCGAATTGGAGATCTCGAAGCTGCTTCTGTAATAAACTAATCTTGGCTCTATACTCATTTTCTTTGGCCACCCAATTTTTGTATTCCTTAGACTGCTCGGCCAAATCTTGAATGTGAGGCCTTTTCAATGGTCTATCATGCTCAATACCCCGATGATACCATGTGGCATACCCCGACGATACTTCTCCCTAAGCTCTGTTTTCCACACAAGTTTCTACCTTCAAACTTTGACACTCATTCCAAATCTGTCGGATCTTTGCTTCCGGGAATTGCCCATACGGACTAATCTCTATTGCTTGCTAACTGAGGTCCCCATCTTTTGGTATAACTTGATATCTCCCAAGCTATCGTAGGACCCTGTACGGTGCATAAGGCTGGATGCTTTTTAAGCCCATGATCAAGAAATGTAACCCTTCCATCGGCATGTATATCACCTCATCGAGGGGCAACTATCCTTATGCCCAATCAATTTGGCTGTCGGTCAATGATCGTAAGTATGAAATCCAACCTTTAGCTCCCTCCGGCAGCTTAAGTTCTTTTGTTCTCGTATAGAATTCTTTAAGGCACGTTCTTTCAGACGGCCCATAGCTTGAGAATGAAGGATGGCGGCATAGATGTTCTATCAACCAAATTTGCAGAATCAAGTTACATCCTTCAAAGAAGTCGTGCCCTACTTTACATGTTGTAAGGGCGTGATAGATATCGTCTATGATCATTTGGGACAAAGTGCAATTATCTTGTACGAGCAAAGTGCTTTCCACATTGGCGACTCTTGTATCAATGTGCCCATCATTTCTTGGAAATATGATTAGCCCGAGAAACACCACCAAAAAGCCGAATCGTTGATGTTCCTCCCATTTGGCTCAGTTTGACTTACTATAGAGTTTGTTCGTAGGGTCATTGAAACCCCGGACATGTCCATATCTACTGTAGATGAAGTTTAAGGAGCAAAACCCATTAGCCAAATCCTCGTTGTGGACATTCCGAGCAATCTTCAGAGAGTCAAGGAATCGGTGCACCATTATCGCTCTCGGAGCCACCGGGTATTTCTCTTTTAGGGGGACCTCATTTTTCCCTATGTAGTAAGCAACTTCGTCAAGAGTAGGAGTGAGTTCAAAGTCCGAGAAATGTAGGACATTATGTGCACGATCCCAGCATGTGACAAGTGCTCGAATTATATCGCCTCGAGGAATTATGTCCATTAATCCCGTAAGGTCCTTCAAATAACATTTGATCCAATCTTGTCCTTCCTGACCCATGTCGTTCCACCATAATCTTAGCTCCAAATGGATTTTATTCATTAGAGTTAATGGTTCATTCTGTACTGTGCTCATCCTGCACATTTATTAAAGGCAATTTTATTCAGAAAAAAGGAGAAATATTTTTTCAAAGCCAATTTTCATTTTATAACCTTCTCAGGTTTCTATTTTGAAAAAGGAAAAGACATGATTTTCGAAGTGGCCATTTTTGCCAAAACAGCCTTCCGGCGTCCATTCAAAACATTCAACTATTTCAAAAAATAGCGGTCACCTCGATTATTTGAAACTAAAATATTTTTTTTGGTCATTTTCTAAAAGGGGTGGTTGGATTCGTTCAAGGGTTGCCTACGTATCCCACCTAACGGCGAGAATCAAACATGCATAGTTCGGTCAGATTATTTGACCAATTATTTCAACAACAATGTTCTTTCCTATTTTTTCCAAATTTTCTTTTCAAATTTCTAACAACTCTTTTGCCAACATCTCTCTTTTTCTTTTTTTTTTTCAAAATATTCTCTTTCTATTTTCTCGGGAATTTTCCCGGTCCGCATAATGATCAAAAACAATTAAAAATGCAACATATAATATGCTCGATCTTTAATTACCGGGTCACCTGTCCTAGACAAACCCAACCCCTATGTTGAGTCCCCTAAGTCAGTTATGATACAAATAATCGTCCTAGACTTATGTTCAATATCTTATAGTTTCATAGAGTGCTAGACCGTGCACCCGAGTGGACAACTCGGATCGAGGAGGGGGCTACGTACCGGTGACCCGCGGGGTCATTCAGCTTTGTAACTTATCTGACCTCTATTTCTTATTTTGGGTATAACTTAACAGAAAGAGGAGTCTCAACCAGTAAGCACATCCCCGGAGGTGAAGAAGAGAAGGATTTTTAGAACAATTTATATATAAAATCCACATAGTATCAAAGCGGTAAACACGTAGCATGTTGTTCAAAGCATATAACAAAGTCAACTAATACCGAGAACGGCAATTCTAACGAGCTTGACTTCTGAAACCTGAAACCGAAGTTCTGGGTTACTTATCCCCAGCAAAGTCGCCAGAGCTATCACACCTCCCTTTTTACTACCTTTTGGTTTAATTTCCGATCAAGAGAATAAGGTATATCTCGATGTTATGAATACCCTGGGAAGGATATAATAACAACGAGGAAGGAGTTTTTCCAAATAAAGGACAATTGGTCCGGGATTTTATTTATAATTTCAGAGTCACCACTTGGGAAGATAATGGTATCCCAAGTCACCGGTTAATCCCGAATCCGAGGAAATTGACTCTGTTTTTATCAGTCTGCGCAACGAGAAATCCGGATAAGGAATTCTGTTAACCCGGAAGAAGGTGTTAGGCACTCCCGGATTCCGTTGTTTTAGCACGGTCGCTCAACTGTCATTTTCGGTTTTATATGACTTGTTACATGCCTTTTAACAATATATACGTGTTTCAAATTTGATATTTTTTACGAATTACAACATTGCGAAAACGTATTTCGAGTCACACCGCAACCGATACGCCTGTGACTCTTAACACGTTTCGGCTTCGCCGGGATTTATGATTTGAGTCACATCAAATGTGCACTCGTATTAAGGAAAATATATTCTTAAATCATGCCTAAATCGTCTATCGGCTTTTAATATTTTGGAAAGGGTTGTGAAATTATCTAACAACCTTTCCGAGTCTAACATATATAACTTACTCATTTATTTGGGTGCCCCGCTGTTTCGTTTTCAATGCGAGGCTCATCCCAACTTATTTTTTACAGTCTGATCCTAATATGTACTATGTGTTTCTATTTGGTTTTTCCTTAGTTGTTATTCCCTGCATCAGAATCCAGGCCTTATTTCTATTTATACATGGGCCTGGATTTGGGCTTAACATATATCAAACTACATTCCTGGGTATTGAAAACCGAGGAACGCGCTGAATCACGTTCAACAGAGGCCCAGTATCAGACTTACACAACTCTGGGCCTTCGCAGTCTGTTAGGCCCAGATCAGATATCATTATAAAATAGAAATAGAAATCAGAAAACATCATATACATAAAAGATTGATACTCAGAAGACAAGAGAACTTGAACTATTTTTTATTTAATAAGAAGAAAATGAAGTACAGAAATACACTAATAAACTCTAACTTTAAATGTTCAATGTGAATTAACTCTAATTAACAGATTGATTTTGTTTTTACGTTTGACAGCTATTTAAACTACTGAATTCCAGTTATTTAATATCTAATACTAATCCATATTATTGATAACATGCTATACTCAATCATTTACAATTTTCAGAAAAGCTTATTGAATGGTTAGACTTGAGACTAACTTAACAAGATATGTGACTTCATTCAACTGTAGTGTTTCGTTAACTACTAATGTTGTTCAAATTATTCTGATTAGTTTCGATTTAAACCAGCTACTGCACGATAGTATTGTCAATTAGCTATTCGTTTGCAAGTTTAATTTTTATACCAGATTTAGTTATTAACCTATTTTATTTAACTAGGTGATTATGATTAACTATTACTACACTAATCTACTAACTACACTATTACATTGTTTTTAGCTCATCTGTACCTCTCATTGAGTTAATTACAACATTTCCTACCAAATTACAAATTAAACTAAGCTAAATGAACTACAAGATGAAAATAGATCTGAAAATCAGTGACATAAACTTGTACCAAACAGATAATTTATTTCTTCAACTCAAACTCCAACTACAATTACATGGTTTGAATTGTGTACCTGATTCAGCAACAGAAAACCAATGAGTCTAAGGGAGAATAGGCAGGAAATAGCAGTTATACCACGACAGACAATGCAACATCAATAGGAGATTGAATTCACAGCAATCAAATTGAATCCCATAGAACAGCAAAGCAAATACCCAGCAGCAAGCAATAGAAAACCAGTAAAAACCAATAGAAGATTTCCTACAGCTTCAGGAATAAGCTTTGACTAAAACCCAGGCAGATTGTCCATGTCTAGGTATGATGTTTTCAGCTCTTATTTAAGTTCTGGCCAGTATTAGTAAGTCATTTAAGACTTGGCCAGATTTGAACTTCCATTTTAGCCTATTTTCTTTTCATTTTCTGTTATTAGAGTTAATTTGCAGGACTGGCCTGCTTATTTACCTAAGTTCATACTAGTCAAAGTTTAACCAGTTCAAAACTGGACTTGGCTTTGCAAATTTAGTCAATTAGTTATGACTGACCACTTAGAATTAGCTAAGACTTGCAGAGCTTAGCCAGTTTCAGACTTAAGTCTGTTTATTACAAAATTAGCCAATTTTAGAACTTAGCCATTTAAACATAAAGAACTACAGAATTGGTCAGTTACAAAACTGACCACTCTTATTACTTATTTCAATTATGACCATTTTTATGTTGGTTTCAATTTTAGCATATTTAACTAATTAACATGCTTTCAGACTTAGTCATTTATCTAATTACCAATCTATTACAGCTATAACCAATATCCCTAAGCACATTAGTCTTAATAACAGTCAAACAACACAAAATTATTGCAGATATAGCCCTTTCACATTAAATTGCATACATAGCCATAAAATCAGAATCACTTGCTATTTAACCAAAACTCAGGGGGGAAATTGAATATTGTTGAATTTCAATCAAACTAACTCATAATTCATATTTCAAACAGAGTATGTCAATTAAACGCAAAGAAGGCATAATCAGAACTTTCTCATGTCAAAGACTAATAAAAACCCTAACATACTCGGGTATATTTGATTAAGTATAATAGGCGGAATTATCAAAGAGACTCAAAGAGACATGCTATTAAGAGAGAAACATAACTAAAATAGAGATTATTTCAAGGAATGAAACTGATCTAAACATGCAATTAGCTAAACGACTAAAAAGAAAAAGAAATCAGACACAAAAGCATGCTAAAACAGAAAAAGATGAAGATGAATCATGTAAACAGAACTTAACAAGAACGAACACAAAAACATAAAAAGAAAGAAATAAAGGAAGGGGAACGCAGCTTTGCAGGATCTGTCTCCTGTTCTATTTCCCTTTTATCTTTTTTCTTTTTTTTTGTTCTTTTTCCTTTTCTTCTTTTCCTTCTTTTTCCATTTTTGTTTTCAGACTTCAAGTTGAAGTCTTTTATTTATCTTTATTAGCAGAGACAGGTTCAAGGTGCTAGAAGGGAGGGGTTTTGTTTTGGGGTTTGGTTTTGGGTCGACCGGAGTTGGGGTTCCGGCGACCTATTTTTGAAGATTCGAACAAATGGAGTGATACTCGAGAGAAATGGTTTGTGAGAGGTGAGAGATCAGGGGATGAGGGTTAGATGGTGTTAATCTGGGAGTCGTTCTCATAGGTTATGGTCACCGGAGAAGAACTCCGATGACCAAAATTTCAAGAAGCTAGGGTTTTCAAGGTTTCTTGGGTTTTTCATGGTGGCTTGTGGTGGGGAAACAAGGAGAAGGAGGTTTAGGAGGTAAGAGGTGGCTGGAGGCGGCCATGGAAATGGGCCAGTCTCCATCGCCGGCGAAGCTTCGAGAAGGAGACGAGGGGTAGAGAGAGGGCGGCTAGGGTTAAGCGTGTAATGAAATTGCCTGTCTCTGAAGAGAGACCAGGCTTATATACCTGTAACGCTCGATCGATCCATGGCCGTTGCATCAATTGATATCGACCGTCAGGGTTGTTTTCCTTAAGATGGTAACGTTTGGTTAAAAACCCAGGCTATCTCACATCCGTCAGATCTCAAGACACGGATGGCTCAGATTTGGTCAAAGATCTTATTATTTTGATTAATTCCGGATAAAGCCTCAGCCGTTGGATTTAAAGAGACGAACGGCTGAGATTGTTTCTTGCATAGAGACGGGACCGGATCTTTTAATTGGTTTGGGCCAAATATGTATTGGGTTTGCATATTTGGCCAAATTTTATATTTTTGTGTATTTCCTTTGTATTTAATTATTTTTACGTTATTTTCTTTTGTATTTCATTTTCCTCTTTTTGTATTCTTTTGAATTATTCAATTTCCTATTTTTTCCAATTTGTCTGATATTTTTTGATGTTTTTTGCTATTTTTCTCTAATTTTCGGTATTATTGCATTTTTGTTAATTTTTCTTTATAATTCCTTTAATTGTAATACTTGTACTCAACCTATTTTTTTTTAAATTTTTCTAACATTAATTTCTAATTGTTTGCACACACAAATGCATTTTATTTCAATAAAAACATATAATTGCACCCAAAAATATTATTTATTTTAGATTTGAAATTTATTGCTTAGGGCAAAAATTACGTGCGCACAGCCCTCTTCTCTGTTCTAGGTCTTTTCATCTCAGATGACCATGGTCAAATAATTTTAGATACAAAGCATTATTTTTCCAAGACGTGCAAGGCGCCCCCAGCCTTCCAACGGGAAAGACTTCAACATAAAAGTAAATTTCCATTCTTCTTGTTCCCGCAGCAGACGTGTGCTTGGTTGAAGCTGCATTTAGGAAGGATCAGCAGCGGTGCATATATGATATTTTAAGGACAAGAAATAGTCGATTAGACTATTCTTTATGTAGATGTAGTGGACAAGTTCTCCGTGTTGGGATATGCATTCGGATTTCCACAGCTATTCTAAGACTGTGCTGAATCCAACCATTGCACGTTCCCTCTTTGGCTAAACCACCACTGTAGGCTAAACCTTTTGCCTGGCTGGCACTTACTCAAGTTAGAGTTTTCCGCTCTCTCAAAATTCTTGTACACTTGCGAGTATTCTCCTCGGTCCTACAATGAGATGTGGGTTCAATTCCCGCTATGCCTCATCCTAGTAGGTGTTTGCGCCATTGGGCTAGCTAAACTTTCTTTGATCTAGTGTGTTTCCGCTGCTGTTCAGGCTTACTCAGCAGAAAGCTAAATCTCTTCTCCTGCGTTAGCTTGAGCTCACCCCGACAGACTCTGGCATGGCACCCGTCACCATACATAGGTAATAGCATGTCCCAATGCTATCTTCCTCGAAGTTGCGGCTCAATATGATCTTGTTTAAGGAGGAGGATGCACTAAATGGACCAATGGAGCACTGTCGGGTAGATAGCCCTTGATCCGAGATATCTTTTTAACAAAAAAGAGTTGGATTTGCCGGCCTTCGCCGAAGAAGACTGTTCATATAGTAGTAGGTTTAAGGACCGGTTCAAACCATCTCATAGGTCGTCTTCAATACAAAAGGTCAATTCAGTGGTCAAGTTAAAGGGGGAGGGTCAATTTTTTTATTGATCGAGAAAGCTTGGGCGGGCCCCCAACCATTAGCACATTCTAAGATTTAGATAACTAATTGGTTGGGAATCATGAATTATCATGTCTTGATGGTCAGTATAAAATCTTGCTCTACCCATTTTTATTCTTTCGCTTTTTAGTAAGTAGTCAAGGAGCTAGACGAAGATCACTGAGTTGTCTTCTTTGTGATTTGCAAATGGGTTTACTGTCATCCCTGAACAATTTGGCTGGAGTTTTAGAGGGAGAAATAATCCGCTCATGATGCATGGAAAGTAGGGGAAGATTCTGATTCAAAAGCTTATGTGATAGATCACGTCGAACAAAAGCACATAAGAAAGAAGATGATAACTTTTGGTTTATTTGATACTTATTTTGACATGGTTCATAAGGTTACAACACATACAAAACCCGAAAATGCCCTACCACTATGGCTCCCCATTTACTTTCATATGCTCGTCCTTCAGAAATACAGGGGAAAGATGACTTCTGTAATGAAGGATCTAGACTTAGATGAGACAAAGCAGAGACAATTCTATACGAAGAAGATCGGTCCACTTACAAAAATACCTGAACGAGAAGGGATTAGTTCTGTCAACTATTTTAGTTATCAGAATGGTTATACCATGGAAATATCGCAGACCATCTTTCAAAAATGAACTCGACGCATTTCGTTTGTGGCCAAACCCATAGAACTTTATGTATGCCTATCTTATACATGGACTACAAAAATGCATTCCTCAAAATCCCCACGGAGCAGTATTCAAATTAAGACTACAATCATACAGATTCAATAAATTATTTAATATTGGACCAGTCCTTGAATAGTTAAAAATGATGTGGTGTCCAAGATATGAACTCCTTAAAGAAAGGATGACTCTCATCAATTTAGTCTATTATGGTTTTGTTTACCATTGTGGACTGTTAAGCTCAGTTCTAGCAATTGCCATCTCACAAAATTGGTCCATTCGCCAACTTGACGTGAAAAATGCTTTCCTCCATGGTCTTTGACTTTAAGAGGAATACATGCAAAAACCTCCTAGATTTGTTGATCCTTATAAGACTACTCATCTTTGTTGCTTTCATAAGGCCATTGTTGGTCTTCATCAAGCACAATTGAAATGCTTTCAATGGTTCAGTACCTATCATCTCCAAAGTGGCTTTCGTCAGAGTGTTGTGAATACCTCCATCTATTTTTCTTCACCATTCCTCTAATGTCTGTATCGTCTGTTTGCTTTATGTTGATGACATCATCTTAACTGGTGACAATGGATCTCTTCTTTCTCAATTGATTCACCGTCTCAGTAAATATTTTTCCAGGAAGGACTTGCGTTATCTCAATGACTTCCTTGGCATTGAAGCTCAACGTGACTCCTCTGGCCTTCTTCCGTCACAAAACAAATATGGTTTAGATTGATTACATCGGACCAACATGCTTGGATGAAAACATTGTGCTATACAAATTTCTTCCGGTTCTAAACTTTTAGTTTTGGATGGTAAACCTCCTTCTGATCCTCAGGTCGATTGGAGTACTGTTGGTGCTCTCCATTATATCACTCTCACTCGATCGGACCTCCGCTATATTGTTGATCATGCCTTCCAGTTTATGGCCAATCCCATCACTGTTCATGATCAGTGTCTTAAACGTATTTTAAGGTATTTGAAAGGCACTCTCCATTATATTATGGTCTTAGATTTCTCATCGCCCTATCTCAACAATATTTTTTGTTATGCTTATGCGGGGCTGGTTGTCCAACAATTCATCGCTCAACCACTGGATTCTGCATTTACTTTGGTGACAATCTAATTTTTTGGGGCTCTAAAAAGAAACCAACAGTTGCCCGCGCTAGTGCATAAGCTGAATACAAAGCATTAGCTATCACTCCTTTTGAAATTTGATGGCTCTCCTAGTTTCTAAAGGATTTACATGTGTCAATTCCTCACCCATTCCTTCTCTTTTGTGACAACTCTTCATACTATGCTTCCTCCTTGTTCCTTTCAATGTTGCACCTTGTCGTAAGTTCTCGCCGTCCTTATTGCGTGCTTCTTCAGTATCTCCTCTGGAAGCAGCAACAGGATGCGACAAACTAGAAGATTAAGATGGCACCGCAACTAGCCTAGCTTTTACTTTCTTTCAAATCAGAATGTTCTCCTGCTTCAATAATGTGTTCCTACTACAATAGTCGTTAATGAAATGGCTAAAAGTAGGCTCGGGGAAGGAAGAAAATGAATTTTGAAATCCCAAAAATGAGGAATAATCTATTTTCTGTCTTGTTGTATCCATAGTGGAATAAGCCTTGGCATCAACATCAGCATAACCATCTCTATCTGAAACATCAGAATCCTCGTCAGCAGACGAACCCATAGAAAAAAGCTGCCACTTAATAATTTGCCGAACCAACAAACTTATACAAAAAAGTACAAACTAGGGTGATCGTAGATCAGGGAAGGGTTTAGAATCATATAGGAAAAGATAGGTAACCAAAAGTGACTAAAGGCTACCAAGACTTTAGAGGCCACTCATAATTAATACACGAAACCCAAAATTATCAGCTTCAGCAATAAGTTCTAGACCCCTTCAGAGAAGCTAGAAAAGCATCTGATGGTAATGTGGAAGCTAAAGGATATAAGGTTACCACCCTCTAAATAAAGATCAAGATATATAGTCAAACAAAAGGTAGGGTGTTTCATTTTGAAAATAAACAACTCAGAAAGCTTGATATGAGACGTTACATAGCTCTTTAGGAAGGCAATAAGAACAAGATTCCATAGAGAAGCTCCATCAAGAATAGAAGCAAGCAAGTTCCAGCAGTGTCAAAGTCAAATAAGAAGGGCCTTGAGCCCGGTACTCTTTCTTCAAGCTATCACGTCCATCCAAGCCTATTTCTTCTGTAACAGCAAAAAGAAAAGACTGACCGCTACTACTACTTTCACTACTACTGTCACACCTTCTTTTTCTTTTACCTAATTGAAGAACATATTTACTAATCCCGGGAAGGGATATAATAAAAAGGAAGGAGTTTTTCCAATTTAAGGACAGTTGGAATAGCATTCATTTATTTAGTTTCAGAGTTGCCACTTGGGAGATTAATGGCGTTCCAAGTTACCGGTTGAATCCCGAACCGAGGAAAATTCGACTCTGTTACAGTTTGCGAACTAGAAATCTGAATAAGGAATTTTGTTAATTCGGGGGAAGGTGTTAGGCACTCCCGAATTTCGTGGTTCTAGCATGGCTGATCGACTATTATATTTGTTTTTATCTAATTTCTATATGTTCCATTTTTATGTGCATTTATTAATATTCCACTTTATTATTTAATTTTACAAAGAATTACAATGTCGTGAAAATATACTTCGGGCCACGCCGTACCAGTACGCCCCTGGCTTTCAACACGTTGCGACTTCGTTGAGATTTGGATTTGAGTCACATAAATGTACACCAATATTAAAAAGGTAATATTATTACAAATCATGCCTAAAGTATCTACGTCTTTGTTAGCTTTGGGAAAGACCGTGAAATTTACTAAACGTTTCTTCCGACTCTAAGATTTTCAGAATGATTTATTTGAGGGCCTCGCAATTGTGTATTTAATGCGGCGAGGCTCATCTCATTTTATTAAGGTCATATCTAAAGGATACTATATTTTTCTATGTGTTTTTGTCTCTAATAACAAAGGGAAAATCTTAATTGTTTATCATGACCGAATAATTTGCATTTTTTGGGCCACAAACTCATAAAAGTCTAGTATTATTTTATATTGGGCTTGACTACAACCCATGTAGTATCCAGTCCAAGTTAAATCTGCTGAAGCTCAAATTCAGTCCGTTCGCGTAAATAATCTACTAATGGCCCAAACAAGTGTATTTTTATATTGTATGATACAGGCCTAAGTATAATCTTAACATTTATTGAATTTGGGCCTTTCATTTGGACTTTTTCTCAAACTCACTCGCAGCAGAAGATATATCTGTTACTTCATTTTCTGATTATTACAATTCAAATTCAAATTCAGAACAATTATATGCTTGACTATGAGAAACTTTTCCTTTATTTTAATTCAAATTTATATACATAATTAGATCTAATAAAATGCCATTTCAGAAACAAAACAGACTTATTATTCTATCACGAGCACTGTTCCACTATGTATTTGAAGTTATTTCTAACACTAATTACTTTGAATTAAACTAATTGATATCATAGTCGAACTATTTCTGAATTAAGACGTTATTTCAGAAGTAATACCAAATTGACACCTATGAATTCGCATTTAGTTTTCAAATTGAACAGTTATAGACTTACAATTTTGCAATTGTTCATGCATTTAAAATGATCTACTATTTTAAAATAAATGTTGTAGATGTACATAATTTAAAAATTTTAATATGCAATCTGAGTACATGCTTTTACTTCTAACTTTTGCGCTGCTAGTTTATTTAATCCTATCAATTATCGAAACTACATATTCTAGTATACTAATACACAATTAATCAGAAACAAGGTTCGGAAAGCGTAGTCCAGTCCATATTTAATTACATTTAAACAATTCCTAGTTGAATACAAGTATTATATATTATTTTCTACAAAATATCAGATTCAATTCGTAAAATAAACTAGAATTCTTAAAGGAACATTTTCCACTTTATTTCTTCATCTCGTAACTACATCAATAATCAATAAGGAGTGTACTTGAAAACAAGGAGGAATAAATTAGATCTAGGAAAATCAAGGATCCGCAATCAACAACAACTCATTAATTGATCAGAATAGCTCCAGCAACCAAACTCAAACCACAATGATGATAAACCAGTAGAAAAACCAACAGATGCTAAATCAGACCACAAATCAACACTTCAAGTCAACTAAGTCACAATTCAACAGTAATTTGATCACCAAAGCCAAATAAAAGAGAAGAAGAGACTCGATATTGCTTCAGAATCAATGAAATAGTGATGCTTTTATGATTTTTAAGCTTTGATGTGAGGAAATGCACGAATTGAGATTGCAAACAGACGAAAAATGTTTAAAATGAATTTAAGATTTGCCAAAACTTCTAAACTTATTAAAGAGAGGCTCATCAAGCCTATTTACAGAGTATTAAGGGAGGGAAATTTGAATTTCAGACTTACATATTAGTTCCCCCCTTTATTTCAATTTAGACCTTATTCTTTCGTTAACTAATCAGTTTTACCCCTTTATTTGTACAAAATTCTTCTTTTTCCCGATCTAGAATGTTATATTATATTGTGTTTCCCCTTTTACCCCCGCTTATATTTAATATTTACTAAATTGCCCTTTCATATTGCCCATACTACCCCTATCTCCTAAGATTTATTACCTTTAAACCATTTGTTATACCCTGAATTACCCATGAGCCCAAGTCATATCTACCAAACAACCGAACTGTCGTTTACCCTTTTACCCCCATTAAACTTGATTAATTTAAGAAATAGCTATAACCAATCGAAATAAAATAAATTAACAATTCAAAACTAATACCAAAAAAATTATTTCTACTCAATTTCAGAATCAATTTAAGAACTCATGATAATAAAAATTGAAACAATTCCAAACCAGTCAAAAATCAACTCTATTAAACCCTAATTAAATAATAATCATAGTGTCAAAATTAATCAAAATCAGTCAACTAATAACTATAAACCAATCTCAGTTAGTCAAAATTATCTAAAATTAATCAAACATTTAAACTAAAATCTACCCTAATAATATAAAAATCAAAAATCCTCTTTAAAGAAGAGATTAACAAAAAGAAATGATATTAATATCTTTTCAACCCTAATTTTAACATGTCACAAAAATCGATTTAAAAAAATACTAACAAACAGAAACCCTAAACAATATAAAAAAGTTTTGAAATTCTATTTACTATCAATATGAATTTGAACAGTCTAAGAAAGGATCAAGAAACAGAGGTAAGGAATAGACATGCATACAAAACTAGAAAAATCAGAAAGAAAGACAAACAAATAGGAACACTAAGAAAATAGGAAATTTGTCACGACCCTAGTTCACCAATCGTGAACATGTCGTGATGGCACCCAGTCCCCACGACTAGGTAAGCCTAACACGTTGCGGAATATACAAGCTATGAACACTTAAATAAGAAAACAGCGGAAAAACAAAATAGGGTAAAAGATATGTAATCCGTGCCACTTGGCACATACATCCGTCAACGCCATGAATAAAACACTACCAAGATCCGGAATCCCACGGTAACACAGACTAAAAGAGAATATACAACTTTGGCTCTACGTGTAAAGAGTGTCTAACAACGAAATGAAGGAAAAATGCCAACTAGTACTATTAGAATAGAAGGAAAAGCCTCTGGATCCGCGGACGTAGCAGATCATACCTCGAGGTCTCCCAGAAAGCTGCGGAATCACCTAGCACGGGCCTCCTCTGATGTACCTGGATCTGCATAGCAAAAGTGTGCAGAAGAGTAGCATGAATACACCACGGCGGTACTCAGTAATACCAAGCCTAACCTCGATGGAGTAGTGACGAGGAAGGTCGGGGCCCTACCGAGAAATAATAATATAGTGACAATAATAATATCAAGCAATTCAAATAATAATAATAAGACTGAATTAACTGCAATAAAGTAAATACAACAACCGTCTACAATTAAGCTAACAAGAATAACCAACATAACAAAATATAAATCAACCAGTCCAGGATCTCCGGGAATTGAACCCGCAGTCCCTCTCTATATTCATCAACTCAGGGTCTCCGTGAATCGAACCTGTAGTCCGTATCTCAACAACTCGGGGTCTCCAGGAATCGAACCCGCAGCCCTTGGATCTCTAGGAATTAAACCCGCAGTCCCTCTCTATACTCAGGATCTCGGGAATCGAACCCGTAGTCCCTACCAATAACTCGGGATCTCGGGAATCGAACCCGTAGTCCCTACCAATATCACGCCGGGTCTCTGGGAATCGAACCCACAGCCCTGGGTCTCCGGGAATCGAACCCGTAGTCCACAAGCACAGCCAATAAGGAAATCCACAAAGAGAATAATTATGCTTAACTATAACTTCACCGAAAAATAGTGCCAATAATTATCAAGGAATCCAAATAAGGCAATTAGGCAATTAAACAGTTAAGTGCTACCTAATCATGCTTTTCTAACCACTACCGGGTAATAATATCAAATTAACAGCCAAAGACAGGAATATCGCTCATCGAACATTTGAAATAAAGTACGTGTTCAACAACCGGCGCATGTACACGCCCGTCACCTCGCGTACAAGGCATTTAAACTATCACATAATATCCTAGGGGTGAAAATTCCCCCACACGAGGTTAGACAAGCCACTTACCTCAATTCCGGTACAAAACCGCTAAGAAATAACCCTCTTGCCGTGAATGTCGGCCTCCACAAGTGTAGTATCTGATAAAAATCAATAGAATCACATCAAATTAGGCCAATTGGGCATTACCCAATCAAAATAACTCAAAATACACCAAATCCACAAGTTGCCAAAACCCGACTTTCGGTACGCTTATCGAAAAATCACGAAAATTATATATTCGGTTTCCTTATCTTAATACGAGTCTAGGCATATAAAATTTACCAAAATCGGACTCCATTTGCCCGCTCAAATCAGAGGTTTTCTAACATTTAGGCCTAGGGCTCAAACACACCTTTAATTTTCCAATTTCAGTGAAATAATCACGGATTTCATGATAAACCAACGAATTAAGGTCAAGAAACTTACCCCCGATGATTTCCCGATGATATCCCAGCGTTTCCCCTTCAAAATCCTCTCTTGGAGCTCCACAATGGCGGTTTTGGTGTGTTAGGCCGCGACTGAAATGTTCTGGACTTAAAGTCACTGCCAGGCCATTTTACTCTACGCGATCGCAGCACTGGGCTTGCGATCGCGATTCACAAAATATGGGCGGCCTAATTTTCCTCTACGCGATCGCGTGATCCTGGACGAGATCGCAGTGCACAACTCAACGACTCTACGCGATCGCAAACGTACGCGAAGAACAAACTCATCCGGCTCCCCAACTACCTTACGCGATCGCATACTCCCTCACGCGATCGCACTGCTTCCGACCAATACCCTACGCGATCGCATACTCCCTCACGCGATCGCACTTGTTCAACCTCCAGACTTACGCGATCGCAGGCTTTACTTCGCGATCGCAGAGCTTAGGATTTCTCCCTTACGCGATCGCATGGCCATCTCCGCGATCGCGGAGAGCAAAATTGTTCTGCAGTTATTGCAGCAGAACAGCAGTGCCTTTTGGCACAAATTGGTCCATTTGGACCCCGAATTCATCCCGAGGCTCCCGGGACCCCAACGAAAACCACCAACATACTCCAAAACACGATATGAACTCGTTCAAATCATAAAAACACGTCTAACAACATCAAAACCCATAATTCACATCGAATTCAAGCCTAAATTTGTTAAAACTTTCCGAATTTCACATTCGATCTAAAACCCGACCAAACGACGTCCGAATGACCTGAAAACTTTGCGGACATATCCAAATTCACATAACGAAGCTACAGAAATTGTCGGAATTCCATTCCGACCCCGGATCAAAATCTCACCTATCGTTCGGATTCGCCAAAATTTCAACCTTCGGCATTTCAAGCCTAATTGAGCTACGGACCTCCAAAATACATTCCGAACGCGCTCCCAACCCCAAAATCACCTAACGGAACTAATAGAACCATCGGATTACCGTTCCGAGATCGTCTTAACACTGTTCCGGCTACGGGCCATTTTCTAGCTTCAAAGCTCTTATTTAGGGACTAAGTGTCCCAAAATGCTCAAATTTTCAGAACCGACTCTCCCGGCAACCCACAATAGCAGAAATGAACTTAGGGGAACAGTTAAATTAGGGATTGGGGCGTAATTTTCTAAAACGACCGGTCGGGTCGTTACATCTTCCCACACTTAAAGATTCGTTCGTCCTCGAACGAGCATAGAAAACATACCCGGAGTAGTGAAAAGATGAGGGTACTGGCTGCGCATATCCTGCTCGGTCTCCCAAGTCGCCTCCTCGACCGGCTGGCCCCGCCACTGAACCTTTACTGAAGCGATGTTCTTTGACCTTAGCTTCCTGACCTGCCTGTCTAGAATGGCTACTGGCTCCTCAACATAAGACAGATCCTCGTCTAGCTGAACAGAAGTGAAGTCCAACACATGCGACGGGTCACCATGGTACCTCCGGGCATAGAGGCATGAAATACGGGATGGACTCCGGCTAGGCCGGGAGGTAAGGCCAACTCATAAGCAACCTCCCCAACATGCCTCAAAATCACAAAAGGGCCAATAGATCTAGGACTCAGCTGGGCACATTAGCCTGATATAATCTGAAGGTATTCCCTCTTGTTCTACAATTAAGTCTTAGAGCCTAATTCCAACATCCGGAATTCTATGCCAAGCTTGTTTTCATCAAGAGATCACTCAATATTCCTCAAACGCCATCCTCAAACATGATTGCATAACCTTGCTGGATTCTTACCTTGCAACACTAAATCCACAGGACCACGATAATATTTTATGATCAAATTAGCCAAAAATTCAACGAATCGGATGCTCCCATTGCACCTCACGATCTACATAGGTCTCGTTCCAACTTTTACAATACTGACACGACGGAAGAGATGTGCCGATATCCATAACCAACTACTGAATCAACAATTCATTGGGTCTATACTCCCGACAAGATCCATTACCTTGTCCTAAACCAGAGGATGATCCTTTCCTCTATAATATACTTCATATAATCAATTTGCACTAATCCCAAATCACATAATCTCATCTCACCCAATACGAACTGCTCAGGCGATAAGTCACATCAGACGTAATCAAAAGTCCCACAAGATGACACAATGTGCCAGTAGGCTACTGATTCGTACATGATACAAAAGGAAGGCGAACACTAGAGAGAACTATTCAACTCTCATATTAACATGGACCTCCTCAGAAAATAGGAAACAGAACACATAAAAGCAATTATAGACACTGAAATAAACATCACACTGTTGCGGGGTGCAACCCGATCCCAACAATATGACCATGGCGGCGTGCCACCCGATCCCAACAATATATCCATGGCGGCGTGCCACCCGATCCCAACAATATAGACTCACACAAAGAGTCATATGTCGAGCTGAATAGCTCATCACATCAAAATACTGAATATCGATCATAAGCACACTAAGGTGCATGATATCAGACTCAATGAAAACATATAGCGCTATAGGCTATGAACTCAAGCACAACCGAGGTGCGACATAAGATATGAGCCTCAAGAGCCATCATGCTCATATAACATCACCGCTAAGCGGAACCTCAACACATAAGGAACTTACCAAGCCATCGCACACTCATACGGCGCAATATATCTTTACTTGAATTAACTAAACGCGAAATAAGACCGCGACTATCCCTCCATAAAGGGCGCATTGCTGGAAGAAACATAACTCTGGCCTGACGCAAGGCTCACTTCCACATTTAAATCTATCCACCGACCTTAAGTCTATCCCGGTCGTGCCAAGCTAAGTCAATAATATTTCACAGGTCTATAACCCACTAAGCAGAGTGCCCTCCAGGCATAAGTTCTCAAATGGATGATATCACCAAAATCCTCATACTTGGTTTAAATTTCTAACCAATCAAGTGACTACAAGTCACACCTATACAATCTTCTTGTAGGTCAAGCTCCCACCATATTCCGAATAATTAAACGGACCTGCACATTCAGCCCACCGGCTGCACTAACACTGAAAAGCGATCAGGAGTCCCTAACCGGGATGCAAAGCATTTCTCATAGAACACCGATCTCAAATAATACTGATGTTAATACCCATCTTACTCAAAATAGTGACACTCTTTCCCTGCTCATCCGAGCTCTTTATATCACATTCATTGATCAAATTGTGACCTTGGTCCTTACTTCAAATTTTCATACTACTCACTGCACCCCCCCCACGTGCCGATATACGATAGGAACAATTTCCATCATAGCTCTAGAACTGACGATAGGCTAATACTTCATCACATAAGACTTTCCATTAAGCTCACTGCAGGGGAACTATAACAACATACGGTGAATTCTCATAACCATCAAATATGCCAATCCATAAGTAGTGGTCCAAGCCACTATAACCCTTCCCGAGATCTGCCTACTCATAACAAGCCCTTAACAGAAGAATACTTCAGAATAACATCAAACACCGCGGCCGACAAGTCTCAAATGCACCGCCACAAATCACATGCATAATTCGATCACGTTGCATGAACCGATCATTGACACTAATACGCCAACTCAACTATGGCTGATCAATCTACTTCCTTCCAGGTTATCCTTGATTGCCTTAGAAATGTTAATATCTTCCTTCAATACCTAACTTATTCCAACCACACTTACCCCGAGTGACCTTAAATCATGAGGCCATGCTATCTTAAGAACGACGACCATTTCATGTCTCTCAAATACTACACCACAAGTCAAAACATCATAGATCATTTTGTGCCTTTCTTCATAAGTTGCTTCAAAAGCTTGAGCCTCAACTGTACTTATAAACTCAAAATTATCAAACACCACACTTTACCTCTTGAATTCACTAGGACCGCTATTGAGAACCATCCGGCCCCGACTTGGCCCAGTATGCAACCAACTCTACTGAATGTTTATAACATATGAATACCCTCTCGATAAAGCACCCAGCGGAACCACTTCCCGCGAAGCCTGCACTTATATGAGGCATAAGTCATGAATCTTTCCTCAAGTTTGAACATGAGCCAGTAAGGCTAACCATAACATGCATTCAACAGTACATATACTCAAATTACCACACATGGTCATTTCCCGTGGCTGCAATAACACAATAATACGCTAGTATCCAGAATTCACACCGGTAATTAACCATGCGACCCAATCTTAAGCGGTGGGACTCCCCCACTTAGCCCAAAGCCACAATTACATGACTCTCGAACACATTAGAACCATTCTCTCGAGTCATTTACTATTATTCAACTGCAACTCACTTGATCCAACAAATATAACCACATGTGCTTTATTAGCACTCTAACATCATAGGGTATGACCAATACAACCAAACATCTTCTCGCTCCATGCACCGAGCATTCTCTACCAACAACATCTTAAAACATACTATGATTCTCACACGCCTACGAAGCACCATGTAGCCTTTGTCAAATATTTCCCTGCTGATAATAAAATGCAGAGTTTATTAGGGACACAGGAACGTCTAAAGTCCCAACATTATACCATACGAGCCTCAACTCTTGCCCCTCCGCAAGTTTTCAAGAACTTTGGAATAACACCTAAATACATCGCAGGCCAAATCTGATACGACACATGACCCATAATTACTTCGTTGATAGTGAAATCCTTGCACTTGACACGAAGTCTTAAGATACATCTTGCTAATCCATGATACTAGACCTTAACATTCGTACGTCTTCATCATAAAACAAGCCCAAGGCATTTGTTTGGTACATGTCCTTCTTAAGACAGTTAAACTCATTTTCCCTAGTATCTCTGCTGGTTGAATCCTTCGCTAAATAGATATCTCATATGAACCATATAATCTTTATTACCACCAACTATTTTTAGATCTACATCCACCTTGTGATTCTACCATTGCTGTGACGATTTGGCAGTTAAGTAAACCTTGTCACGACCGTACTATCAACCGAATGCCATAACCTAGTGCACCCCCATGTGCACAATTGAAGATCTCTCAATTCTCTTGCATTATCGATATGGACGACACGCGGTAACAATAGTTGAGTAAATTCTTGACTCCTTTGAGATCTCTCTGCAGCGTCACGAACCGTCGGTGCATACTTGATACCGAGTGCGCAATTTCAATACACGAGTGGATACAAAAGAACATACGACATAGGCTTCAACTGAATAAATGACGCACGATAAGGAATTCAAAGAATTGAAGTGTTTCCTAAACAGTTACATAGCCTCTCGTAGATAAATACAGACGTCTTCATATCGATCAGCGAGACTCTAAGTAACCGGTCTGTGTCCCGTGACTCCTATGAACCTAGAGCTTTGATACCAACTTGTCACGACCCTAGTTCACCAATCGTGAACATGTCGTGATGGAACCCAGTCCCCATGACTAGGTAAGCCTAACACGTTGCGGAATATACAAGCTATGAACACTTAAATAAGAAAACAACGGAAAAACAAAATAGGGTAAAAGATATGTAATCCGTGCCACTTGGCACATACATCCGTCAACACCATGAATAAAACACTACCAAGATCCGGAATCCCACGATAACACGGACTAAAAGAGAATATACAACCGTGGCTCTACGTGTAAAGAGTGTCTAACAACGAAATGAAGGAAAAATGCCAACTAGTACTATTAGAATAGAAGGAAAAGCCTCTGGACCCGCGGACGTAGCAGATCATACCTCGAGGTCTCCCCAAGCGCTGCTGAATCACCTGATATGAGCCTGTCCTGATGTACCTGGATCTCCACAACAAAACTGTGCAGAAGACTAGCATGAGTACACCACAACGGTACTCGGTAAGTGCCAAGCCTAACCTCGATGGAGTAGTGACGAGGAAGGTCAGGGCCCTACTGAGAAATAATAATATAATGATAATAACAATAATAAGCAGTTTAAATGATAATAATTTCCGAAATTAACAACAATAAATGATTACCGCAATCGTCTACAATTAAGCTAACAACAAATAGTCAACTCAATAAAACCAGTCCAGGACCTGTGGGAATCGAACCCACAGTCCCATTGACAGTACCTCTGGGTCTCCGGGAATCGAACCCGCAGCCCATGTCTCAATAAATAATCAATAACTCGGGATCTCCGGGAATCGAACCCGCAGTCCCTACCAATAACTCAGGATCTCGGGAATCGAACCCGTAGTCCCTACCAATAACTCAGGATCTCGGGAATCGAACCCGTAGTCCCTACCAATAACTCGGGATCTCGGGAATCGAACCCGTAGTCCCTACCAATATCACGCCGGGTCTCTGGGAATCGAACCCACAGCCCTGGGTCTCCGGGAATCGAACCCGCAGTCCACAAGCACAGCCAATAAGGAAATCCACAAAGAGAATAATTATGCTAAACTATAACTTCACCGAAAAATAGTGCCAATAATTATCAAGGAGTCCAAATAAGGCAATTAGGCAACTAAACAGTTAAGTGCTACCTAATCATGCTTTTCTAACCACTATCGAGTAAAAATATCAAATTAACAGCCAAAGACAGGAATATCGCTCATCGAACATTTGAAATAAAGTATGTGTTCAACAACCAGCGCATGTACACGCCCGTCACCTCGCGTACAAGGCATTTAAACTATCACATAATATCATAGGGGTGAAAATTCCCCCACACGAGGTTAGACAAGCCACTTACCTCCATTCCGGTACAAAACCGCTAAGAAATAACCCTCTTGCCGCGAATTTCGGCCTTCACAAGTGTAGTATCTGATAAAAATCAATAGAATCACATCAAATTAGGCCAATTGGGCATTACCCAATCAAAATAACTCAAAATACACCAAACCCACAAGTTGCCAAAACCCGACTTTCGGTATGCTTATCGAAAAATCACGAAAATTATATATTCGGGTTCCTTATCTCAATACGAGTCTAGGCATATAAAATTTACCAAAATCGGACTCCATTTGCCCGCTCAAATCAGGAGATTTTCTAACATTTAGGCCTAGGGCTCAAACACACCTTTAATCTTCCAATTTCAGTGAAATAATCACGGATTTCATGATAAACCAACGAATTAAGGTCAAGAAACTTACCCCCGATGATTTCCCGATGATATCCCAGCGTTTCCCCTTAAAAATCCTCTCTTGGAGCTCCACAATGGCGGTTTTGGTGTGTTAGGCCACGACTGAAATGTTCTGGACTTAAAGTCACTGCCAGGCCATTTTACTCTACGCGATCGCAGCACTGGGCTTGCGATCGCGATGCACAAAATATGGGCGGCCTAATTTTCCTCTACACGATCGTGTGATCCTGGACGCGATCGCAGTGCACAACTCAACAACTCTACGCGATCGCAAACGTACTAACGCGATCGCGAAGAACAAACTCGTCCGGCTCCCCAACTACCTTACGCGATCGCATACTCCCTCACGTGATCGCACTACTTCTGACCAATACCCTACGCGATCGCATACTCCCTCACGCGATCGCACTGGTTCAACCTCCAGACTTACGCGATCGCAGGCTTTACTTCGCGATCGCAGAGCTCGGGATTTCTCCCTTACGCGATCGCATGGCCATCTCCGCGATCGCGGAGAGCAAAATTGTTCTGCAGTTATTGCAGCAGAACAGCAGTGCCTTTTGGCACAAATTGGTCCGTTTGGACCCCCGAATTCATCCCGAGGCTCCCGGACCCCAACGAAAACCACCAACATACTCCAAAACACGATATGAACTCGTTCAAATCATAAAAACACGTCTAACAACATCAAAACCCATAATTCACATCGAATTCAAGCCTAAATTTTTTAAAACTTTCCGAATTTCACATTCGATCTAAAACCCGACCAAACAACGTCCGAATGACCTGAAACTTTGCGGACATATCCAAATTCACATAACGAAGCTACAGAAATTGTCGGAATTCCATTCCGACCCCGGATCAAAATCTCACCTATCGTTCGGATTCGCCAAAATTTCAACCTTCGGCATTTCAAGCCTAATTGAGCTACGGACCTCCAAAATACATTCCGAACGCGCTCCCAACCCCGAAATCACCTAACGGAACTAATGGAACCATCGGATTACCGTTCCGAGATCGTCTTAACACTGTTCCGGCTACGGGCCATTTTCTAGCTTCAAAGCTCTTATTTAGGGACTAAGTGTCCCAAAATGCTCAAATTTTCGGAACCGACTCTCCCGGCAACCCACAATAGCAGAAATGAACTTAGGGGAACAGTTAAATTAGGGATTGGGGCGTAATTTTCTAAAACGACCGGTCGGGTCGTTACAAAATTGAAATAAAAAAACAAAGGATATGAAGACTTCGCTTTCTGGTCTTCTTTGGGCCTTTTACTCTTCGTTTCTTTATATTTTTTCTTAAAAATAATATTCTAAAGCTTAGGAGGCCTTTATGCCTTTTTCATAAAATTTTTGCATGTCGGCAGATTCTTTTGGGCTTTCCAGGGGTCTTTGGGATTTCAGTGTTTCAGAATCGAGTTAAGGGTGTTAAAAGGTGTCTCTAGTAGAGTTTTGGTGAGGTTTGGGTGAAAGTTCGTTCGCCGGAGTAGGGTTCCGGAGACACTTAAATCGATATTCGAGAAGATTCACGCTCATTCAATGAAAAAGAGTTAGAGGGGTGGAATAAGGAAGTCTAGACGGCTCTGCGGCGTTAAGGGTGAAGGCAGAGGTAAAAATTGTGTTCGCCGGAGTAGGGTTCTGGTGACACTTAAACTGATATTCGAGAGGTTCTAGCCTTGTAAGAGGGAAACTGATTATGGGGATGAGGAGAAGAGGCTCAGAGATCTTTGTGGTGTTACTAGTGAGGGCAACAGAGAGGGTATTATTTCCCGCCGGTGATAGTTCCAGCGAGATTGAGAAGGGGGGGGGGGGGCTAGGGTTTGTGTTTAGATGGGAAAGATTATGAAATGAATGGAGTATAGGTATACACCAGTATATTAAAAGGCTTCTAATGTTTTGAACCGTTGGATTAAGTGTGTCAACAACTTAGATCTATCGAGCTCTTTAAACGACATCGTTTATTTAAGTGACAGTTCAATCTTGTTCGCTAGATCAAACAAATGAACGGCCAAGATTTGATGACTCAAACGTCGTCGCTTGATTTATAGACTAGTTTGTGTAATCTGGCTGTTTGATCAAGAAATTCAATGGTCCAGATCTCTTAAGCTTAAACGGGGTCGTTCGGATTTAAAGCCAGGCAGACCGGGTATTTCCTTTTGGGCTTGGGGTTAATTGGGCTAATATATCTATTTTTGGGCTACTGATGTGAGTGTAAATCGTGTATTAGCCCACATTTATGTATATTCATATTGTATTATTTATTTTTTGTATTTTTCTGTATTTCTATTTTGTATTTTGATTTCTTTTGTATTTTTTATTTTCCTTTTGTATTTATTTCCTTTTTTGTAATTTTCTTTTTCTTTCGTATTTTCTGATTTTGCTAATTTTAAAACTAATTAATTTCTGCTTTTATGGTAATTTTCAATTAATAACATAAAATGCTATTTTAATTTTTCTTTAATTTGTTTTCAAAATGTATTAATTACAACATTAAATACTAGTGCACATGCATATTTTATTGTATATTTTATGAATTATTATGCAACTAATTAACACAAAAATGCCAAAATATTTAACAAAATTTAAAAAATATTTTGTTTTAGGAATAATTTGCTTAGGGCAAAAATCACGTGCTCATAGATGCCCCTCTTTGCTCGAGAACACGAAGAGTTTCCGTGCAAAGATAAGTGAGCAGTAATGAGGGATTTTTGCCCATTCGCATATTCCGTGTGAAGCATTTTTAGAAAGTTTGAACGCATCCTGCTTCAGAGATTGCCTACATATCCCGGGATAAACTGGAATCAGGTTAGTGTAGTTCGGGAATGTCTGGTAGCAAGGACTACCAGGAGCTGTGATCTCGTTGATGTTGCTATTGTTACTGCTTGCTGACCCCTTTATTACACCGTGTAGAGATAAAAGAAGCTAGACTAGGCTATTCCCTATGATTTACAAAATCCAATCCAATGTCTGGTATATTGTGTTCTTGAATTGCCTTGATCTCGCATCATGCATTCTTTCAATATAATTTTGAATGTGTCTATTCTTCAGGTGGACTCCTACGTACGATTGCTTGAAAAAGTATTCCCTTATTCTTCAGGTGGGCTCCTACTTGCAATTGTGGAAAACATATTCCCTTGTTCTTCAGAGGTGTGCATGCTTACCGAAATTGAAATGTATTCCATTGTTCTTCAGGTGGGCGCCTTCTTACACAATTGACAAACAAAGAAAATTTTCTGCCCCTGTATGGTGACTGGGTATATCATGTTATCAAATATTAGAATTCAAAGCCAAATTTCAAATTTTACTTCCCTTGTTTTTCAGGTGGGTGCTTGAATAGATATGCCCTTATTCTTCAAGTGGGTGCTTGCTTACGAATTTTGAAAAGTTATCCCCTTGTTCTTCTGGTGGGCACCTGCTTTCTGAATTTTGAAAAGATATTCCTCTTGTTCTTCAGGTGGGCGCTTTCTTTCTGAATTTTGAAAAGACATTCCCTTGTTCTTCAGGTGGCGCCTGCTTTTGACAAACATACAAAACAAAGAAATTTTCTACCCCAGTTTTATAACTGGGTGCATGACATTACTGAATGTTAACTTGATAAGAATTGTATTATACTTCCCTTGTTTTTCAGATGGGTGCATGCTTGCTATGTTTGGAATGTATTCCCTTGTTCTTCGGTGGGCGCCTACTTACAATCAAGCTAAAAATGTATTCCCTTGTTCTTCAGGTGGTCGCCAGCTTGCAACAAACTGAAAATGTATTCCCTTGTTCTTCAGGTGAGCGCCTACTTTCAACAAACTAAAATGTATTCCCTTGTTCTTCAGGTGGGCACCTGCTTACGAATTTTAAACAGATTCCTTTGCATATTGTTGCTTTCCTTTAAAACATGAACTGTCTTTCCTTATTATCCAGGTGGGTGCCTAATTGCCGAAACCTTCTTGTGCTCCCTTATCTGAGTGAGAAGGCTGATTCTTTTGATCATGCCATGCATTTTGGAAGTACCGACCTAATCTGTCCAACCAACAACTGTCAGTTGCTACTTTTGCCTCTTCATATTCACAGCCTAATCTTCACCGAAACCTAAACCTCGCTTGTTTTGCCGCCTTTCAACCACAAACTTCTTTTATTTCTTCTCTTTGGAGACTCACTTTCGTCTTATGGTGCCCGTGAAGGTTTTTACCAATACGATTCTCTCATTTGTATAACTCTCAACTCACATCACCTTATGGTGCCCGTGAGCGTTTTCACGAATAAGACTTTCTCATTTTTATATCTCTCAACTCACATCGCCTTACAGTGCCCGTGAGGGTTTTCACCAATAAGACTCTCTCATTTTTGGTCTTTCATTTTCTGGTACCAGAGTGTTGTCCATAACATGATTCACCTTACCTGCTTGTATTGACATTTCTTAAAATTGATCTGAAGGTTGGTCCTTAGGACCGTAATGTGGCTTTTTGATGGGTTTAGAAACAAGGGTATAAAGGCTTAAAGTATTCCAATGTGGGTTTAAAAGCTACAACTCTCGGAATCATATCTTTTATAACAAACATAACTTCTGCCCCTGTATCATTATTTGGGGATTCTTGGACTTTTCTTTTGTTGTGACTGAACCTCAGTAAGGCTGCCTACGTACCCTTTTGGGATCAAGTCAAACGTAGTTCGGATCATAGAATTGCTTCATTGTTGCGATGTTTCCTTCCTCCTATTCTTCTTTTTTTTCTTTCTTTATTTTGTTTTTTTTTCTTTTCTTTTTCTTCTTTTTTTTCTTTTCTTTCTTTTTCCTTCTTTTATTTTCTTTTCTTTGACTTCCACATTAAATCTTTGACTTTGTTGTTGATTCCGAAAGAGGGACATGAAAGAAAAATGTAAATAGGCTCAAAGGTATAGCAATGGATAAAGTGTTTGGATAACAAAACAAAATGCCTTCATCATTTCAATTTCAAAATATGATAAATACAAATAGATACATGAAGATAAAGAAATCATACATAATATATCTTGACTGCATTAGAATTGATAGCCATTTCTACACATTTTCCTTCCACATCTGTTAGATACAACGCTCTGTTGGACAACACCCGTAATACAACAAATGGCCCCTGCTAATTAGGAGCAAACTTTCCTTCTGCTTCTGCCCAATGAGGTAAGATGCTCCTCAATACCAATTGTCCGACTTCAAATTTTCGTGGACGCACTTTCTTGTTATAGGCACTGGCCATTCTCTATTGATACAATTACCCATGACATACTGCTGCCAGTCTCTTCTCATCAATCAAGCTCAATTATTGCAACCGGACTTTGACCCATTATTCATCATCAATTTCTGCCTCCGCAATTATCGAATGGAGGGTATTTCAACTTTCGCGGGTATTACTGCCTCCGTGCCATACACCAATAAATAAGGAGTTTCACCTACCGAAGTGCGAACAGTAGTGCGATATCCCAACAATGAAAATGGTAATTTCTCATGCCACTGCCTCGATCCTTCCACCATTTTCTGAAGAATTTTCTTATTGTTCTTATTGGCTGCTTCAACTGCTCCATTCACTTTAGGAAGATATGGTATGGAATTGCGGTGCGTGATTTTAAACTTTTGACATGTCTCCTTCATCAAATGACTATTAAGATTGGAACCATTATCTATAATAATCACCTTCGGAATTCCGAATCGGCAAATGATATTTGCATGCCCAAAATCAACCACTGCTTTATTGGTAACCAACTTGAATGTTTTTGCCTCAACCCATTTAGTAAAATAATTAATGGCAACCAAATAAACCTGTGCCCATTAGATGTTGTTGGCTCAATTGTCCCAATGACATCCATACCCCAAGCAACGAAAGGCCATGGTGCCGACGTTAGATGTAATTCATATGGTGGAGCATGTATCAAATCTCCATGTACCTGGCATTGATGACACTTGCGCACAAAGCTGATACAGTCCCGTTCCATAGTAAGCCAGTAATATCCTGCTCTGAGAATTTTCTTTGCTAGCACATACCCAATCATATGTGGTCCACAGACTCCCGCTTGTACTTTGGCCATAATTGTTGTAGCCTGTTTTGCATCCATGCACCTCAACAAATCGAGATTTGGGGTTTTTTTATACAAAACCCCTATGCTAAAGAAAAATCTACTTGCCAATTATCTGATAGCTCTCTTTTGATCCCCTGTGGCCTGTGCCGGATACACCCCCATTCGGAGGTACTCTTTAATATCATGGAACATGGTTCACCATCAAGTTCCTCTTCTACCATATTGCAATAAGCATGTTAATTATGAACCTGAATTTGCAATGGGTTCACATAAGCTTTTTTCGGATGATGTAGCATTGATGCAACTTCATTATGGATTTTCGGAATGTGCTTGAATTCTATGGACTGAAATTACTTGCATAGTTCATGTAAATAATGCCGGTATGGTATGATTTTTAAATCCCGTGTTTCTCAGTCTCCTTGAACTTGATGTACCAAGAGATCCGAGTCACCCATGACTAAAATCTCTTGGACACCCATATCTATAGCCATTCTCAACCCCAAAATAAATGCTTCATACTCAGCCATATTGTTGGTGCAAAAGAAACAAAGCTGAGCTGGGATAGGATAACGTTGACCCATCTCTGAAATAAGTATTGCTCATATTCCGACGCCTTTGTTGTTAGCGGCCGCGTTAAAGAATAAGTTCCCACCATGATTTTCATCTTGTTCCAGTTCATCAATGTACATTTCTTCCTCGTCAGGAAAATATGTTTTCAGCGGTTCATATACATCATCAACTGGATTCTCCGCTACGTGATCAGCAACATTTTGTGCTTTCATCGCAATGCGGGTTACATAAACAATATCAAATGTTGTGAGTAGGATTTTCCATTTAGCAAGCCTCCATGTGGGCATTAGGTTTCTAAAAGATGTACTTCAACTGATCCAGCAGGGAAATAAGATAAGTGGTATAAGCTGACAAATAATGTCTCAACTTCTGTACCACCCTGGTCAAAGCACAACATGTTCTTTCCAATTGAGTGTATTTTACCTCGTAAGATGTGAATTTCTTGTTGAGGTAATAAATTGCATGTTCCTTCTTCCTTGTTTCATCATGTTGTCCCAGTACATAGCCGAAAGAATTATCCAACACCGTCAAATAAAGGATCAGAGGTCTTCTTGGTTTTGGCGGAACCAATACAGGTGGGCTGGCCAAGTATTCCTTGATTTTATCAAATGTAGCTTGACATTCATCTATACATTTAACTGCAACATCTCTCTTTAGCAATTTAAAGATAGGCTCACAAGTTGATGTAAGCTGAGCAATGAACCTGCTGATGATATTCAATCTGTTGAGTAAACTCATCACATCTTTCTTGCTCTTCGGCAAAGCATTTCCTGGATGGCTTTGATTTTGTATGGTCCAGTTCAATACCATGTTGACTTACCACAAACCCCAACAACTTCCCCGACGGTACTCCAAAAGAACATTTTGTTGGATTAAGCTTGAGATTGTACTGGCGAAGCCTCTGAAAAAATGTCCTCAGGTCTTTAACATGATCATACTATTTTCTGGATTCGATAATGACATCGTCCACATAAACTTCAATCTCCCGCTCTATCATATCATGGAACATGGTGGGCATTGCCCTCACATATGTTGCCCCTGCATTTTTCAGTCCAAACAGCATCACCCTATAATAGTATGTTCCCAAAGGTGTGATGAATGTCATATTTTCAGCATCTTCCTCATTCATCAGAATCTGGTGGTAACCCGCATAGCAATCCACAAAAGAACCGATCACATGTTTGGCACAATTGTCAATCAGTATGTGGATGTTTGGCAACGGAAAATTATCTTTTGGACTTGCTTTGTTGAGGTCCCAATAATCCACGCATACCCTAGTCTTTCCATCTTTCTTTGGAAGAGGCACAACATTGGCTAACCATGTGGGATATTTGGTGACCCGTATACCTTTAGCCTCAAAATTGCTTATGGGCTTCTTCTTTTATTTTCACACTGATCTGTCTTAAATTGTCTCAACTTCTATTTGACAGGCGGACATTCGGAATTAGTAGGAAATTTATGGACCATCAAATCAGTGCTTAGTCCCAGCATATCATCGTATGACCATGCAAATATATCTTTGTATTCATGCAACAACTCTATCAATTCTTCCCTTAGTGAGGCTTCCCAATGAACGCTTATCTTTGTTTCCCGAACATTTTCCTAATCCCCTAGATTAATTGCTTCTGTTTCATTCAAGTTCGGTTTGGGTTTTTCTTCATACTGACTTAACTCTTTACTAATTTCTTCCAAAAATTCCTCATCATCATACTCCACCTCATTATCACATTCAATTTCTTGTATTACTATTTGATTATAAAGACTAGGCCGGGAATTCCTCATACATGACACATCATTAAAATCAGCATAAAACGGACTATACAAGAAAAAGAAAGAAAAACAAAATAAGGCTATCAGGAATGGAGAGTGAAAAAAATTGCATTTCATTGAAATTTGAAAGATAACAAGGTTTGACTCATCCGATATGACAGAACATAGAAATCTGTATTAGTACCTTGAAATAAAATAGATTTAAAAGCAAAACAAAAGCTAATTACCACAACTCCCTCCGAGTTGGAAGAGAAGTAGCTTCCCAGTTGTTCAATTTGGCTCGAGATCCGACAGACTGGACATCGATTCTACTTGGACCTTCATCCGCTTCTACTACATCCACTTCTACTACATCCACTTCTTCAAACGTCTTTTCAAATCTTTTAGTCAGCTCCCTGTCGGGCCTTATCTCTACTAAGATAGGGATCACTTTTGCCAGGTGCCTCTTTGTACCAGACCTGACGAATGAACGGGATAGGCGAGGGATAGGCTTAGGGAGGGACCACACTTTCTTCTTCAGTTTTTGGGCTCTCTTTATATCAGTAATTGTTGGTTTAAAGCCCAGCCCAAAAGTATCAATGTTACCAGGGAGAGATACGTATTGTGTAATACCCTGTAATGCAGCTCCCAATCCCTTTCCGGGTAGAAATACATCTTTTAGCATTTCCATGGCAACCATAATAGATGCGGAAGCTACCTTTGGCATATGAACATACTCACCCTCCGGAACCTTAGCAACTAATATTGTATCTACCACTTGGTACACCCATGGGCCCTTTTAGTCCTCAATCTTTTCATAGGGAGTGATAGTATTGCAAGAATTATCTTCACCATGGACCACAATTTCTTGACGGTCCTATTCAAACTTTACCATCTGATGAACTGAAGATGGCACAGCCTTCGCAGCATGGATCCATGGTCGGCCCAGCAGAAGATGGTAGGATGCAGCAACATCTAATACTTGAAATTCCATTGTAAACTCCACCATCCCAATGGTAACTTCCAGCACAATGTCTCCAATAATATTCTTTCCACCCCCGTCGAATCCACGCACACAAATGTTGTTTTTGTGGATTCTTTATTATAAATCTTGAGCTTTTCCAAAGTAGACAAAGGGCATATGTTGGCACTAGGCCCATTATCAATCAGCAAACGGGTCACTACCGATTCTTCACATTTCACAGTAAGATACAAAGCTCTGTTATGTTGCGTTCCTTCTACCCGCAGTTCGTCACCTGAGAATGTTACCTTGTTTACCTCAAAGATTTTATTTGCAATCTTTTCAAGATGACTCACTGTAATCTTCTCAGGCACATGAGCTTCATATATGATTTTCATTAGTGTGCTACGACGTTCACCTGAGTGAATTAGCAGGGATAACAGAGATATTTGCGCTGGCGTTTTGCTCAATTATTCTACTATCAAGTAGTCCTGCACTTGCATTTTCCTCAAGAATTCCCCGGCCTCCTCCTCAGTAATAGCCTTCTTCATAGGAGCCAGATTATCTTTGTTAAGTTTTTCTTTTCTTAATTCTTCAGGAGCAAAGCACCTCCCCGACCTCGTCAAACCATGGGTTTTACAAATTTCATCCTTAACCTCATTTCCTCGATACATGACGGTCACTTTGTTGTAATTCCATGGTACATCATTAACATCCACAATGGGCAATTGAGTTATCGGTTTGATAATGACCGGTTCAGTTTGGGACCCTCTCATAATCAATACAGGTTTTGCACTTGCTCCCGAAACTATCACTTTTACTTGCCAGGGTTTTGTACCACTACTGGTTCATCCACCACTTGCTTAACTGTAATCACTACTTTCTCACCCATTGCATTATCTTTTTGTATCAACTTGATCATATGAGCTTCATGATGAACAATCAGGGGATTTTGTGTAATATTGAGAGTTCAGGGGCCTGGACTTCAATTCTCCTTGAATCAATGAGTTCATGAATTGAGGTTTTCAAATGCCAACACTTCTCTGTGTCGTGCACTGGAGCTCATGAACAGTACTCATAGCTAATAGAATGGTCCAGGTTCTTTTGTGGTAGGTTCGGGATTTTGGATTCAATGGGGCATAGGATATTAAGCTGCCTCAGTCTATGAAATAGACAGGTGCATGATTCTTCTAATGGAGTAAAAGTCTTCTTCTTTTGCAGCCTATCATTCATGACACCGAGATTTTGATAGAAACCTATTCCACCAGGGTTTTTATATTTTTTGGGTGGTGGATATGTGTGCTAGGTGTTATGAGGCGTGGGTGCATGCCATGGTGTTTTGCGGTTGTGGGTAGGTTTGAGCATGATGTACTGAAAAGTGTAGAACAGGGGAAGCATAATAGTGTTGTGGTTGGCCATATGGTGCAGATGGGTAAGGTTTATGATGTGCGATGTTGATGGTAGTAAGGATTAGGACTCATAGACCATGATCTTCCTTCTACAACAACCACCTCTTCTTTCTTCTTTTTTTAAAGGACCCCTCCAAAGCCCGTCTGGATGGCCTGAGTTGTGACTTTTGTCGCCGAATAGCTCATAATCTTGCTAGATTATAAACCTTCCTTGACCATGCTCCCCATCTCGACGACTTCGTTAAATGTTTTCCCGACAACTGATACCAAATGCCCATAATATGTGGGCTATAGAGCTTGTAATAAATAGTCCACCATTTCACCTTCCTTCATGGGTGGATCTACTCGAGCAGCTTGCTCTCTCCACCTGACCCAGTATTCTCGGAAGCTCTCTCCTGGCTTCTTCTCTATCTTCGTCAATGAAAGGATGTCGGGAACAATCTCTAGGTTGTATTGTAAATGATTAGCTAAAGCTTGGGCTAGATCATCCCAAGTAAACCATTGAGTGTGGTCTCCTTGTGTCCTACTCTAGGGCTGATCCGCTAAGTTTTTGACTGAAATAGGCCATCAGTAACTCATCTTTCCCTCCAGCACCTCACATTTTGCTGCAAAATCCTCTTAAATGTGCAACTAGGTCACCATGACCATGATAGAGATTAAAATTCGGTAATTTAAAACCTGATGGTAGTTGCACCTCCGCGAATAAACACAAATCATTATAAGCTACACTTTCTTGCCCCTAAGGCCCTGCATGTTTCGGAAAGATTGTTCAATACTCTTCACTTTACGGATCATCTCTTCTTGTACGGGAAATTTGGATGGTTTCTCCTCCTCGGATATGTCAATGAGAGGAGTATAAGAATCATGGTGCCGGAAAGTAGGCTCTGGAGGATAATAATGATTGTCTTAGGTATGAAATAGTGGTTTACTAGAAGATTTGTGTAATGTGGCCGGTTGAGAAGCCACATATACGAGAGCGACATGAGGTGGTGGTAGTGGGATCTATTTTGGTGGTGGAGGATGTGGTGGTGTTTGGGAGGTAGTTTCATAGTAGGGTGGGTATGAGGGGTGAGCAGGGATGAACTTACGGTGGGTGGGTCCTATGTTTGGACCGGTGGAGGAACATAAGCAGGATTGGCTGGATATATGGGTAAAGGTTGTCCCTTCGCCCAGGTCTGGTACATTTCGGCCATCTTCTGCTTGAGCTTATACATTTCTTCTTTCATAGCACTTACGTCTACCACCTCATCTTCCCGAGCCGGGTCCACAATCGTAGCCTTGATCTCTTGGCTGAGTGACTTTGTCATGTCCTTAGAGTGAGAATTGTAATGATTGGTTGCCAGAATGCTAGCTAGCTAAAACACACATGTCTGTACTCAACAACAACAACACTCGTTAGTGGTTAGGCCATTATTGATCAAATAATCGCACATTGGGAGTACAGATATATTTAAACAATTTTTCTTGGCTACATGCGTCATCCCGGCTTTCTCAGCTATGGATTTTCATTCATTTTTGCCTTTTTCTTGCTATGTTAATTCTTTTGCTACGGCTTTTTTTCTTCCTTTCTTTTCTCTCTTTCTTTTTTCTTCTTTTTCCATGTTCTTTTGATTTGTGATTAATATGCTTAATGTCGATCCTATAGATTCCCTATCGCGTATGTGTTTAAAGAAAAGAAAAACAAAGACACAGATACATATTTTTTGGAAGTTTTCAAATGTATTAATAGCCAACAATGATTACAAATATAAACTCTAAATGATAACCGAACTACAACCCTCTAATCAACAATTTGAATTAAAATGAAAAATGAAAAATATACACTCGAATGTTTAACCTAATGCAATATAGCCTCAAGAATACATCAAAGATCCTAGTCCCCGCGAGACATCGTTCGGTCTCGCCGTGGGCCTATATGCAAGTCCCCTTTGGATTCGGTCTAGATCAGCCATTATTTGCTTTACAAATATCATCACTGAGGCGAAAAATGTAGTTTGGGTCATATCTTCACATATATGTAACTTCCGAGTGATATAGTGAGCAATGTTAAGGATTCTTTCTCTAATCATCCCCTTTTCCTGAAGTAACCTCCCAATTTGTTCAGCACGAGCCTCTAGAGTTCGTTGTCTTTTCTCTTGAAGTTGTTGCATATCCATTTCTAATCGTGCTAAAGTCGTATAGCAATGTTCTCTTTCCATACTGAACTCTTTTCCTTGTTTGCTAATCTTGACCTCTGCAGTAATAACCTTTTCCTTTAATGTGGCAACTTCGACATTATGTTCTTCCTTCACTTGTTGATTCATGTGGGACCTTTCTTCCGCATTCTTATCCAACTGTCTCCGAACCACGGTTAGTTCCTTTTCCGCTGTGTCAAGGTCAAGACTATAATCATTCACTTTTCGCTGCAAATTATCAATCAACTTTTCATCTCAGGCATTTCGTACAGGGGTTTCAATTGCTATCCTCATTTTCTAAATTTGAGCCCGTAAGGCCTCATTTTCTTTAACCAATTTCCTCTTTTCACCCTCGTTGGTTGCTACCTGCACACTGTTTTTGAACTTGAGGTCTTGGACTTGTTTTTCTAGCATGCTGATCTTTGCTCGGTACTCGTTTTCTTTAGCCAACCAATCCCACTGTTCTCTTGACAACTCACCAAATTCTTGGACGTGAGGTCTTTTAGCTGGCCTTTCATGCTCACAATCTCTCATATACCAAATGGAATAGCCAGGTGACACTTTGCCTTTCGCCCGATCCCTCACACTGGTGTCTGATTTCGAACATTGGCATTCTTTCCAAATATGACGGACTTGGGTCCTGAGGTCTCCACCTTTTGGCACTATATGATATCTTTCGAGTTGCCATAAGACTCGATATGGAGCATAGGGTTGAATACTTTTAAGCCCCATTAAGATAATATGCGACCCTTCTGCCAGCATGTATATGATTTCATTGACAGGTAGCCACCCGAGTGTCCATTCTATTTGGCTAGCAGTAATAGATCGGAAATATGTTGTCCAATCCTTAAATCCCTCCGGCAATTTGACCATTTTTATCCTCGTGTAGAATTCTTCTATGCATGTTGTCTCTAAAGACCCGTAGCTCAGAAATTGAGGACGATGGAACATATGCTCGATCATCCACATTAGTAATAACAAATTACATCACTAGAAGAAATCTACTCCGGCTTTATAAGTCGTAAGGGCACAAAAGACATCAGCCAATATCATAGGTGCCAAAGTATTATTATCTTGCATGAGGAGAGTATTGACAATTCCGGCTATTCTTATATCAATTTTCCCGTCTTTCCTCGGAAACACCATTAATCCCAAGAAGGCTACCATGAAAGCGAAATTCCTATGCTCCTCTCATTTTTCACGGTTTGCTTTGCTACAGAGCTTGTTTACTTGGTTCTTAAAGCCTCCGATATGACCGTATCTATGATATATGAAATTCATAGTACAAAAGCCATTTGACAAATCTTTATTATGAACACTTCGGGCTATTTTCAAGGAATTCAGAAATCTGTGAGCGGTAATAGCTCTTGGAGCAGACCGGGTATTTATATTTCAGGGAAACCTCATCTTTCCCAATGTAACTGTCAATCTCCTCTAATGTCGGAATAAGCTCGAAGTCTGAGAAATGAAACACGTTGTGTGCCGGATCCTGAAAAGTAACCAAGGCTCTGATGATATCTCCTCGGGGTATAATATCAAGTAATCCAGTAAGACCTTTCAAATACTTTTTGACTTCATCTTGCCTATCTTTTCCTAGATCATTCCACCATAGACGTTACTCCAAAAGGGATTTTATTCATGATTGAAAAAGGTTCATTTTGAATCGTACTCATCCTGCACATTTATCAAGGTGATTTAATCACTTATTATGACCCTAAAAGACAATGTATATTTTTCACAATTTTAATTTCAAAGATAAAGCCTACGGCCTTTTAGCACTCCAAATGAGGATTTTAAAAATGTTCTTGCCAATTAGGGGAAATGAGTCAAAAGTGGCCTTTTTTGCATAAACAGCCTTCCGGCACCCTTTTGGGACATTAAGCAATTTTGACAAAACGACATAAGATTTATGACAAAAATCAAAATTTGAGATTTTTTGCCTGCTTTCGCAAAAGTGTGGTTTGACCTGTTACGGGTTGCCTACGTATCACGCCCCTAAAGACAAGAATTACAGCGGCGTAGTTCGGTCAAATTATTTTTTAGACAAACCATTTTTTAATTTTTGGCAAAAATTGAATTATTTCAACTACTTTTTATGAAAAAATTTCTATATTTATTGGAAAAACAAATTATATTTTTTTTATTTTTGTGAAGCAAAACAATATTGAATTGTTTTATTTTGAATAAATCAACAATCAAAATTTCAACAAAGTTTCGGTAGTATTTGAATATAGGATTTCTTCTAAAATCAATAATTGTTACTTTCTTTTTCTTTCCCTTAATTCTTTTCCTAACCGGTCAGCGTGATGGCCCGAGAAAATTAATGCAACATATAATCACGATGGTCTATTCATATTTGGGTCAACTATCCTAGACGAACCCAACCCCTTTGTTGAGTCCCCTAGGTCATATATGATGCAAATAAAGTCCTTATTTATAGGTTCAAAACCTGGTTATTTGGTTCTAGACTGTGCACCTGAGCGAACGACTCGAGTCGAGGAGGGGGCTACATACCGGGGACCCGTGGGATCGTCCGGCTTAGTAACTTGTCCAGCCTCTTTTCTTATTTAGGTATGACACTAATAGAATGGGGAGTCTCAACAAGTAAGCACATCCTCGGAGGTAAGAAGAGAAGGGTTTTTGGCACAATTTATATACATTTCAAATAATATCAAAGCGGTAAACATTTAGAAAATAATTATGAACATACAGGGAAATCAGATATAAACAACTACAACAATTTAACTGAGCTCAAATTCTTAAACCCTGAACCGAAGTTGTGGGTTTCTTATCCCCAGCAGAGTCACCAAAGCTGTCACACCTCTTTTTTTTCTTTTACCTAATGGAAGAGCCTATTTATTACATCCCGGGAAGGGATATAATAAAAATGAAGGAGTTTTTCCATTTTAAGGATAGTCGGAACGGGATTTTTTTTATTTAGTTTCAAAGTAGACACTTGGAAGATTAATGGTGTCCTAAGTCACCGGTTAAATCGTGAACCGAGGAAAGTTTGACTCTGTTACAGTCTGCAAACTAGAAATTCGGATAAGGAATTTTGTTAATCCGAAAAAAGGTGTTAGGCACTCCCTAATTCCGTGGTTCTAGCACGGTCACTCAACTGTTGTATTTTTTTTTATCTAATTTCTATATGTTCCATTTTTATGTGCATTTATTAATATTCCGGTCTATTATTTAATTTTACAAAGAATTACAACATCGTGAAAATGTATTTCGGACCATGCTGTACCAGTACGCCCGTGGGTTTCAACATGTTTCGACTTCATTGAGATTTGGATTTGGGACACATAAATGTGCACCCATATTATGAAGGTAATATTATTACAAATGGTGCCTAAAGTATCTACGTCTTTGTTAGCTTTGGGAAGGACCGTGAAATTTTCTAAACGGTCCTTATAACTCTAAGATTTTCATAATGACTTATCTGAGGGCCCCACAATTGTGTATTTAATTGTGACGACCCAATGGGGTCATCACTTATTTTCCTCATTTGTTCTACACTTCCGAGGCCTTGAAAACCTCATTCTATGTTGCCTCGATTTACGTGCGCGATTCGGGCATGTAGCCGGAAAGATTTGTGATAGAAAATATGAATTCTATGAAAACATTTGGAGAAAAATGATATTAATATTGATATAGTTGACTTCGGTCAACATTTTTGGTAAACGGACCCGGACCCGAGATCGGACGGTCCCGGAAAGTCCGTAGGAAAATATGGGACTTGGACATGCGTCCGGAGTCAAATTCTGAGGCCTGGAGCCCAAGTTATGAATTTTTCTGTGAAATTGTTTTTGCTGTAATTATTAAAGTAAAATGAATTAAATGACCATGGTATCGGGCTCATATTTTAGTTCTGACGCCCGGTACAAGTCTTAAATATTATATATGTGCCTTCTGCAACGTTTGGTGACATTCGGATGTCGTTTGATATGTTTGGACCTTGAGTTCCAAGTTTGAAAGTTTTGAAAACCAAAAGTATGAAAATCATGAACTTGAGGCTTGATTTGATGAAAATGATGTTATATTGGTGATGTGATCGCACGAACAAGTTCGTAATGTGTTTTTGATGTTATGTACATGTTTGGTTGGGAGCCCGGGGGGCTCAGGTAAAGATTTGATAGGCCGTTTGATCAATTTCTGAATTTTTGCAATGCTGGTTTTTTTCACCCAGCTGTTGGCTTCGCATTTACGAAGAAATCCTCACAAATGCGAGGAAGACAGGTCAAGGCTGGGTTCGCAAATGCGAACCCATGATCTAAAATGCGATGTCTGCCAGAAACAAGCCAAGTTCGCAAATGCGAACAACGTGTCGCAAATGCGAAAAGGCCTCAGATGGTCAGTGTTCGCAAATGCAAACAAAGGGTCGCAAATGCGATCCTGGCAAATAGGCTTCACCTTCGCAAATTCAAAGGAAATCTCGCAAATGCGATACTAGCAGACCTGGGCTAGAGTTCGCAAATGCGAACTTTCTCTCGCAAATGCGAGGACAGCCGGCCCCAGACCTGTAGCGTTCGCAATTGCGAACAAATGTTCGCAATTGCGATATCCGTAGCTGTGTAATTCTATACTTAAACGAAATTTTCAGTTCATTCTTCACTTTTTCCAAAACCCTCACACCACACACGAGCTCTCAAGGCCAAATTCACTCCAAAATAATTGTAAGTCACTTTTTACTTAATTCTTTCAATTCCTAACAACATTAGTCATGTTTTTCAATAAGAATCAAAGGTTTTCATGGTAGAAATTCATGTTTTGGGGTAGAGCCTAGGTTCTTCATGAATTGGGCAATTGGACCTCGAATTGAGGTCCGATTTTGAAACAAATCATATAATTGAACTCGTGGGGGAATGGGTAACCGGATTTTGGTCCGAAACAAATCATATAATTGAAACAAGGGCGTTTTGGGAAATTTTGGGGTATACTTTGAGAAAACCATTTTTTAGCATTCAAACCAAGTTAATTAGTGATTATTAATATAATGGAATCAATTGTGATTAGATTCGAGCTAGTTGAAAGTGGAATTTCGGGGAAAGAGCTATAATTGAAGCATAATTTGGGCTTCAAGGCTAGAGGTAAGTGTTTGTTCTATCCTAGCTTGAGGGAATAGGATTGTGTGCTATGTGCTATGTGATCGAGTGCGGTGTATGGGCTGTGGTGACGAGCATCCATACACTGGCGTCTAGCATGACCGTGAGTCATTGTTGATACTTGTTGTGAAACATATTTGGAGATAAATTGTTGGACCCTTGCCCGGTTGTAGGATTACTATTGTTCTCCCTTGCCGGGACTTTGTTGAAATGATTATTGTGTCCCTTGCCGGGACGGTTCATGATTTGTTGTTTTCATTCTCTACCCTTAACTGTGATTGTTATTTGGGGTGAGGAAGAGTGATAATGCACGAAGTGTGATGCCGTGCCTTGAAATATTGTTAATGCACGAAGGTTAATGTCGTGCCTTGTTATTGATTATGCACGAAGGTTAATGTCGTTCCATGTTACTGATTATGCACAAAGGATCATGTCGTGCCTTGTTAATTGAACCATGTACGAAGGATCATGTCGTACTATGGATGTGAGGATGTGAGTAAAAGCACGAAGGGTGATGCCGTGCACTATTTGCCTATTTGGTGAGGATGAGAGTAAAAGCACGAAGGGTGATGCCGTGCACTTTGTTTGCTATTTCTTTGACTTGACATTACTGGTTTCTCATTATACTATTTTCCTTGTTGACTTAATGACTGTTGTTAACTGTTGAGTTCTTTTGTGATATTCCTTGTTGTGTTGTTACTTGATTATTTCTCGTTATCTTGTGGTATACATATATATATAACTGCACAGGTGTATGTGGGTGTCTGGTCCTAGGCTTGTCACTACTTCGCCGGGATAGGCCAGGCACTTACCAGCACATGGGGTTGGTCATGCTGATACTGCACTTCTGTGCATTTTGCACAGGTCCAGGTTTCGATCAGGAGCAACCGCAGTAGATCTTTTCCGTGGGAGTTGATCATATTTGAGACCGAGGTAGCTTGGAGGCGTCCGCAGGCCCGGCGTCTCTTCCTTTTATTTATGTCATTAGCTGTAGTCTCCTTGTTCCGAGACAAACAGATTATGTTATATTTCTTTCAGACCTTTATGTGTAGTATTCATGTAGTAGTTCGTGAGCTGGTGACTCCACGTCTTGGGTAGAGGATTTCAGTATTATTTTACCTTAAAATGGCTTATTACTATTTTTATAAAGTCTTCTGCACTTGTTTAATTAAGGTTATGGTTTTGGTTGTTAAATTGAATATGAAATATTGTTAAAAACAGGATAGTGTAAATAAAGAGGCTTGCCTAACTACCACGAGTAGGCGCCATCACGATCCCGATGTTGGGGGAAAAATCTAGGTCGTGACAAGTTGGTATCAAAGCTCTAGGTTACATAGGTCTCACCACTCACGAACAAGCTTAGTAGAGTTTCAAAGGTAGGTACGGAGATGTCTTTACTTGTCCTCCATAGTCTATTGAGTTAGGAAAGAGTCTCTCATTTGTTCCTTCTTGTCGTGCGATTTGTCCTTCAAAATACTGATTGAACTTCTACTCTGTCCTTTCGCAGATAGTGAGGACACATGCTTCGTCGTTCGCTGACCAGCAGCCCGAGTCCCAAGCAGCTCCCGTTAGGGGCAGGGTCCGAGGCCGTATCGGAGGCTGTGGTAGGGGCAGAGCTCTGCCCCCGGCAGCTATTCCAGAGGTGGAGCCTCATATTGAGACTGGCGAGGAGGTTCGAGTCCCAGCAACTCCAGTGGGCCCAGCTCAAGTCCCAGGAGAGGCCTTATTTACCCCGGACCTTCGGGAGGCTTTGGTCAAGATAGCGGGTTTTATGGACAGCGTTGCCAGAGCAGGTTTATTACCAGTTCCACCAGCCACTTCTCAGGCTGGAGGAGGGGCCCAGACTCCTGTTGCTCGTACTCTGGAGCCAGTAGCTCCTCAGCCTCAGGCACCAGTGGTTCAGCCAGCTGTGGCCACTCAGTCAGGTACCACGACTCATACCGGAGATGGAGCGGTCATGACTTCTCATTCTTTATGGAGACTTGATCGGTTATCCAAGCTGTTTACCACTACATTCAGCGGTGCCACATCAGAGGATCCTCGGGATTTCTTATTCAGTTGCTATGAGATTCTCAAGACTATGGGGATAGTGGAGTCCAATGGAGTTGATTTCCGTACATTCAGGCTTTTAGGATCCGCCAAGACTTGGTGGAGGGATTATTGTTTGACTCAACCAGCAGGGTCCCCGGCTTTATCATGGGATCAGTTTGCAGAGTTATTTCTGGAGAAGTTTCTCCCTGTTACTCAGCGGGATGCACTTCAGAGGCAGTTTGAGCGCCTCCAGCAGGGCACTATGAGTGTCACTTAGTACGAGACGAGATTTGTTGATTTGGCACGTCATGCAGTAATGATACTCTCCACAGAGCGGGAGAGAGTTCGCAGGTTTATAGATGGGGTTAATCAGCCAATTAGACTCCAGATGGCTATGGGAGTGGGGAGTGATATATAATTTTAGGAGGCAGTTAATGCAACATGTAGAGTTGTGATGGCTCTTGCTCGGGGAGGTGGTTATTCTTCAGATAAGAGGTCTCGTCATTCAGGCAGATTTAGTGGTTCTTCTTCCGGTGGCAGGGAATCTTTTGATAGGGGCCGGTCTTCCAAGCCTTTCCATTCAGCCCTTCAGGCATCACAGGGTGGACCAGGCGATCGTGGGTTTCGTGAGTAGTATTCAGATCAGTCCCCTATTAGTGCCCAACCTCTTTAGAGTGTTCGCGGAGGCCATTCAGGTCGTTAGGGCCAGCGGCCCCATCATCCTAAGAGTTGCTACGGTTGTGGTGACCCAGGTCATCTTGTCAGGTTCTGCCCTCGAGCGACGGACAACACTCAACAGCGGGGCCCTCGTCCCATGATTCAGGCCCAGCTGACCCTCAGCCTGCCCAGCCAGCCAGAGGCGGGGATAGAGATCATAGAGGTGGAGGTCGAGACCGTAGAGGTGGAGACCGTCCAGCCAGAGGCAGAGGTCAGCCAGTTGATGACCGTCCTAGGGATGTAGCTCATAGGGGAGGTGCTGATCCCCGATTCTATGCTTTGCCAGCCAGGCCAGAGGTGGAGGCATCAGATGCTGTGATCACAGGTATCATGATTGTTGTGGCCGAGGTGCTTCCGTATTATTTGACCCTGGGTCTACATATTCATATGTGTCTTCCTACTTCGCACCGTATTTGGCTGTACCTAGCTGTACTCTAGATATTCCAATTTACGTGTCTACACCAGTGGGCGACTCCATTGTAGTCGACTGGGTACATCGCTCGTGCATAGTTATCTTTGGGGGTCTTGAGACCCGTGTTGATCTGTTTCTTTTGGACATGGTGGATTTTGATGTCATATTGGGGATGGACTGATTGTCCCCATACCATGCTATTCTAGATTATCATGCCAAGACTGTGACCTTGGCCTTGCCAGAATTACCCCGACTAGAGTGGAAAGGTACCTCAAGCCACTCCGTTCGCACTGTTATTTCCTATGTTAAGGCTCGACGCATGGTCGAGAAGGGGTGTCTAGCTTATCTGGCTTATGTTCGTGATTCCAGTGCAGAGGTTCCTTCTATTGAGTCAGTCCCCATTGTACGGGAGTTTCCTGAGGTTTTCCTTTCAGACTGCCGGGCATGCCACCCGACAGGGATATTGATTTCTGCATTGATCTGGCACTGGGCACTCAGCCCATCTCTATTCCACCCTATCGTATGGCCCCGCCGGAGTTAAAAGAGTTGAAAGATCAGTTGCAGGACCTTCTTAAGAAGGGCTTTATCAGGCCTAGTGTTTCCCTCTGGGTAGCACCTGTATTGTTTGTAAAGATGAAAGATGGCTCGATGCGGATGTGTATTGAATACCGGCAATTGAACAAAGTGACCATAAAGAATAAGTATCCACTGCCGAGGATTGATGATTTGTTTGACCAACTCCAGGGAGCAAGGGTGTTCTCAAAGATAGACTTGAGGTCAAGCTACCATCAGCTGAAGATCAGGGCGGCTGACATTCCTAAGACAGCCTTTTGCACTAGATATGGGCATTATGAGTTCTTGGCCATGTCCTTCGGGTTGACCAATGCCCCAGCAGCATTCATGGAGTTGATGAATCGAGTGTTCATGCCTTACTTAGATCTGTTCATGATAGTCTTTATAGATGACATCCTGGTATACTCCCGCAGCCAGGAAGAGCACGAGCAGCCTCAGAGTGGTTCTTCAGACTCTGAAGGATAATCAGCTATATGCCAAATTTTCGAAATGTGAGTTCTGGTTGAGTTCGGTGGCATTTCTGGGCCACATCGTATCAGTGGAAGGTATTTACGTAGACCCAAAGAAGATTGAGGCAGTCCATAATTGGCCTCGACCAGCTTTAGTGACTGAGATCCGGAGTTTCTTGGGATTAGCAGGTTACTACCGTCGATTTCAGGGGTTCTCTTCTATTGCAGCCCCGATGACTAGGTTGACCCAGAAGGGTGCCCAGTTCCAGTGGTCAGAGGAGTGTGAGGCGAGCTTCCAGAAGCTCAAGACAGCCTTGACTACCGCACTAGTGTTAATACTACCTACGGGTGCAGGGCCTTATACAGTTTATTGTGATGCATCTCGTACAGGGCTTGGAGCGGTATTGATGTAGGATGGTAAGATTATCGCTTATGCTTCGAGGCAGTTAAAAATACATGAGAAGAATTATCCAGTCCATGATCTTGAGTTAGCAGCAGTGGTTCATGCCTTAAAGATCTGGAGGCATTATCTATATGGTGTGACGTGTGAGGTGTACACCGATCACAAGAGCCTACAGTACTTGTTCAAGCAAAAGGAGTTGAATCTACGACAACGGAGATGGTTAGAGTTGCTGAAAGACTATGATGTTACTATTCTATACCACCCAGGTAAGACCAATGTAGTGGCCGATGCATTGAGTAGAAAGTCTGCCAGCATGGGTAGTCTTGCACTCTTTCGGTCAGTCAGATGCCATTTGCTCTAGATGTCCAGGCCTTAGCCAACCGGTTCGTGAGATTAGACATTTCTGAGCCTAGTAGGGTGTTAGCCTGCACGGTCGCTCGTTCATCTCTATTAGAGTGTATCCGTGAGAGGCAATTTGATGATCCTCATTTGCGTGATTTGAGAGATATAGTGCAGCGGGGAGGTGCCCCAAGGGTAAATCTAGATGATGATAGGGTATTGAGATTGTAGGGTCGAGTTTGTGTGCCCAATGTCGAAGGGATTCGAGAGTTGATCTTAGCGGAGGCCCACAGTTCGGGGTATTCTATTCACCCGTGTGCCGCGAAGATGTACTAGGACTTACGGCAGCACTATTGGTGGCGCAAAATGAAGAAAGATATCGTTGTGTATGTCGCTCGGTGTCTAAATTGTCAGCAGGTGAAATATGAGCACTAGAGGCCTGGTGGTGTATTCCAGAGAGTTGAGATTCACGAGTGGAAATGGGAGCGGATCACTATGGACTTCGTTACGGGACTTCCTTTGACTCGGAGGAAATTTGATGCTATTTGAGTCATTGTTGATAGGCTGACCAAGTCAGCACATTTTATTCCAGTATCTGTCTCGTACTCATCGGAGAGGTTAGCAGAGATTTACATCAGGGAGATTGTTCGACTTCACGGGGTGCCGGTATCTATTATCTCTGGTCGGGGTACATAGTTTACCTCGTGCTTCTGGAGAGCAGTACAGCAGGAGTTGGACACCCTGATTCAGCTGAGCACAGCATTCCATCCTCAGACGAACGGCCAGTCTGAGAGGACTATTCAGATATTGGAGGATATGCTACGAGCCTGTGTCATTGATTTTGGAGGCTTGTGGGACCAATTTTTGCCTTTAACAAAGTTTGCCTACAACAACAGCTACTAGTCTAGCATTCAGATAGCTCCATACGAGGCGTTGTATGGTAGGCGGTGTCGATCTCCAGTTGGATGGTTTGAGCCGGGAGAGGCTCGGTTATTGGGTATAGATTTAGTTCATGAGGCCTTGGATAAGGTCAAGATTATCCAGGAGAGATTGTGTGCAGCTTAGTCCAGACAGAAGAATTATGTGGATCGTAAGGTTTGAGATGTAGATTTCATGGTCGGTGAGCAAGTATTGCTCCTAGTGTCGCCTATGAAGGGCGTGATGAGGTTCGGGAAGAAGGGCAAGTCAGCCCTAGGTATATCGGCCCATTTGAGATTCTAGACGGAGTGGGAGGGATGGCTTACAGACTAGCTCTGCCGCCTAGCTTATCAGCCGTGCATCCAGTTTTTCATGTATCTATGCTTCGGAGATACCACGGCGATCCCACACATGTGCTAGATGTCAGCACTGTCCAATTGGACAATGATCTATCCTACGAGGAGGAGCCGGTGGCCATTCTAGACCGGCATGTTCGACAGTTGAGGTTGAAGAGTTATCCTTCTATACATGTTCAGTGGAGAAGTCAGCCTCCTGAGGCATCGACCTGGGAGTCCGAGTCTGATATGCGGAACCGCTACCCACATTTGTTCCCCGACTCAGGTACTTTCTTCTCTTGTCCGTTCGGGGATGAACGGTTGTTTTAGAGGTGGAGGATGTGATGACCCAATGGGGTCATCACTTGTTTTTCTCATTTGTTCTACATTTCCGAGGCCTTGAAAACCTCATTCTATGTTGCCTCGATTTACGTGCGCGATCCGGGCATGTAGCCGGAAAGTTTTGTGATAGAAAATATGAATTCTATGAAAATATTTGGAGAAAAATGATATTAATATTGATATAGTTGACTTCGATCAACATTTTTGGTAAACGGACCCGGACCCGAGATTGGATGGTCCCGAAAGGTCCGTAGGAAAATATGGGACTTGGATATGCGTCCGGAGTCAAATTCTGAGGCCTGGAGCCCAAGTTATGAATTTTTCTGTGAAATTATTTTTGCTGTAATTATTAAAGGAAAATGAATTAAATGACCATGGTATCGGGCTCGTATTTTGGTTCCGATGCCCGGTACAAGTCTTAAATATTATATATGTGCTTTCTGCAAAGTTTGGTGATATTCGGATGTCATTTGATATGTTTTGGACCTTGAGTTCCAAGTTTGAAAGTTTTGAAAACCAAAAGTATGAAAATCATGAACTTGAGGCTTGATTTGATGAAAACGATGTTATATTGGCGATGTGATCGCACGAACAAGTTCGTAATGTGTTTTTGATGTTATGTACATGTTTGGTTGGAGCCCGGGGGGCTCGGGTAAAGATTTGATAGGCCGTTTGATCAATTTCTGAATTTTTGCACTGCTGGTTGTTTTCACCCAGCTGTTGGCTTCGCATTTGCGAACAAATCCTCGCAAATGCGAAGAAGACAGGTCAAGGCTGGGTTCGCAAATGCGAACCCATGATCGCAAATTCGACGTCTGCCAGAAACAAGCCAAGTTCGCAAATGCGAACAATGTGTCGCAAATGCGAAAAGGCCTCAGATGGTCAGTGTTCGCAAATGAGAACAAAGGGTCGCAAATGCGATCCTGGGCAAATAGGCTTCACCTTCGCAAATGCGAAGGAAATCTCGCAAATGCGAGACTAGCAGACCTGGCAAGAGTTCGCAAATGCGAACTTTCTCTCGCAATTGCGAGGACAGCAGGCCCCAGACCTATAGCGTTTGCAATTGCGAACAAATGTTCGCAATTGCGATATCCGCAGCGGTGTAATTCTATACTTAAACGAAATTTTCAGTTCATTCTTCACTTTTTCAAAAACCCTCACACCACACACGAGCTCTCAAGGCCAAATTCACTCCAAAGCAATTGTAAGTCACTTTTTACTTAATTCTTTCAATTCCTAACAACATTAGTCATGTTTTTCAATAAGAATCAAAGGTTTTCATGGTAGAAATTCATGTTTTTTGGTAGAACCTAGGTTTTTCATGAATTGGGCAATTGGACCTCGAATTGAGGTTCGATTTTGAAACAAATCATATAATTGAACTCGTGGGGGAATGGGTAACCGGATTTTGGTCCAAACCCCGAGTTCCGACCACGTGGGGCCAGGCGCATTTTGGGAAATTTTGAGGTAAACTTTGAGAAAACCATATTTTTATCATTCAAACCAAGTTAATTAGTGATTATTAATATAATGGAATCAATTGTGATTAGATTCGATCTAGTTGAAAGCGGAATTTTGGGGAAAGAGCTATAATTGAAGCATAATTTGGACTTCAAGGCTAGAGGTAAGTGTTTGCTCTATCCTAGCTTGAGGGAATAGGATTGTGTGCTATGTGCTATGTGATCGAATGCGGTGTATGGGCTGTGGCAACGAGCATCCATACACTGGCATCTAGCATGACCGTGAGTCATTGTTGATACTTGTTGTGAAACATATTTGGAGATAAATTGTTGGACTCTTGTCGGGTTGTAGAATTACTATTGTTCTCCCTTGCTGGGACTTTGTTGAAATGATTATTGTGTCCCTTGCCGGGACGGTTCATGATTTGTTGTTTTCATTCTCTGCCCATAACTGTGATTGTTATTTGGGTGGAGGAAGAGTGATAATGCACGAAGGGTGATGCCGTGCCTTGAATTATTGTTTATGCACGAAGGTTAATGTCGTGCCTTGTTATTGATTATGCACGAAGGTTAATGCCATGCCATATTACTGATTATGCATGAAGGATCATGCCGTGCCTTGTTAATTAAACCATGTATGAAGGATCATGCCGTACTATGGATGTGAGGATGAGAGTAAAAGCACGAAAGGTGATGCCGTGCACTTTATTTGCCTATTTGGTGAGGATGAGAGTAAAAGCACGAAGGGTGATGCCGTGCACTTTGTTTGCTATTTCCTTGACTTGACATTACTGGTTTCTCATTATACTGTTTTCCTTGTTGACTTAATGACTGTTGTCAACTGTTGAGTTCTTCTGTGATATTCCTTATTGTGTTGTTACTTGAATATTTCTCGTTATCTTGTGGTATACATATATATAGAACTGCACAGGTGTATGTGGGTGTCTGGTCCTAGGCTTGTCACTACTTCGCCGGGATAGGCCAGACACTTACCAGCACATGGGGTCGGTTGTGCTGATACCGCACTTTTGTGCATTTTGTACAAGTCCAGGTTTCGATCAGGAGAAGCAGCAGTAGATCTTTTGCGTGGGAGTTGATCATATTTAAGACCGAGGTAGCTTGCATGCGTCCGCAGGCCCGACGTCTCTTCCTTTTATTTATGTCATTAGCTGTAGTATCCTTGTTCCGAGACAAACAGATTATGTTATATTTCTTTCAGACCTTTATGTGTAGTATTCATGTAGTGGTTCGTGAGCTGGTGACTCCACATCTTGGGTAGAGGATTTCAGTATTATGTTACCTTGAAACGGCTTATTACTATTTTTATAAAGTCTTCCGCACTTGTTTAATTAAGGTTATGGTTTTGGTTGTTAAATTGAATATGAAATATTGTTAAAAACAGGATAGTGTGAATAAAGAGGCTTGCCTAGCTACCACGAGTAGGCGCCTATTAACCTAGGCTCTGATACCAACTTGTCACGACCCAAACCCCGGTCGTGATGGCGCCCAACACAATGCTAGGCAAGCCCGACCATATTATCCCTTAAACCAGCCAATTATTAAATAAATTAAACTTAAACAGTAAATGATCATATCAGGTGATAAACGAAATGTAAAACATACAAAATACGGTCCCAACCATATCATGGTGTCACGAGACTGAGCCTCTACAGAATAGCATCCTAATAAAACCAAGTCTAGGCAAATAGGAAATCAACAAGATGATAAAGAAGGAGAAAACAAGCTCTGGCGGACGCTGGCAACTACCTCGTAATCTCCGCAAAAGTAGACAAGGATCAGCAGCTACAATATCTCAACTGCTCTCGGGCACCTGTGGATCTGCACAGAAAGTGCAGGGGAGTGGGGTGAGTATATTTCAACTCAGTGAGTAACAATAATAAATAATGACTGAAGGTAAGAACTCCTGTGCTATCACTTAGCAGTTCTAAGGTAACCCTCATATGTACGTCATCACTATGGTAATACTCTAATCTCCAAACCACATTTATCTCTACAAGATTCTTACGCTGATCCAACCCTCACTCGTACCCCTATGGTGTACGGCCATCTCAACATATAAAGACACATACCTATGTCTATAATGTATAAATATTTAAGTAGATAGTAGGATATAATTAAGTATAATGCTGCGGCGTGCAGCCCGCTCCAATACATATACCGCTGCGGCGCGCAGCCCGCTCCATTTAACGTCGACGGCGCTCACTGGGGGTGTATACGGACTTCGGAGGGGCTCCCTAGGCCCAAGCACTATAATACTGCGGCGTGCAGCACGATCCACACAAATATTACTGGTATATTACATGTATATTACTGCGGCGTGCAGTCCGATCCAATATATATACTGCTGCGGCGTGCAGCCCAATCCAATATAGGTATATATATATAATACCTTATAATGGGTCCTCGACCCTATCCCAGTCAATATGTGCTTGGCCTCTCAGGCCCAATATAATATATCACAGTGGGTCCTGGACCCTGTCTCAGTCAATATAGACTTGGCCTTTCAGGCCCACTCAGCTAGAACAGGGAATTCCACCCTAGATAATCTCTCTCAATGTACACATCTAGTACGGCTCATATTATGCTATACAGCTAGAGCTACGGCTGAGTGTATGTTTCCAACATGATATAAGGGTCACCTAGCTCTATAGGTTCCCTAATGCTCTACAGATCGGCACTAGGCCCCAAACATGGCTATTAGCCCAATTGTACAGTTATAACCTCAGTAACAGTCATACAACACAGTATTCTATTAGCCGGGAAGGACTAAGTCCGAACCCCCAATCACAATGTCACCACACTTGTCATAGAACGCGTGTCTCATCTCAATATAGCATTGTGAAGTGCTAGTACGGGGTTTCAAACCCTCGGTACATTGTTTACTACTACCACTCACCTCGAACCGGTAGAAGCTTCAATCCGCCTTGCGCTTGCCTCGCAAATCAATCTCCTCGGGTGCCAAATCTGCTCAAAATCATAGAGAATGCATCAATATATGCTAATTTCACAAAATTCATTCGAAATGACCCAAATTATATCAAAACCCACAAGTTGTCAAAACCCGACTCGGCTCCGAAATATCTAATCTCACTAGCCGATTGGCTAGGGCCTGAACATCATAAGCAAATGGCCTCTCCCCAACTGGGATGAAAGCTAAGCTGCCCATGCTAACCGCCTTCCGACTCAAGGCATCGGCCACCACATTGGCCTTCCCCGAATGATACAAAATAGTGATGTCATAATCCTTAAGCAACTCCAACCACCTCCGCTATCTCAAATTAAGGTCCTTCTGTGTGAATAAGTGCTGAAGGCTGCGATGATCCGTGAACACCTCACAGGAGACACCATACAGGTAATGCCTCCACATCTTCAAAGCATGAACTATGGCTACTAGCTCCAAATCATGAACAGGGTAGTTCTTCTCGTGGGGCTTCAACTGACGAGAAGCATAAGCAATGACCCTACCCTCCTGCATCAACACACAACCAATGCCAATTCCTGAGGCATCACAATATACAGTATAAGAACCTGAAGCTGTCGGTAGAATCAAGACTGGTGCTGTGGTCAGTGCTGTCTTGAGCTTCTGAAAGCTCTCCTCGCACTCCTCGGACCATAAGAAAGGAACACCCTTCCGAGTCAATCTAGTCAAGGGTGAAGCAATAGAAGAGAACCCCTGAACGAATCGGCGATAATACCCTGCCAATCCCAGAAAGCTACGGATCTCAGTAACTGAGGTCGGTCTGGGCCAACTCTGCACTGCCTCGACCTTCCTCGGATCTACCCGAATACCATCACAGGACACCACGTGCCCTAAGAATGCCACGGACTCAAGCCAGAACTCACATTTGGAGAACTTGGCATACAACTTCTCCTCTCTCAATCTCTGCAACACAATGCTCAAGTGCCGAGCATGCTCCTCCTGGCTACAAGAGTAGACTAGTATGTCATCAATGAATACGATCACAAATGAATCAAGATACGGCCTGAATACACTGTTCATCAGATGCATAAATGCTGCTGGGGCGTTGGTCAGCCCAAAAGACATCACAAGGAACACATAGTGACCATATCTGGTCCGGAATGCAGTCTTCATAATGTCAGACTCTCTAATCTTCAGCTGATGGTAGCCTGAACGAAGATCAATCTTCGAGAACACCCTAGCTCCCTGGAGCTGATCAAATAAATCATCAATACGAGGCAGAGGATACTTATTCTTCACTGTTACTTTGTTTAGCTGCCTGTAGTCAATACACATCCTCATGGATCCGTCCTTCTTCTTAACAAACAGGACCGGTGCACCCCACGGCGACACACTCGGCCGAATGAACCCCTTATCTAGGAGTTCCCGGAGCTGCTCCTTCAATTCCTTCAACTCAGCTGGTGCCATCCGATACGGAGGAATGGAAATAGGCTGAGTGCCTGGCACCAAATCGATACCAAAATCAATATCCCTGTCCGGCGGCATGCCCGGCAGGTCTGAGGGAAACACATCAGGAAAGTCTCGCACAATGGGAACAGAATCAATACTGGGAGTCCGGGCCTCGACCTCCCGCACAAATGCTAAATAAGAGAGACATCCCTTCCCAACCATTCGTTGGGCCTTGAGGAAAGATATTACCCTGCTAGGTACATACTCGGTCGTGCCTCGCCACTCGATCCTCTGAATGCCCGGCATAGCCAAAGTGACTGTCTTAGCATGACAATCCAGAATAGCATGACATGGAGATAACCAGTCCATGCCCAATATAACATCAAAATCAATCATGCTGAGAAGCAACAGGTCTACTCGGGTCTCCGGACCTCCAATAGTGACCAAACAGGACCGGTATACGTGGTCCACAACAATAGTATCCCCTACCGGGGTAGATACATGCACTGGCAGCTCAAGACTCCCTCGGGTCGTGCCCAAATTAGGAGCAAAATATGTAGACACATAAGAATAAGTAGAACCGGGATCAAACAATACTGAGGCATCTCTGTGGCAGACTGAAATAATACCTGTAATGACAGCATCAGAAGCAACGGCCTCAGATCGGCCCTGAAAAGCATAGCATCTAGCCTGTCCGCCTGATCGGCCTCCCCCTCGAGAGCGACCCCTAGCCGTCTGACCCTCACCCCTAGCTGGCGGGGCGGGTGCTGAAGTAGAAGGACCAGATGACGAGGGCTGCCCCCTCTGCTGATAAGATCTGGAAACAAGACGGGGACACTCCCTACGGTGGTGCCCAAACTCTCCGCACTCGTAGCAACTACCCGGTGCTGGGTACTGAGACTGATAAGAACCTCTGACGCTGGAGTGGCCAGCTGATGAACTAGGCCGAGATGAACCCTGAGCGGATGGGGCCTGTGAAGAACTCTGAGCTGGCATGGCACTGAGAGATGGCTGGCTCTGGTGTGAACCCTGATAACCCTGTCTAGAAGACCATCTGTGACGATCGGAGCGACCCAACTGCGAAGATCTGAAAGAGCGACCTCGGCTCTACTGACTCTGGCCTCTGGTCTGAGTGCCACTGGAACTAGCTGTTCCTCGAGGCCTCTTGGCCTCCCTCTCATCCCGCTCCCTGCGATGATCTGTCTCAATGTCGCGAGCAATATCTACAGCATCCTCAAATGTACGACTCAAAACCCTCTCCTGAGTCATCAGAATACGAATGGGATAAATGAGGCCATCCACGAAGTGCCCAATCCTCTCTCTATCGGAATGAACTAACCACGGTGCATATCTGGACAACTCTGTAAACCTGATCTCATACTCTGACACCGACATGTCCCCCTGACGGAGACCCTCAAACTGCCTACGCATCTCCTCTCTCCGAGATCGAGGCACCCATTTCTCCAAGAACATAGTGGAGAACTCCGGCCATGATAGTGGTGTCACACCTCCCTTTTTACGGCGCTCATAAGCCTCCCACCAAGCGAAGGCTGGTCCCCGAAACTGAAAGGTAGTGAAAGATACCCAACTGGACTCCAATATCCCCGCCGTACGAAGCATCCGACGGCACTTATCCGAAAACCTCGGGCGTCCTCGCTCGGAGCACCGGTGAACACCGGAGGAGATAACCCGGTGAACCTCTCGAGATGACGCCGCTCATCGTCCGTCATAGCCGGGACCCCGTCCCCCGAATCCGATCTCGTTGGCTGAACCGGTACCACGAGCTGAACCGGAGGAGCCTGCGGTGTCCGTAAGCCCCTGCACCGCTGGCTCTGGAGTGCGCACCGCGGGGTCCGATGACCACCCCCGATCCCCGATGCAGCTCGTAGTAGTAACCGAAACCGCCTGTGCTAGGCCGGTGCGGACTGCTAGTATCTGAGCCGGGGTCTCCTGTAGACCCGGAATGACAATGGGCACAGCTCGTGCCTGATCTGGTGCTGCTGGCACCTCTGCAACTAGGGGGCTGTGGGTCAGCTGGCACTGCCTCAGCCGCCCTAACTCCGCCACGACCACGACCGCGTCCACGGCCTCTAGCAGGTGGTAGTGGTGGTCGTCCTCCACGTCCGGATGATCGAGCCATCTGCGAGAGAATAGAATGTCAAAGTTCAGATCAAGTCAAAAGTAATCGCACGACAAGAATTCCAAGAATTGAAACTTTTCCTAAAAAGGTTTGCAACCTCCCGCGGATAAGTACAGGCGTCCCCGCACCGATCCACGAGACTCTGCCAACCGGCTCATGACTCGTGAGACCTATTAACCTAGGCTCTGATACCAACTTGTTCCAATCATAAAAACACCACACTAAACATCAAAATCACCATTTCTACACGAATTCAAGCCTAAGTTTCTTCAAAACTTTCAAAACTAACATTCAATCCAAAATCCGATCAAACGATGTCTGAATGACCTGAAAATTTGCAGACACATCCAAAATCACATAACGAAGCTACAGAAATTGCCGGAATTCCATTCCGACTCCCGGATCAAAATGTCACCTACCATTCGGATTTCGCCAAAATTCAACCTTAGCCAATTCAAGCCTATTTCTACACCGGGCCTCCAAATTCAATTTCGATCGCTCCCCTAAGTCACAATTCACCTCCCGGAACTAAATTCCGAGCTCTCTAACTAGCTAGTCAACTCCGGGTTGACTTTCCTTATTCAAGTTTCCTTCAAAAAGGCTATATGCCTTATTTTCAATTCAATTCATTCCTAACTTCCCCGATAGACTCTAACACTGATATAAAAGCATGCATTATGTAATTACAACACAACGGGGTGGTAATTCCCGTGACGACGGGCCGGGTCGTCACAAATCCGGGTCGTGACATTAATGCGGCGAGGCTCATCTCATTTTATTAAGGTCATATTTAAAGGATACTATATTTTTCTATGTGTTTTTGTCTCTAATAACAAAGTGAAAATCTTAATTGTTTATTATGACCTAATAATTTGTATTTTTTGGGCCACAAACTCATAAGAGTCTAGTCTAATTTTATATTGGGCTTGACTACAACCCATGTATCAATATCCAATCCAAGTTAAATCTGCTGAAGCTCAAATTCAGGCCCTTCGCATAAATAATCTACTAATGGCCCAAACCAGTGTATTTTTATATTGTATGATACAGGCCCAAGTATAATCTTAACATTTGTTGAATCAGGGCCTTGCATTTGGATTTTCTCAAACTAAATCGCAGTAAAAGATATATCTATTACTTCATTTTCAGATTATTACAATTCAAATTCAAATTCAGAATAATTATATGCTTGACTATGAGAAACTTTTTCTTTATTTCAATTCAAATTTATACACAGAATTAGATCTAATGAAACGATATTTCAGAATCAAAACAGACTTATTATTCTATCACGAGTATTGTTCCACTAAGTATTTGAAGTTATTTCTAACACTAATTACTTTTGAATTAAACTAATTGATATCATAGTCGTACTATTTTTGAATTAAGACGTTATTTTAGAAGTAATACCAAATTGACACATATGAATTCGCATTTAGTTTTCAAATAAAACAGTTATAGACTTACAATTTTGCAACTGTTCATGCATTTAAACGGATCTACTATTTTAAAATAAGTGTTGTAGATGTACATAATTTCAAAATTATAATATGCAATCTTAGTTCATTATTTTACTTCTAACTTTTGTGCTACTAGTTTATTTAATCGAAACTACATATTCTAGTATACTAATATACAATTAATCAGAAACGAAGTTCGGAAAGCACAGTCCAGTCCAGATTTAATTACATTAAAACTATTTCTAGTTGAATACAAGTATTATATTTAATTTTCTACAAAACATCATATTAACTTCGTAAAATAAACTAGAATTCTTAAAGGAACATTTTCCACTTCATTTATTCATCTCATAACTACATCAATAATCAATAAGGAGTGTACCTAGAAACAAAGAGGAATCAATGGGATCTAGGGAAAGCAAGGATAAACAATCAACAACAACTCATTAATCGATTAAAACAGCTCCATCAAACAAGACTCAAACCACAGTGATGATAAACAAGTAGAAAAACTAACAAATGCTAAATCAAACCACAAATCAACACTTCGACTCAACACAGTCCCAATCCAATAGTAATTCGATCACCAAAGCCAAATAGAAGAGAAGCACAGACTCGCAATTGCTTCAGAATCAATGAAAAAGTGATGCTTTTATGATTTTTAAGCTTTGATGTGAGGAAATGCACGAATTGAGATTCCAAACAGAGGGAAAATGTTTAAAATGAATTTCAGATTTGCCTAAACTTCTAAACTTATTAAAGGCAGGCTCATGAAGCCTATTTATAAAGTATTAAGGGAGGGAGATTCGAATTTCAGACTTATATATTAGTCCGTCCCTTTATTTCAATTTAAACCTTATTCTTTTGTTAACATATCAGCTTTACCACATTATTTGTACAAAATTCACCTTTTTCCCCATCTAGAATGTTTTATTCTATTGTCTTTTCCCTTTTACCCCCACTTCTATTTAATATTCACTAAATTGCCCTTTCATATTGCCCATACTACCCCTATCTCCTAAGATTGATTACTTTTAAACCATTTGTTATACCTAGAATTACCCCTGAGCCCAAGTCATATCTACCAAACAACCCTACTGCCTTTTACCCTTTTACCCCCATTAAACTTGATTAATTTCAGAAACAGCTATAACCAATCGAAATAAACTAAACTAACAATTCAAAACTAATATCAAACAAAATTTACTTCTATTCAATTTCAGAATCAATTTAAGAACTCATGATAATAAGAATCAAAACAATTCCAAACCAGTCAAAAATCAACTCTATTAAACCCTAATTAAGTAATAATTATAGGGTCAAAATTAATCAAAATATAGTCAACTAATAACTTTAAACCAATCTCGATTAGTCAAAATTATCCAAAATTAATCAAAGATTTAAACTGAAATCAACCCTAATAATATCAAAATCTAAAATCCTCTTTGAAGCAGAGATTGACATACAGAAATGATATTAAAATCTTTTTAACCCTAATTTTAACATGTCACAAAAATTGATTTTAAAAAAATAGTAACAAACAGAAACCCTAAGCAATATCAAAATGTTTTGAAATTCTATTTACTATCAATATGAATTTAAACAGTCTAAGAAAAGATTAAGAAACAGAGGCAAGGAAGACACATGCATGCAAAACTAGAATCAGAAAGAAAGACAAACAAAGATGAAGACTCAGAAAAGAAGAAATTGAAATAAAATAAAAAAAGATGAAGACTTAGCTTTCTGGTCTTCTTTCTTTATATTTTTTCTTAAAAGTAATCTTCTAAGGCCTAGGAGGCCTTTATGACTTTTTCTTGAAATTTTTTCATGCCGCCAGATTCTTTTGGGCTTTCCAGGGGTCTTTGGGATTTCAGGATTTCAGAATAAAGTTAAGGGTGTTAAAAGGTGTCTCTGATAGAGTTTTGGTGAGGTTTGGGTGAAAGGTTGTTCTCCGGAGTAGGGTTTCGGCGATACTTATATCGATATTCGAGAAGATTCAGGCTCATTCGAGGAAAAAGAGTTAGAGGGGGTGGAATAAGGAAGTCTACACGGTTCTGGGGTGTTTAGTGTGAAGGAAGAGGCAAAAATTGTGTTCGCCGGAGTAGGGTTCCGGAGACACTTAAATTGATATTCGAGAGGTTATAGCCTTGTTTGAGGGAAACTAATTATGGGGATTAGGATATGAAGCTGAGATCTCTTTATGGTGTTAATGGTGAGGGCAACAGAGAGGGTATTGTTTCCCGCCGGTGAGAGTTCCGGCGAGATTGAAAGAAGGGGGAGGAGGGGGGGGGGCTAGGGTTTGTGTTTAGATGGGGAAGATGATGAAATAAATAGAGTATATGTATTCACCGGTATATTAAAAGGCTTTTAATGCTTTGAACCGTTGGATTAAGTGTATCAACGGCTCACATCTATTGAGCTCTTTAAACGACGATGTTTATTTAAGTGACAGTTCAATCTTGTCCGTTAGATTAAACAAATGAATGGCCAGGATTTGACGACTCAAACGTGATCATTTAACTTATAGACTAGTTTGTGTAATCTGACAGTTTGATCAAGAATTTCAATGATCCAGAACTCTTAAGCTTAAACACGGTCATCGGATTTAAAGTCAGGCAGACCTGGTATTTCTTTTTGGGCTTGGGGTTAATTGGGCTAATAATGTGAGTGCAAATCTTGTATTATCCCACATTTATGTATATTCATATTGTATTATTTATTTTTTGTATTTTTCTCTATTTTTATTTTATATTTTTATTTTTTTTGAATTTTTTTATTTTCCTTTTGTATTTATTTCCTTTTTTGTAGTTTTCTTTTTCTTTGGTATTTTATGATTTTGCTAATTTTAAAATTAATTAATTTCTACTTTTATGATAATTTTCAATTAAAACATAAAATTCTATTTTGATTTTTCTTTAATTTGTTCTTAAAATGTATTATTTACAAAATTAAATCCTAACGCACATACATATTTTTTTGTATTTATGAATTATTATGCAACTAATTAACACAAAAATAAATATTTAACAAATTTAAAACTCATTTTGTTTGGTTTTTTTTAGGAATAATTTGCTTTGGGCAAAAATCACGTGCTCACAACTATAGCTAGGGAATCTTCTACTGAGATTCTTTCCTTAGCTTTAGGGAAGGTTGAAAGTGAAGCCGAACGAATGAGAGTTAAGGTAATTGCTCATTCCCTGGCTACAGAGCATGCCACTATGCTTGATACATGCAATTTTTTTCCTTTGCACTGTAGTTAGTGACTTGTCTCCACTCACCCTTGATCAAACTATTAATTCAATAAGAGAAGAAAGCTCAAGATTCACTATTATTGAGTTCCCCCCCTTTTTCCTCAATTCGTCGATAGATAATTGGATTCTTATCAATGACAAGTGGCATCGTATAATAATATAACGGCTGCTCAGAGGAGATTTCTCTCTAACCTCTTTCATGAAATTACATATCCTGAAGTTGACTGTCGAAATCCATTATGACTCTTGAGGTGATAAGGGGAGCTACGTTTGGTCATGTCCAGTATGTTAAATCTACTAGCTTGCTGGTAGGCGTCAATGGTAGGTAACTTTCTGTCTGTTTTCCAGAGCATCATAGGCTTTCAATAAAAATCTTGTGGAGTCTGTGAAACATAAGTATGGAGGTGGGAATTGTCCTGCTCGCACGTGTAGCTGCAAAGATCCGATCCCCGCTGGAACTCGACCAATTCGGATAGCTATTACCACAAAACCACACTTTTTTCCCCTCCAGTCGTGAGTCCGAACTGTCACCGCGAAGTTGAGTGTTAATCATAAGTCTCTTAGTGAAACTCAACTCTTCTCTAAATGGTTGAATGCCAGGTTTGAATCCCTCCCTTCTAGTTACCGGCCTTTTGGGTTCCTTCAGTTAAACCAGACTTTTTTATATTTGAAGATATAAGTTATATTTTTTGTGGCAGGTGGTATCATATATCATATGTATAAAATAAAAAAGCTCCATTTAGGACCGTAGTTTTCATCCAACTAGTTTTATCGTAAATAAGCGGTTAAAGAATGTTACGTCCAATTATTCCCATGGTTTTCCTTGGTCAACAACCAAGCAACTACATATATCTAAAAAAAGTCTCTCTTTTTGTTTGGGGGGAGCAGAGCAGTCAAAGAATGAACCAAACCATCAAGTTTAATAAACTTATACAGGACGTAGAATCCTTTTTAGAGGTCGTTCAAATCATGTCGAACGCGGGGCAAGAGGGGCTACCACTGGTTCACAGGAATCACCCGTGGAAGGAACTTCGGTGGTCGAAGGAGACGTCCCACAAAATAAGATTTGGGCAGCTTTGGAAAAAAAATAGTGGAAAGATCTTATTTCGTCTAAGGGGTGGAGTGTGACGACCCAAAGGGTCATCACTTGTTTTATTAATCATTTCGAGCTTTTGAGGTCTTGAAAACCTCATTTATAGTTGCCTCGATTTGCGTGCACAGTTCCGGGCACAAAGCTGGAAAATAGTTATGTTGAAATATGTGAAATATGTGAAAAAGTTGAAGAATTTTGATATTAATATTGATATGGTTGACTTTGGTCAATATTTTTGGTAAACGGACCCGGATCCGTGATTTGACTGTCTCAGAAAATCCGTAGTAAAATATGGAACTTGGGCATATGCCGGAATTGAAATCCGAGGTCTAGAACCCCGGTGAAAGAATTTTTCTGTTAAATTGTTTTCTAAAAATGTTTAGGGAAAATGAAACTGATTTTTGATTAAAAAGTACTGGTATCGGGCTCGTATTTTGGTTCCGACGCCCGGTACAGGTCATATATATTGGTTAAGCGCTTCCTGTAAAGTTTGGTTGAAAACGGACGTCGTTTGACGCATTTCGGCCTTAAATTGTAAAGTTTGGAAATTATGAAATTTGAAAGAATTCTTGAGTTTTAAGGCTCAATCCATTGGTTTTGATGTTATTTTAGCGATTTGATCGCGCGAGCAAGTTCGTATGATGTTTTTGAGTTAGTGTGCATATTTGGTTTGGAGCCGGGGAGCTCGGGTAAAGATTTGATAGGCCGTTGGATGAAATTCTGAATTTTTGCACTGCTGGTTTTTCACCCAGCTGTTGTCTTCGCAATTGCGAAGTATTTCTCGCAATTGCGAAGGTGGCAGGTCAAGGCAGGGTTCACAAATGCGAACCCTTGGTCGCAAATGCGAAGGTGCCCGGGACCGTTTGGGTTCGCAAATGCGAACCAAACCTCGCAATTGCGAGGCCTCCAGTGAAAAGGCATGCTTCGCAAATGCGAAGCATTCTTCGCAAATGCGAAGGTCCCTCAGCCCAGCCTTGTTCGCAAATGCGAACTATCATTCGCAAATGCGAACTATCATTCGCAAATGCGAAAGTCCCTGGAAGCAGCCTAGTTCGCAATTGCGAACATATGTTCGCAATTGCGAAGCCCCCAGATTTGCCTTGGCTTCGCAAATGCGAACAAAAGTTCGCAAATGCGAAATTCCCAGCCTTAACTTATTTTTCAAACTCCAGAAATTGGTCGGGGTTCGCAATTGCGAACCCATATTCGCAAATGCGAACACAAAGACCTGTAAAACACGATTTTCGGTTCATTTCTTCACTTTTTACAAAACAAAAACACCCATTTGCGATTCTTCACGGATTCCTTCTTCATCAAAACAATTGTAAGTCACTTTTTACTTAATTCTTTCAATTCCTAACATCATTAAACATGTTTTTCAATAGACATCAAAGGTTTTCATGGTAGAATTTCTTGTTTTGTTAAAATATAGGGTTTTTCGTAAATTGTGAAATTGGACCTCGAATTGAGGTCCGATTTTGAAACAAATCATATATATGAACTCGTGGGGGGATGGGTAACCGAATTTTGGTCCTAACCCCGACTTCCGACCATGTGGGCCCGGGGTCGAAAATTACTATTCCGGGCAGAATGTTGTAAAAGTTGTAATAGGTCTTAGGAATTAGTTTGTTGAGTAGTATTGATGATATTAAATCAATTGTGTATAGATACAATTGGATTGGAGTCAAATTCGAAAGGAAAAGGCATTGCTATGGATTGAATCATTCATAAACTTTCGAGGTAAGTGTTTGTTCTATCCTAGCTCGAAAAAATAGGAATTTAGTTATGAATAAATTGTTGATTAAGAGTTATTGGTGTTATACCGGTAATGGAGATAAATTATTGAAATTATTATCAATTATTGGTTTAAAACCGGTAATTATAAATATTGTTGATGCAAAGATTATTGGCTAAATGCCGGTAATATATATATTTATGAATTGGGATCGTGTGGCGCGCCGACCACTTATATATATATATATATATATATATATATATATATATATATATATATATATATATATATATATATATATATATATATATATATATATATATATATATTTATGGATTGGGATCGTGTGGCGCGCCGACCACTTATATAATAAGAAATGGGATTGTGTGGCACGCCGACCACAAAATGATTTAAATCCTGGCATTGGCCATAGTTGTCGGTAGCCTATTGATATAGTTGGGAGCGGGTGGTACGCCTACCACAAGATGTAGTTACTGTGATAGTTGGGAGCGGGTGGTACGCCTACCACGAGATATGAAATGAGAAAGGAATTGAGACATGAAAGTAAGATTTATTCTGTTGATTATATTAGTATGGATATCACGAGTTATTGACTATTATTTCAGAGCAGAGTCTTTCCTTATAAATGTATTGTATATATATGTATATTGCAACTGTACAGGTTTATATGGGTGACTGGCCTTATCCTTGTCACTAGTTCGCTGGGATAGGCCAGGCACTTACCAGCACATGGGGTCGGTTGTGCTGATACTACACTCTGCGCTCTTTTTGCGCAGATACAGGTTACGGACAGCAGCAGCGGTAGTAGCGACTTGTGGATTTTCCGACTATTGAGATTACGAGGTAGCCTTGCAGGCGTCCGCAGGACCTGTTGTCTCTTCTATCTATGCTTTTCATTCTGTTATCTCATGTAATCGAGATAAACAACTTGTATTTTCTTTCAGACAATTATGTGTATTATTCTTAGAAGTTCGTGAGTATTGTGACACCGGTCTTGGGTAGTGTATCATGTTTGGGTTTTCTTTATCATATTTGACTAAGTCTTCCGCTAATTTTGATTATTCCGCTGTAATTTATATGTTTTTTAATAATAAGTCTTAATGAGAATTTGGTAATTAATGGAGGTGTAATTAATATTTGGCTTGCCTAGCTTCCAGTTAGTAGGCGCCATCATGACCCCGATGGTGGGAAATCCGGGTCGTGACAAGTTGGTATCGGAGCACTAGGTTGCACAGGTCTCACAACTCACGAACAACCTTAGTAGAATCTGAAGGATCGGTACGGAGACGTCTGTATTTATCCTCCAGAGGCTACAGAGTTAGGAAAATATTCCCTTTATTCTTTCCAGTCGTGCGACTTGATCTTTTAAATGTTAATTGAACTTCTACTCTGTTCTTCCGCAGATGGTAAGGACACGTGCATCCTCATCTACTGACCAGCAGCCCGAGGTCCCAGCAGCGGCAGCTCCCGCTAGGGGCAGAGGCCGAGGTCGAGGTCGTACTAGAGGCCAAGGTAGGGGCAGAGCTCAGCCCCGAGCAGCAGCACGAGTGGCAGAACCTCATGTTCATATCGAGGAGGAAGTTCCAACCCCAACAGCTCCAGTAGGCCCAGCTCAGGTCCCAGGAGGAGCTTTGTTTTCACCGGATCTTCAGGATGCTTTGGTCCGGATAGCAGGTTTTATGGATTATATCACCAGAGCAGGTTTATTACCGGTAGCACCAGCCACTTCTCAGGCTGGAGGAGGTAATCAGACTCCTGCTACGCGCACTCCGGAGCCGGTGATTCCCCAGACTCAAGTTCCTGTGATTCAGCCAGTTGAGGCAGCTCGGCCTATTATTGCGACTCCGTCTAATGATGGTGCAGCCATGTCTGCTGACGCGTTGTGGAGATTGGACAGGTTTACCAAGCTGTTCACTACCATATTTAGTGGCACTCCTTCAGAGGATCCACAAGATTTCCTATACAGCTGCCACGAAGTTCTCCGTACTATGGGTATTGTGGAGACTAATGGTGTGGATTTTGCTACTTTTCGGTTATCTGGTTCCGCCAAGACTTGGTGGAGAGATTATTGTCTAACCAGGCCGGCGGGATCGTCATCTTTGACTTGGGAGCGGTTTGCAGAATTATTCTTGGAGAAGTTCCTTCCAGCAACTCAGCGGGAGGTTATGCGCAGACAATGTGAGCGTCTTTATCAGGGTTCTATGTCTGTCACACAGTACGAGACTCGGTTCGTGGACCTGGCTCGTCATGCTATTGTCATACTTCCCACAGATCGGGAGAGGGTGAGGAGGTTTATGGATGGCTTGAATCAGCCAATTCGGCTACAGATGGCTATGGGGGCAGGAACTGAAATCACTTTTCAGAAGGCGGCTAATGCAGCCCGCCGGATCGAGTTGGCTCTGTCACGGGGAGCGAGACATGGATCAGATAAGAGATCTCGTAATTCGGGTAGATTCAGTGGTACCTCGTCTGGAGGTAGAGATTCTCATGATAAAGGCCATCCTCATAGGCCTTATCAGTCAGCTCTTCGGGTTTCTCATGATGCTTCTGGTGATCGTAATTCTCAGCCACGCTACTCTGATCAGCAGCCTATCAGTGCACCACCACTTCGCTATTTTCAGCAGTCGAGGGCTTGTTTTACGTGCGGTGATCTTAGGCACATTGCAAAGTATTGCCCTCGAGCTTGTGACAGATCTCACCAGCAGGGTACTCGTGCCATGATTCAGGCCCCAGTTCCCTCACAGCCTGCCCAGCCAGCTAGAGGCGGAGGTAGAGGACATAGAGGTGGAGGTAGAGGTCATAGAGGTGGAGCTCGGACCGATAGAGGTAGAGACCAGCCAGCAGCTGATCGTCCTAGAGATACTGCTCAGGGTGGTGGGGCACAGCCCCGATGTTATGCACTTCCCGCCAGACCAGAGGCTGAGTCTTCTGATGCCGTCATTACGGGTATTATTTTGGTTTGTGATAGAAAGGCATCAGCATTATTTGACCCTGGGTCTACATATTCGTATGTGTCTTCCTATTTTGCACCATACTTGGTTCAGCACAGTGATCCACTGAGTGTTCCTATTCATGTGTCTACACTAGTAGGCGATTCTATTGTGGTTGATCGAGTTCATCTGTCATGTATTATAGTAAATGAGGGTCTCGAGACCCGTGCTGATTTATTACTCCTAAATATGGTGGACTTTAATATTATACTAGGCATGGACTGGCTATCTCTGTATCATGCTATTTTAGATTGCCATGCCAAGACTGTGACTTTAGCCCTGCCGAATTCGCCTCGTATAGAGTGGAAAGGAATTTCAGGTCATACTAGCCGTAATGTTATTTCTTATGTTAAAGCTCGGCGTATGGTTGGAAAGGGATGCTTGGCTTATTTGGCCTATGTCCGTGATTCTAGTGCTGAGGTTCCTTCTATTGACTCTGTGCCCGTGGTTCGCGAATTTCCTAAAGTATTTCCTTCAGACTTGCCAGGTATGCCGCCCGATAGGGACATTGATTTTTGCATTGACTTGGCTCCAGGCACTCATCCCATTTCCATTCCCCCATACTGTATGGCTCCGCCAGAATTAAAAGAATTGAAGGAACAGTTGCAGGATTTACTTGAAAAGGGTTTCATTAGACCCAGTGTTTCGCCGTGGGGTGCACCTGTATTATTTGTAAAGAAGAAAGATGGTTCGATGAGAATGTGCATTGACTATCGACAGTTAAACAAGGTGACTATCAAAAATAAATATCCACTTCCGCGAATTGATGATTTATTTGACCAGCTTCAGGGTGCCAAGGTATTTTCAAAGATAGATTTGAGATCTGGCTATCATCAGCTGAAGATTAGGGCATCCGATGTCCCTAAGACAGCGTTCCGCACTCGGTATGGACATTATGAATTTCTGGTCATGTCTTTTGGGTTGACAAATGCTCCAGTAGCTTTTATGGAATTAATGAATCGGGTGTTCCGGCCTTATTTAGACTTGTTTGTAATAGTCTTCATTGATGACATATTAATATATTCCCGCGGTCAGGAGGAGCATGCGCAACATCTCAGAGTGGCCTTACAGACTCTGAGAGATAGCCAGCTATATGCAAAATTTTCAAAGTGTGAATTTTGGCTAAGTTCGGTTGCATTCCTGGGTCATATTGTGACGGCAGCAGGTATTCAGGTTGATCCGAAGAAAATTGAGGCAGTCAAGAGCTGGCCTAGACCGACATCAGCCACGGATATTCGGAGTTTCTTGGGGTTAGCGGGCTATTATCGCCGATTCGTAGAAGGATTTTCGTCTATTGCAACCCCACTGACCAGATTGACCCAAAAGGGTGTTCAGTTTAGGTGGTCGGATGAGTGTGAGGCGAGCTTTGAGAAGCTCATGACAGCCTTGACTACAACACCAATGTTGGGTTTACCCACGGGTTCAGCACCTTATACAGTTTATTGTGATGCTTCCCGTGTTGGGCTTGGAGAAGTGTTGATGCATGATGGCAAAGTTATTGCCTATGCTTCGAGGCGATTGAAGATTCATGAGAAGAACTATCCAGTTCATGATTTGGAGTTGGCAGCCATTGTTCATGCATTAAAGATTTGGAGGCACTATCTGTATGGCGTAGCGCGTGAGGTGTTCACAGATCACAAAAGTATTCAGTACTTTGTTTAAGCAGAAAGAGTTGAATATGAGGCAGAGAAGGTGGCTAGAGTTACTAAAAGACTATGATGTTACTATTTTATATCACCCAGGTAAGGCCAATGTGGTGGCCGATGCATTGAGTAGAAAGTCTACCAGCATGGGTAGTCTTGCATATATTCCGGTCAGTCAGAGACCATTAGCTATAGATGTCCGGGCCTTAGCTAACCGGTTCGTGAGATTAGACATTTCTGAGCCTAGCAGGGTGTTAGCCTGCACGGTCGCTCGTTCTTCTTTATTAGAGCGTATCCGTGAGAGGCAATTTGATGATCCTCATTTGCGTGAGTTGAGAGATACGGTACAGCGGGGAGGTGCCACACAGGTAAATCTAGATGATGATGGGGTATTGAAATTGCAGGGTCGAGTTTGTGTGCCCAATGTCGAAGGGATTCGAGAGTTGATCTTAGCGAGGGCCCACAGTTCATGGTATTCTATTCACCCGGGCACCGCGAAGATGTACCAGGACTTACGACAGCACTATTGGTGGCGCAGAATGAAGAAAGATATCGTTACGTATGTCGCTCGGTGTCTAAATTGTCAGCAGGTGAAATATGAGCACCGGAGACCTGGTGGTGTATTCTAGAGGATTGAAATTCCCGAGTGGAAATGGGAGCGGATCACTATGGATTTCGTTACTGGACTTCCTTTGACTCGGAGGAAATTTGATGTTATTTGGGTCATTGATGATAGGCTGACCAAGTCAGCACACTTTATTCCAGTATCTGTCTCCTACTCGTCGGAGAGGTTAGCGGAGGTGTACATTAGAGAGATTGTTCGTCTCCATGGAGTGCCGGTATCTATTATCTCTGATCGGGGTACGCAGTTTACCTCGCGGTTCTGGAGAGCGGTCCAGCAGGAGTTAGGCACCCAGGTTCAGTTGAGTACAGTATTTCATCCTCAGACGGATGGCCAGTCCGAGAGGACTATTCAGATTCTAAAGGACATGCTCCGAGCCTGTGTCATTGATTTTGGAGGCTCGTGGGACCAGTTCCTGCCATTAGCAGAGTTCGCCTACAACAACAGCTACCAGTCTAGCATTCAGATGGCCTCAGATGGCCCCATATGAGGCGTTGTATGGTAGGCGATGTCGATATCCAGTCGGATGGTTTGAGCCGGGAGAGGCTCGGTTGTTGGTTACAGACTTAGTTCAGGAGGCCTTGGATAAGATCAAGACTATCCAGGAGAGATTGCCTTCAGCTCAATCCAGAGAGAAGACTTATGCGGATCGTAAGGTTCGAGATGTAGATTTCATGGTTGGTGAGTGGGTATTGCTCTGAGTATCGCCCCTGAAGGGTGTGATGAGGTTTGGGAAGAAGGGCAAGCTCAGCCCTAGGTATATTGGTCCATTTGAGATTCTAGACAGAGTGGGAGGGGTGGCTTACAGATTAGCTTTGCCGCCTAGCTTATCAGCCGTGCATCCGGTTTTTCATGTATCTATGCTTCGGAGATACCACGGCGATCCCACACATGTGTTAGACTTCAGTACTGTCCAATTGGACAATGATCTATCTTACGAGGAGGAGCCGGTAGCCATTCTAGACCGGCAGGTTCGACAGTTGAGGTCGAAGATTTATCCTTCTGTGCATGTTCAGTGGAGAGGTCAGCCTCCTGAGGCATCGACCTGGGAGTCCGAGTCTGATATGCGGAGCCGCTACCCACATTTGTTTCCTGACTCAGGTACTTCTTTCTTTTGCCCGTTCAAGGACGAACGGCTGTTTTAGAGGTGGAGATTGTGACGACCCAAAGGGTCATCACTTGTTTTATTAATCATTTCGAGCTTTTGAGGTCTTGAAAACCTCATTTATAGTTGCCTCGATTTGCGTGCACAGTCCGGGCATAAAACTGGAAAATAGTTATGTTGAAATATGTGAAATATGTGAAAAAGTTGAAGAATTTTGATATTAATATTGATATGGTTGACTTTGGTCAATATTCTTGGTAAACGGACCCGGATCCGTGATTTGACTGTCTCAGAAAATCCGTAGAAAAATATGGAACTTGGGCATATGCCGGAATTGAAATCCGAGGTCTAGAACCCCGGTGAAAGAATTTTTCTGTTAAATTGTTTTCTGAAAATGTTTAAGGAAAATGAAACTGATTTTTGATTAAAAAGTACTGGTATCGGGCTCGTATTTTGGTTCCGACGCCCGGTACAGGTCATATATATTGGTTAAGCGCTTCCTGTAAAGTTTGGTTGAAAACGGACGTCGTTTGACGCATTTCGGCCTTAAATTGTAAAGTTTGGAAATTATGAAATTTGAAAGAATTCTTGAGTTTTAAGGCTCAATCCATTGGTTTTGATGTTATTTTAGCGATTTGATCGCGCGAGCAAATTCGTATGATGTTTTTGAGTTAGTGTGCATATTTGGTTTGGAGCCGGGGAGCTCGGGTAAAGATTTGATAGGCCGTTGGATGAAATTCTGAGTTTTTGCACTGCCGGTTTTTCACCTAGCTGTTCTCTTCGCAATTGCGAAGTATTTCTCGCAATTGCGAAGCTGGCAGGTCAAGGCAGGGTTCGCAAATGCTAACCCTTGGTCGCAAATGCGAAGGTGCCCAAGGACAGTTTGGGTTCGCAAATGCGAACCAAACCTCGCAATTGCGAGGCCTCCAGTGAAAAGGCATGCTTCGCAAATGCGAAGCATTCTTCGGAAATGCGAAGGTCCCTCACCCCAGCCTTGTTCGCAAATGCGAACAATCATTCGCAAATGCGAAAGTCCCTAGAGGCAGCCTAGTTCGCAAATGCGAACATATGTTCGCAATTGCGAAGACCCCTGATTTGCCTTGGCTTCGCAAATGCGAACAAAAGTTCGCAAATGCGAACTTCCCAGCCTTAGCTTATTTTTCAAACTCCAGAAATTGGTCGGGGTTCGCAATTGCGAACCCATGTTCGCAAATGCGAACACAGAGACCTGTAAAACACGATTTTCAGTTCATTTCTTCACTTTTTACAAAACAAAAATACCCATTTGCGATTCTTCACGGATTCCTTCTTCATCAAAACAATTGTAAGTCACTTTTTACTTAATTCTTTCAATTCCTAACATCATTAAACATGTTTTTCAATAGAAATCAAAGGTTTTCATGGTAGAATTTCTTGTTTTGTTAAAATATAGGGTTTTTCGTAAATTGGGAAATTGGACCTCGAATTGAGGTCCGATTTTGAAACAAATCATATACATGAACTCGTGGGGGGATGGGTAACCGAATTTTGGTCCTAACCCCGAGTTCCGACCATGTGGGCCCGGGGTCGAAAATTACTATTTCAGGCAGAATGTTGTAAAAGTTGTAATTGGTCTTAGGAATTAGTTTGTTGAGTAGTATTGATGATATTAAATCAATTGTGTATAGATACGATTGGATTGGAGTCAAATTCGAAAGGAAAAGGCATTGCTACGGATTGAATCATTCGTAAACTTTCGAGGTAAGTGTTTGTTCTATCCTAGCTCGAAGGAATAGGAATTTAGTTATGAATAAATTGTTGATTAAGAGTTATTGGTGTTATACCGGTAATGGAGATAAATTATTGAAATTATTATCAATTATTGGTTTAAAACCGGTAATTATAAATATTGTTGATGCAAAGATTATTGGCTAAATGTCGGTAATATATATATTTATGAATTGGGATCGTGTGGCGCGCCGACCACTTATATATATATATATATATTTATGGATGGGGATCGTGTGGCGCGCCGACCACTTATATAATAAGAAATGGGATCGTGTGGCACGCCGACCACAAAATGATTTAAATCCTGGCATTGGCCATAGTTGCCGGTAGCCTATTGATATAGTTGGGAGCGGGTAGTACGCCTACCACAAGATGTAGTTACTGTGATAGTTGGGAGCGGGTGGTACGCCTACCACGAGATATGAAATGAGAAAGGAATTGAGACATGAAAGTAAGATTTATTCGGTGGATTATATTATTCTGGATATCACGAGTTATTGACTATTATTTCAGAGCAAAGTCTTTCCTTATAAATATTTTGTATATATATATATGTATTGTAACTGTACAGGTTTATGTGGGTGACTGGCCTTAGCCTTGTCACTAGTTCGCTGGGATAGGCCAGGCACTTACCAGCACATGGGGTCAGTTGTGCTGATACTACACTCTGCGCTCCTTTTTGCGCAGATACAGGTTACAGACAACAGCAGCGGCGGTAGCGACTTGTGGATTTTCCGACTATTGAGATTACGAGGTAGCCTTGCAGGCGTCCGCAGGACCCGTTATCTCTTCTATCTATGTTTTTCGTTCTGTTATCTCATGTAATCGAGATAAACAGCTTGTATTTTCTTTCAGACAATTATGTGTATTATTCTTAGAAGTTCGTGAGTATTGTGACATCAGTCTTGGGTAGTGTATCATGTTTGGGTTTTCTTTATCATATTTGACTAAGTCTTCCGCTAATTTTGATTATTCCGCTGTAATTTATATTTTTTTTAATAATAAGTCTTAATGAGAATTTGGTAATTAATGGAGGTGTAATTAATATTTGGCTTGCCTAGCTTCCATTTAGTAGGCGCCATCATGACCCCGATGGTGGGAAATCCGGGTCGTGACATGGAGGTCCATAGAAAAGCACTTTGACCTCTGCGAAAGCAAGATAAAGACCATTATAGAAGAAACTCTCTCTTTATTTAAGCAAGGGAACCTTCCCCTTCAGATAGAAGAAGATGATGATATTAGCAGAGGTTTTGATGCCTACTTCGCCGATCTAAACCACTTTGAGTTTAATCAACAGCGGTTATAGCACATTAAGAGGGCCCTGTGAGCACGTGATTTTTGCCTTATGATGAGAATTACTCCTAAAAATCCAAAATAAAATATTTTAGTGTTGTGTGTGCTTTTTCGTGGAGTTGCTTGTTATTTTTCGTATTTGTTTGCATTCTCTCTGTGCGTTGTTTATTTGTTAAATTCATATATACAAAATAATAATAATAATAATAATAATAATAATAATAATAATAATAATAATAATAATAATAATAATAATAATAATAATATGTTGTGTTTACATTTGGATCTTTATAGGAGTAATTAAGTAATTCATTTTACAAAAATGAGCAAAATTGTGAAAAATAAGTTACTTCACATATTAACATCTAATGTCAAATGGTGTAATTTTATTTTTAGTTAATTATGCGTGTTTAATTACGATAAAGAGTCAACTAGTATTTTTAAGATTAATCTAGTTCTATAAGTTGATTTAGGATTCTGTTTTTAGAATTTTAGTTTTATTTGAAAATTAAAAGAGGAGAGGATAAATTGGGACAAGTCTGAATTAAATAAAAGAAGGGCCCAAACCAAATACCCTTTTTTTATCACCAGACCGACCCCAGTACCTGTTTTCTCCGACCCGATCCGGACAATAACCAAACCAACCCCCCCCCCCCTTTCAATTACCCTTCATTTCCCATATCTCCCAAAACCCTAAAACACCCGCCCCACTTCATCTTCTCCAAGCAGCCGCCACACCAACGATCATTGCCCCATCCTTTCACCCTCCAACAGACCATCACCATCGTCGTTCACCACTCAAACGACCGGCACCTCCGACTAATCAAACAGGCTGCTCTCCTTTGTCTTCACCACCATCGACCAGCAACCTCTGTCCAGCCGCCTTCATCTTCTTCGTCTTCGAACCAAACGATTACGTTCGTCTTCGAACCAAAACGATTCCCTTCTAGATGATAACGACGGGACAATCTCTCTAGTCCGTCGACTTCATCATCCCAAACACACCAACAAGTCCAGCTTTGAATCCCATCTGTGAATCTCGTTTACTGCCCCGACATCATTTCTTCATTCAAGTTTGTAAGATCACGATCGAATTTCATTTTTGCGAGGTTTCGAAATTCTGGCGAGGTCACCAGTGGAGTTTCGATCAGCGCCCAATTTGTCTGATCTGAGATCCTTGTTGATTTGAACCAATCTCATAACAGTAAGAAAGGTTTTTCCCCACTCTAAATACTCCAAATGCAGTATTATGTTGTTCTGGTGATTTATTTCAAATTGACTGCCCCTTTTTGTTTTTTAGTCTCTTTGATGTTTAAGTTTTGAGTCATCTATTCATTTTCACTCTATTTTGAATGCTTAAACTACGGATTTTCCCGAACCTCGCAGTAGATTTGATTTCTTACGTAAATTTTAGTTTATGGTTCATTGGTTCTAAGTAAAATTGGAGTGAATTAGATTTATTTTTCCATCCATACTTAGTTTCATATTATGTTTAATATTATTATGATTTAGTATGTTATAGTTTATGTAATATTTTACTGTGTGTTAATAATAGAATTGACGAAACAATAGATTTTGTTTGAATTGGAGTGAATTTAGTCTGTTTGGTTTGGACTTTCAGTAGGTTAGAAATTTACGCTGGTTTTCAATCTCTCTAATGTACATTTTCATTCCTAAAAATCTTTGCCTATTTTCTTTGGATAGTTTAGATAGTTTGTCTACAACTGAAATAAGGTAGAGTCCTAATTAGTTAACTGTGGGAATGTTTGGTATAGGTGATGGGTTAGAATAATAATTTTAGGGTTAATCATGGGAGTTAATTTAAAATTTGAATCTTTAATGATTAAGGGGGCCACTAGGTAATAAGTAAAATACTAGTGGATTAGTCAAAAGAGGAAACATTCTTTAGTGGGTAAACGACTAATAGTGGAAGACTACTTTTCTTTTAAAAAGGGGGGGGGGGTTTGACTACTCATTAGGACTTAATAATTCGGAGGAAAGGGAGCTGATTGAAAGAAGGGAGTAGGATAAAATGAACATTCTGCCAAACGAAAATGGGACAAATTTTTGGGCAGTAAAAAACGCAAACAGTTTTCTTACATCGAAATTTAGTAAGAACCTAAAAGAAAACATTGCTCCCTTACCTTTGGGCTCGATTTTGAATCTGTATCTCTTTAGTCCACTAGCTGAACTGAACCGTTATAATTCTCCTTCCTTTTAAGATCCAAACATATACTGTTCTTGAGCGAGCAATCCCGTCCTTGTAACATTGTTACACTGGTTTTAGAATTTGTCACGACCCCAAAACCCGATCGTGATGGCGCCCAACATATTGTTAGGCTAGCCCGACCAATCAACTATAACACTGATCTATCAGCTAACACTTTACCCTTTTTAAGCATAAACATTGATAGTATAATGAAATAACATCCAACACATCGGGATTAGACATCCCAAAACCAGTATAAACCTCCCACCGAATCAGGAGTCATAAGTCATGAGCCTTTACATAATACATAGCGGTGATAGTGTATACAACTTTGACTGTAACTGCAGAGTAGCCTAAGAAAAGTAAAATAGACTAAATAGTCAGGTCATGCAGATGCTGGCAGCCACCTCGACTGTCCAAGTAAAGCTCTCCGAGCAGCTATAGAATCAGTTCTGTTGTGATGTACCTGGATCTGCACACAAGGTTCATGGAGTAGTGTCAGTACTTCCAACTCAGTGGTAATAAGCAAGGGTAAGATAGCAAAAGTAAGAAAACCCAATACAACAATAAGTAAGGCTATACAACAATTCCTGTACCAGTTATCAACATGAGCAATATCAGAACCAGCAATATCAGCTATTAGAATAACAAGTATAGCTAAATGCAATGAAATGCATGAATATGACCGCTACGGCGCGTAGCCCGATCCATTTGGGTACCGTGCTCACTGTGGGGGTTCAAACTCTAGAGGGGCTCCTACAGCCCAAGCACAATATCATGATATGTTGTGGCGCGTAGCCCGATCCACTACCAGTCAGCTATAATGCAATGCAAGCCGCACAGGCACAAAAATAGTATTTGAAATCTCTTTTTATCATTTTCAGTAGAAAATAGTGTTTCAGAAATTCCAGAATTTGGAAAACCATTTTACACAGCAATAGCTCAGGAATGGTATCAAAATAACATGCCAATATCATAGAAACAATAGCAACGATCCTCGCGGGATATCAATAACTGGCTCATAGCCCAAAGATATCCACAACCGTTTAAGTAGGAGGTTTACCAGCTCAATAATAGCCAACAACATAGTATATTATTATCAGGTCGGACTAATCCATAGTCCCCAATCACATTAGACCCCGCACTCACAGGAGAGTACTTGTCTCGCCTCAATACAGCGTCACATAGTGATATACCAGGGTTTCGAACCCGCTGGTCATCACCCACACCCATTACTCACCTCGACTTGGCTCGAAGACAAATCCATAATGCCCTTGCCATGAGAATCAGCCTCCACGGGTGTAGAATCAGATCAAAATCAATAGAAATGCATCAAAATAGGCTAAAGGGACATTACCCAATCGAAACAACTCGAATTACACCAAAAACCACAAAGTTTCCAAAACCCGACTTTCGGTACGCTTCTCGAAAAATTACAAAAGTTACATTTTCAGAATCCTTATCTCAACACGAGTCCATGAATATAAAGTTCATCTAAATCGGACTCCACTTGCTCATTCAAATCGATGATTTTCAATAACCCAGGCTTAGAGCAAAAATCCCCCACTAAGCCTTCCATTTCCAGTGATATAGATGAAGATTCAAGGATAACGTTGTGTATTTAGACCATAAAACTTTCCTCCAATGATTTCCCGATGAAATCCCCTTCAATTCCCGCTACTTGGCTCTCAAAGAACTCAAAAATGGAGGAAATATACTAATTGTTCGCGACTAAAATGTTCTGGTCTTAACACTTCTGCCTGGTATTTTAACTCTATGTGATCGCAGCTCTTAGCATGCGATCGTGATGAACAAATGGTGGCAGTCCTCATTTCCTTCTACGCGATCGCGTGGACCCTGATGCGATCGCGATGCCCAGCTGAATAACACTACGCGATCGCGACCCTGGCTACTGCGATCGCGATGCACCCAAATCCTGCCTTACGCATTCGCACCGCATACTTCGCGAATGCGAAGAGCAAAAATCCTCAGCTCTCCAGTACTCTACGCGATCGCATGACTGCTATTGTGATCGCGAAGAAAAATTTTCTGCTGCACTTATGACAGCAGACATGATCCCTCGTTTAGATAAAAATAGTCCGTTTGGACCCCCGGATTCACCCCGAGGCCCCCGAGACCCCAACAAAAACCACCAACAAACTTCAAAACACAATACAAACTTGTTCCAATCATAAACACACACCTTCAAACACGAAAATCATCAAATCAAGGCGAATTCAAACCTAAGTTTCAACTAGAACTTCTGAAACCAACATCCAATCGAAAACCCGCCAAAACGATGTCCGAATGACCTGAAAATTTGCAGACATATCCAAAATCACCTAACGAAGCTACTGCAACTATAGGAATTCCATTCCGACTCCCGTATCAAAATCTCACCTATCGATCAGATTTCGCCTAAATTCTAACTTAGCCAATTCGAGCCTATTTCTACACCGGACCTCCAAATTCAATTCCGATCCCTCCCCTAAGTCACAAATCACCTCCCGGAACTAACCAATCATCAGAATTCGATTCCGAGCCCTCTAACCTCATAGTCAACTCCAGGTTGACTTTTTATAAACAAGCTTCATTTAAAAAGGCTATATGCCTCGTTTTCAACCCGAATCACTCCTAACTCACCCGATAGATTCTAACACATATATAGAAACATGAAGCACATAAATAAAGGGGTAACGGGGTGGTAACTCTTGTGACGACGGGCTGGGTCGTCACATTCTCCCCCACTTAAGCAAACACTCATCCTCGAGCGGGTCAAGAAACATACCTGGAGACTCAAATATGTGAGGATATCTACTCCGCATCTCCTGATCGATCTCCCAAGTGGCCTCCTCCACGGGTCGACCTCTCCACTAAACTTTTACTGATGCAATGTCCTTGGATCTCAATCTCCTCGCCTGACGACCCAATATAGCTATAGGCTCCATATCATAGGTCAAGTCATCATCAAGCTGAATAGTACTGAAATCCAAAACATGCGATGGGTCGCTACCATATTTCTGGAGTATAGATACGTGGAATACTGGATGAAGTCCTAATAGGCTGGGTGAAAAAGCAAGCATATATGCCACCTCTCCAATCCTCCTGAGGATATCAAAAGGGCCAATGAATCTCGGACTGAGCTTTCCTTTCTTCCCAAATCTCATGACGCGTTTCATAGGCAAAACCTTCAGTAAGACCTTATTACCCATAGAATAAGATACATCCCGAACCTTCGGGTCCGCATAACTCTTCAAGCGCGACTGAGCTGTGCGAAGTCTCTCCTGAATCACCTTCACCCTGTCCAAAGCATCCTGGACTACTCTGTCCATAACAACCTTTCCTCACCGGGCTCAAACCAACCAACTGGAGATCTATACTGTCTCGCATATAAAGCCTCATACGGCACCATCTAGATACTAGATTGGTAGCTGTTGTTATAGGCAAACTCTACGAGCGGCAAATAATCAGCCCATGAACCACCAAAATCTATAACACAAGATCGCAACATATCCTCCAAGGTATGTCCGTCCGTGTGAGGATGAAATGCAGTACTCAACTCAACCTGGGAGCCCAACTTATGCTGAAATGTCCTCCAGAATAGCAAAGTAAACTGAGTACCTCTGTCTGATATGATAGAGACTGGGACTCCATGCAATCTCACGATCTCCCGAATGTATATCTCAGCCAACCGCTCCGAGGAGTACGTAGTACACACATGAATGAAGTGAGCAGACTTGGTCAGCCTATCCACAATCACCCAAACTGAGTCAAACTTCATCGTTGTCCGAGGGAGTCCAGTAACAAAGTCCATAGTGATCCTTTCCCACTTCCACTCGGGAATATCAATATGTTGAAACACACCAATAGGCCTTTGATGATCGTACTTGACCTACTGACAGTTGAGGCACCGTGCTACATATGTCACAATGTCCATCTTCATCTTCCTCCACCAATAATGCTGTTTCAAGTCCTGGTACATCTTAGCGGCACCTGGATGGATAGAATACCGCCAGCTATGGGCCTCCTCTAATATCAACTCATGAAGGCCATCAACATTAGGCACTCATATCCATCCTTGCATCCTCAATACACCATCACTATCAATAGTGACATTTCTGGTATCATCATGCTGAACTCTATCCTTAAGGACAAGCAAGTGTGGATCATCATACTGGCGCTCACGAATACGATCATATAAAGAAGACCGAGAAATAACACAAGCCAACACCCTGTTGAGCTCTGAAATGTCTAACCTCACTAGCCGATTGGCTAACACCTGAACATCATAAGAAAATGACCTCTCCCCAACTAGGATATATGCCAAGCTGCCCATAGTGACCGCCTTTCGGCTCAAAGCATCGGCCACCACATTGGCCTTCCCCGGATGATATAGAATAGTAATGTCATAATCCTTGAGCAACTCAAGCCATCTCCGCTGTCTCAAATTAAGATCCCTTTGTCTAAAAAAATGTTGGAGACTACGATGATCGGTATACACCTCACAGGACACGCCATAGAAATAGTGCCTCCAAATCTTCAAGGCATGAACTATGGCAGCTAACTCCAAATCATGAACAGGGTAGTTCTTCTCATGAGGCTTCAACTGCCGAGAAGCATAAGCAATCATTCTACCCTCTTGCATCAACACACAACCTATCCCCACTCTCGAGGCATCACAATATACAGTATATGAACCTGAAGCTGATGGCAAAACTAATACTGGAGCTGTGGTCAAAGCTGTCTTGAGCTTCTGAAAGCTCTCCTCGCACTCATCCGACCACACGAATGGTGCACCCTTTTGCGTCAACCTGGTCAAAGAATAAGCAATGAATGAGAATCCCTTAACAAACCAGCGATAATACCCCGCCAAACCTAGGAAAATCTTGATCTCCGTAGCTGAGGACGGTCTAGGCCAACTCTGCACCGCCTCTATCTTCTTCGGGTCAACCTGAATACCATCACGAGACACCATATGACCCAGAAATGCTACTGACTCGAGCCAAAACTTGCACTTGGAGAACTTAGCATAAAATTCCTCCTCCCTCAACCTCAGCAACACAGTGCTCAAATGTTGAGCGTGCTCCTACTGGCTACGGGAGTAAACTAGAATATCATCAATGAACACAATTACAAATGAATCAAAATATAGCCTGAGCACACTGTTCATCAGATACATGAATGCTGCTTGGGCATTGGTCAGCCTAAAAGACATCACAAGGAACTCATAGTGCCCATATCTTGTCCTGAATGGAGTATTCATAATATCAGAGTCCCTAATCTTCAGCTGATGATATCCTGAACGAAGATCAATCTTCGAGAATACCCTCGCACCCTGTAACTGATCAAATAAATCATCGATGCGCGGTAGGGAATACTTTTTCTTCACTGTTACCTAGTTCAGCTTTCTATAATCAATGCACATCCGCATAGAACCATCTTTCTTCTTAACAAAAAACACTGGTGCACCCCACGGTGACACACTAGGGCAAATGAATCCCTTATCCCAAAGCTCCTGAAGCTGTTCTTTCAATTCCTTCAGCTCATCTGGTGCTATCCGATAAGGAGGAATATAAATGGGCTGAGTGCCCGGCACCAAGTCAATACCAAAATTGATATCATTGTCCGGTGGCATACCCGGCAAATCTTAGGGGAATACATCTGGAAAGTCCCTCACAACAGGCACATAATCAATACTAGGAGTCTTAGCTCCCACATCCCTCACAAATGCCATATACAACAAACACCCTTTTTCAACCATTCTCTAAGCCTTTAAGAATGAAATAACACGTCTAAGGACGTAATCAGTCGAACTACGCCACTCAATCTGAGGAATACCAGGAATAGGCAATGTAAATGTATTGGCATGACAGTCCAATATAGCATGGCACGAAGACAGCCAGTCCATGCCCAATATCACATCGAAGTCCACCATACCTAACAATAATAGATCCACCTGGGTCTCCAAACCCCCAATAGCAATAACACGGGATCTATAGACATGATCCATAATAATCGTATCACCCACTATGGTGGATACATGAACAGGCAAATCAAGACTACCACGGGTCGCACCCAAATGATGTGCAAAATAAGAAAACACGTACGAATATGTGGACCCGGTATCAAACCAAATAAATGCATCTCTGTGACAAAATGAAATGATACCTATAATCACTGCATCTGATGCAACAACATCACGCCTATTAGGAAGTGTGTAAAAACGTGCCTGACCTCCGCTCGATCGCTCCTCACCTCTGGGGCGACCTCGAGAAGACTGACCTCCATCTCTACTAGCCTGAGTTGGTGCTGAAGAGGAGGGCTGATCCCTCAGCTGAGACCTATCGCTGCGAAGTCGAGGGCACTGCCTCCTAATATGTCCAAACTCGCCACACTCAAAACAGCTGCCTGGTGCTGGAGAAGGGGACTGAAGGGAACCCATCGCCGCAGACGAACCTTGGGCGGAAGAAGTAGGCGCTGTACTCTGAGCTCGGAGGGCACTAAATGAAGACTGGCCCTACTGGAAACCCTGGCGGCCACGACCAGAAGAAGAAGCTCCGCAATGCTCAGGGCGGCATGACTGAGAAAGTCTAGATGAGCGACCTCTGCCCTGCTAAAACTGCCCTCTGGATGGAGCACCACTAAAGCTACCAGAACCTCGAGGCCTCTTGGCCTCCAACTCACGGCAACGATCCGCCTCAATAGAGCATGCCATATCTACAACCTACTCAAAAGATGATGATAATACTCTCTCTCTGGTCATCAGAATGCGAATGGAATAGTTGAGGCCATCAATGAACTTCCTGATCCTCTCCCGATCTGTCGGGATCATCCAGATAGCATGCCTAGCCAATTGAGTATACCTCAGCTCATACTGGGTCACTCACATGTCGCCCTGTACTAACCACTCAAACTGGTGACATAGCTCCTCTCGATGGTACTGAGGCACATACTTCTCTAAAAAGAGAGTGGAAAACTGCTGCCAGGTAAAAGGTGTTGCTCCAGCAGGCCTACGCCTCTCCAACTCCTCTCACCAATCGAATGATGGACCAGTAAACTGGAAGGTAGTAAATGAAACCCCGCAGGACTCAATAATCCCAGCTGTATGTAACATCCTATGGCACTTATCTAAGAAACCCTGGGCATCCTCGCCCTCAGTACCATTGAAATGAGGTGGCTGGAGTCTACCAAATCTCTCCAGGCGAAGCTGCTCGTCATCAGGCATCACCGGTACCACATACTCTAGGGCTGGTGCAGCTGGAACAGCCTGTGCAACTGCCTGAGCTAGGACTGCCTCTGGCGTCTGAGGTCCATGCACAACCTGCTCGGGTGTGCGAGCTGCGGGGGTTTGATGACCACCCCCGGTCTGGGATGTCACTGCTATATAGGGGTAGCTGATACTACCTGAGCCAATACAGAACAGACTGATAATATCTGGGCCAAAGTCTCCTGAAGGCCAGGAATGACAATAGACACCGTCGGTGCTTGAGCTGGTGCTGCTGGAGCATCAACCACTGGGGGCTACTCCTGAATAGGGACAATGGGTGGGTCACCTGGCACTGCCTCAGCTGCCTACCTCTACCACGACCACGGCCACGTCCACGGCCTCTAGCAGGTGGCAATGGTGGTCGTCCACCTCGTCCTAAAGATCGAGTTCTCGCCATCTGCGAGAGAATAGAATACAGAAGTTCAGTTCTCGGAACAACAAAATCGAACGGTAGAGTTCAAGAAATATGACGTGTTTCCTAATGGTTTGCAGCCTCCCGAGGATAAATACAGGTGTCCCCATACCAATTCACGAGACTCTACGAACCGGATCAAGACTCGTGAGGCCTAGTAACGTAGGCTCTGATACCAACTTGTCACGACCCCAAATCCCGATCGTGATGTCGCCCAGCACATTGCTAGGCCAACCCGACCAATCAACTATAACACCGAGCTATCAGTTTACACTTTACCCTTTTTAAGTATAAACATTGATAGTATAATGAAATAACATCCAACACATCGGGATGAGACATCGCAAATTCAGTATAAACCTCCCACCGAATTAGGAGTCATAAGTCATGAGCCTCTACAGAATACATAACACTGATAGTGTATACAACTGTGACTGTACGTGCATAATAGCCTAAGAAAAGTAAAATAGACTGAAGAGTCGGGTCATGCAGACTCTGGCAGCTACCTCGACTGTCCAAGTAAAGCTCTCTCAGCAGCTATAGAATCAGCTCTGCTGTGATGTACCTGGATCTGCACACAAGGTGCAGGGAGTAGTTTGAGTACTTCCAACTCAGTGGTAATAAGCAAGGGTAAGACAGCAAAGGTAAAAAAACCCAATACAACACTAAGTAAGCCTATACAACAATATCTTGTATCAGTTATCAACATGTGCAATATAAAAAACCAGCAATATCAGCTATCAGAATAACAGGTATAGCTAAATGCAGTGCAATGCATGAATATGACCGCTACGGCACGTAGCCCGATCCATTTGGGTACATGTGCTCACTATGGGGGTTCAGACTCTGGAGGGGCTCCTACAGCCCAAGCACAATATCATGATATGCTGCAGCGTGCAACTCGATCCACTACCAGTCAGCTATAATGCAATGCGAGCCTCACAGGCACTGAAATAGTATTTCAAATCTCTTTTTAACATTTTCAGTAGAAAACAGTGTTTCAGAAATTCCAGAGTTTGGAAAATCATTTTAGACAGCAATAGCTCAGGACTAGAATCAAAATACCATGCCAATATCATAAAAACAATAGCAACGATCCTCGCGGGATCTCAATAGCTGGCTCATAGCCCAAAGATATCCACAACCGTTCAAGTAGGAGGTTTACCGGTGCAATAATAGCCAACAACACAATATAGCATTATCAAGTCAGACTAAGCCATAGTCCCCAATCATATTTGACCCCGCACTCACTGGAGAGTATGTGTCTCACTTCAATACAGCATCACATAGTGATATACCGGGATTTCGAACCCGCTGGTCATCATCCACACCCATTACTCACCTTGACTCGGCTCAAACAGTAGTCCACAACGCCCTTGCAATGAGAATTGGCCTTCAAGGGTGTAGAATCTGATCAAAATCAATAGAAATGCATCAAAATAGGCTAAAGGGACATTACCCAATTGAAACAACTTGAATATACACGAAAAACCACAAAGTTGCCAAAACCTGACTTTCGGTACGCTTCTCGAAAAATTACAAAAGTTATATTTTCAGAATCCTTACCTCAACATGAGTCCATTCATATAAAGTTTATCAAAATCGGACTCCGTTTGCCCATACAAATCGATGACTTTCAATAACCCAGGCTTAGAGTAAAAATCCTCCATTAATCCTTTCATTTACAGTGATATTGATGAACATTCTAGGATAAAATCGTGTATTTAGACCAGAAAACTTACCTCCAATGATTTTCCAATGAAATCCCTTTCGATTCCCGCTACTTGGCTCACAAAGAACACAAAAATGGAGGAAATATACTGATAGATCGCGACTGAAATGTTCTGGTCTTAACCCTTCTGCCAGGTATTTTAACTCTATGCGATCGCAGCCCTTGGCATGCGATCGCGATGAACAAATGGTGGCAGTCCTCATTTCCATCTACGCGATCGCGTGGACCCTGATGCGATTGCGACCCTGGCTACTACGATCGCGATGCACCCAAATCCTACCTTACGCGTTCGCACCCCATACTTCGTGAACGCGAAGAGTAAAAATCCTCATCTCTTCAGTACTCTACGCGATCGCGTGACTGCTATTGCAATCACGATGAACAATTGTCTGTTGCACTTATGACAGCAGAGCTGATCCTTCATTTAGCCAAAAATGGTCCATTTGGACACCCGGATTCATCCCGAGGACCCCGGGACCCCAACAAAAACCACCAACCTACTCCAAAATACCAGACGAGCTAGTTCCAATCATAAAAACACACCCTTAAACACAAAAATCATCAAATCAAGGCGAATCAAGCCTATGTTTCAACTAGAACTTCCGAAACCAACATCCAATCGAAAACCCGACCAAAATATGTCCGAATGACCTGAAAATTTGCAGACATATCCAAAATCACCTAACAAAGCTACTGCAACTGTCAGAATTCCATTCCGACTCCCGAATCAAAATCTTACCAATCGATCGGATTTTGCCAAAATTCCAACTTAGCCAATTGAAGCCTATTTCTACACCGGACCTCCAAATTCAATTCCGATCGCTCCCCTAAGTCACAAATCACCTCCCGCAACTAACCGATCATCAGAATTCGATTTCGAGCCCTATAACCACATAGTCAAATCAATGTTGACTTTTCATAAACAAGCTTCATTTCAAAAGGCTATATGCCTTGTTTTTAACTTGAATCACTCCTAACTCACCCGATAGATTCTAACACATATATAGAAACATGAAACACATAAATGAATGGGTAACAGGGTGGTAACTCTCGTGACGATGGGCTGGGTCGTCATAGAATTAAAAGTAGTTTAAGTTCTTCTCTATTTTCCATCACATTCGAGTGTTCGATGCACTTGAAGATTTCTCTTGAAGTTGTTTAAGTTTTGTTCGTTTGGATTTGGAGTTGTTGTCTTAATTTTATTAAAACTTCTGCTTGTTTGAACTATTCCTGGGTTTTGAATCTGCTACTACTCCGCTAGTTGTTTGTTGCCATTGCTTTATTGTGAGCTGTTTACTAATCCTTCCTCCTCTATTTTTGTCTTCCAATTCTAGATATACATTCGAAACGCATCTGATGTAATTGTTTGAACCGAGAGATCGGGTTGTGAAATGAAATGCTATTCTGGAATTCTTATTTAAAGATGTATATTAGTTCTTTTTTCATGTCAACTTAGTTTTTTAGCATGTTTAAATTGGAATAAATTTTGGCGTATTGGGATTGTTATAATCAAAATTAGGACTGTTTTTAAATTGCGAAGGAATTTGTAGTATTAATTTGGGGTATTGGAAGAATGACTATTTTGATTAACCGTTAGTTTCGAAACACAGAACTTTATATTGCTAGAAAGTTGTAGTAGTTTATTCACATGTTGAAAATAGTCTCCAACGATTAATTCTAGATTTGACTACACTTTGAATTACTCTTATATGTTGAAGCAGTGCGCAAATCTAGGTGCAAGTATAAGTTTACTTTGTTAAGCATTGTGAGGCTCTCGTTACATTAGATTATTTGCTGGAATTTTAAGTTCGAATAGTGTTATAGGCAACTTAATTGTTATAAAAAATAATTGAAACGGGTCACGGAAGTTGGATTTAGTTTTGTCGAGTTAATTTTTCTCTCAAAGTGTGTTGATTTATCTTAAAAAGTGCAATTAATTTTCAGCTTTATGTATTTTATTTTGTTTGTTAATTGAAATGTAAGAATAATGAATAGTGAGTAGTCACGCAAGATACATATTTTTAGATTATAATCTGTTAATAGTAGGAGATTAGATTAATTTCTTAAAAAATATGTGATAGATAAGTTGCCTTCAAATTACATAGGAAGAGGAAATTAATTCACAAATGTAAAATGGGTTTTCGAATTAGGTAGCGGGTTCAAGCTAAAAGGGCATCTCTTTTGTTTGAATTCGAGGCCGGAATTTATAATTGTAAGTTAATTGGCCTTTTAGAGACATATAATAAACATAAATCGTAGTTACTTTTATTTGGCCTTTAAATGATAAAAATGACATGAGCCTCGCCAAATCAAATGCACAATTGTGGGGCCTCTCATTAATTACTTAATAAAAAATACTTAGAATACGGGATGAGCCGCCTGGCGAACTTCACGACTTTCCCCAGAGATAATAATGTGTTAGACTCTTTAGGCGCTGTGTTAATTAATTTACATTCTAAAACTCGGGTGCACATTTATGTGACCCAAATCGAAATCTCAACGGAATTGAAGGTATTAACAATCATGGGTGCATTAATTGCGACGTGGTTCGAGATGCATTTTTACGACGTTGCAATTCTATTTAAAAACAATATTAAAAGCGGTTTAAATTTATTAACAGAACATAAGTTATAACATGTATTAAAATCAGTTTCTTAGACAAATATAATAGTTTAAGCGACCGTGCTAGAACCACGGGATCCGGGGGTGCCTAACACCTTCCCTCGGGTCAACAAAATTCCTTACATAGAATTTCTGGTTCGCAGACTTTATTTGGAAAGTCAAAATTTCCTCGATTCGGGATTTACATAAATCGGTGACTTGGGACACCTCAATTTATTCCATGTGGCGACTATGAAATAAATAAAATAATTCTGTTTTGAAAATTGTCACTTAAAATAGAAAAACTCCCTTGTACCTTTACCCCCGGGGTGGGTACATAAAAGTGAGGCATGTCAGCTCTGGCAACTATGCTGGGGACAGACCTAGAACATCGGTTTAGGGTTTAAGAATTTGAGCTTAGAGTAATTATTATATTTGGTTTTATTTGATTTTTCTACATGTTTCATGATAAATGTGCAAGATGTTTTATCGTTTCGATATTATTTGGACTATAAATATAAACTATGCCGTAACCTTTCTCTTCTCACCTCCGGGTATGTGATTACTGGTTGAGACTCCCTATTCTATTAGTGTCATACCTTGAAATAAGAAAAGGGCTCGAACAAGTTACAAAGTCGGACGATCTCATCTCGTGGGTCCCCGGTACGTAGCTCCCTCCCCGACTCGAGTTGTCCTCTCGGGTACACTGTCTAGAAAACATACCTAGGTTTTTAACCTAGAAAATTTGACTTCATTCTGGATACCTAGTAGGAACACTTATTTGCATCATGTTGCTTCTGACTTAGAGGACTCAACACAGGGGTTGGGTCCGTCTAGGACAGGTAACTTGAAATGAAAAGACTATCCTACTACATCCTGTTTGTTTTACGCATTTATTTGCTTCAAACATGCATGATAACCTGTTTTTAAATATTAAGGAAGTTATAAATATATTATATTATTGTTGTTCATACTCCCTTGTAAATAAGCTTCCTGAAGAAGCTTATCTGTATGGGACTCCGCCGTAAATATGTTTCTCTTTAGTACTCTGTTGGAAATAAGCCTCCTGAAGAAGCTTATCACTTCAGTACCCGGTTATGGATAAGAATTACCCCCGGTAGAAGATTATCCATACCAGATATAATAAGTTTATCCTTTCAGTATCCGATTATGGATAAACAATACCCCCGGTAAAAGATCCATAGCGGGTATGATGAGCTTATCCTTTCAGTACTCCATTATGGATAAATATTACTCTTAGTATAAGATTATCCTAGCTTAAACACCAGCTTGTAGTAGCTTACACAGTAGCTTAGAGTAGCATCTTACACAGCAGCTTATAGTAGCTTACACAGCAGGTTGTACTAGCAGCTTACAAAGCAGCTTGCAGTAGTAGCTTACACAACAACTTCCTTTCTTCTATAAATAGAGAGGTTTTCATTTCATTATGTACATCAGTTTGAATTTGAATAATATATCAGTCTCTCTCTATACTTGTCTTTACTTAACAGTCTTTATTTTATAACACGTTATCAGCACGAGACTCTGCCATCTCGAGCAAATATTTTGAAAGTATCTGAGGTGCCAACTTTCTTTTCCTAAATAATGTCAAATCTTTCTAAACTTAAATTTGTAGCCCTAGATATATCGGGCAAAAGCTATATGTCTTGGGTGCTTGATGCTGAAATTCATCTTGATACGATGGGTCTGGCAGACACCATAAGTGACAAAAATCAGGCATCAAACCAAGACCGTGCCAAAGCAATGATATTCCTACTCTATCATCTTGATGAAGGCCTGAAAATGGAATATCTTACCATTAAAGATCCAGTCATACTGTGGAATAATTTAAACGATAGATATGATCACCTGAAGATGGCCGTACTTCCACAGGCACGATATGATTGGACTCATCTAAGGCTACAGGATTTTAAATCTATTAGTGAGTATAATTTTGCTATGTTCAAAATTATTTCCCAACTAAAATTATGTGGTGATAATATTACTGTGATGACCCAGCCCGACATCATGTGATTTATCACCCCGTTATCCCCGTTATATGCTTTTTAATGTTGCAATATGCATGTTGGGTAAGTTTGAGTCAATCCGGGTTGAGTTTGGTTGAAATTGAGACAAATGGTCTCTTAGAAGAAGGAATTGTTGAGAAAAGTCAGCTGGGTATTGACTTGTGGGTTAGATAGCTCCGAATCGAATTTTGATGATTCGGTCAGCTCCGGGAGGTTATTTATGAGCTAGGAGAGCGATCAGAAGTGAATTTTGAGGTCCAGTGTAATTTTAGGCTTGAATTGGCTAAAGTTGAATTTTGGCGATATCCGATCGATAGGTGATTTTTTGATCCGGGAGTCGGAATGGAATTCCGACAGTTGCAGTAGCTCCTTTAGGTGATTTTGGATGTGCCTGCAAAACTTCAGGTCATTTGGAGGTCGTTTGGTCGGGATTTTGATCGAATGTCGGTTGCGGAAGTTTGAATGAAAACTTAGGCTTGAATTTGCTTAGATTCGTTATTTTCCATGTTTGAGGGCGTGTTTTTATGATTGGAACAAGTTTGCAGCGTGTTATGGAGTATGTTGGTGGATTTCGTTGGGGTCCCGCGGGCCTCGGGGTGAATTCGGGGGTCCAAACGGACCATTTTTGGCCTAAGGCAGCAGCTGAATTGCTGCAACATCTGCAGAAGGAATTTCTTCATCGCGTTCGCGTAGGTGGTCATGTGTTCGCGAAGGGTACCGGAGTTGTTCATCGCGTTCGCGATGGGTTGAAACCGAACGCGTAGGTCCGGGACCGGAGGCATCGCGTTCGCGTAGGTATGGGACGTTGAGCATCACGAACGCGACAAGGAGCACGCGTTCGCGTAGAGTAAATCTGGAAGCTTCAAAATTTGTTCATCGCGAACGTGTGGGTTGTGTCGCGTTCGCGAAGGCTTAAATGCCGGGGCAGAGACTTTAATTACAGAACATTTCATATAAGGGTTTTCACTCTTAAAACTCCATTGTTGAGCCCTAGAGAGAGAAAGTGACGGAAAATTGCTGGGAGATCATCAAGATATTGTCGGAGGTAAGTTTTGTGGTTTAATTACGTGTTTTTATCATGAAACCCTCCTATATTTTACTGAAATTGGGGGAAATCATCGGGAAATTTAGCCTAAGCCAGGGCTTTGGTAAAATGTCGATTTGAGTGGGCAAACGGAGTCCGATTTTGGAAAACTTTAAATGCATAGAATCGTATTGAGATGAGGATTCCGAATATGTAACTTTTGTAATTTTTTGAGAAGCGTACCAAAAGTCAAGTTTTGACAACTTTGCGAGTTTTGATGCAATTTGCGTTATTTCGAATGGGTTGCGTGATTTTGGCATATATTGATGTATTATCATTGATTTTGAGCAGATTTGGCATCCGAGGCGATTGAATTGCGAGGAAAGAGCAAGGCAAACTAAGGCTTCTACCGGGTCGAGGTGAGTGGTGGTAGTAAATAATGTAGTGAGGGTTTGAAACCCCGTACTTGCACTTTACAGTGCTATGTTGAGATAAGACACGCGTCTTGTGACGAGCGTGGTGACATTGTGATTGGGGATTTGGACTTGGTCCTTCCCGGCTGATAGTGTGTTGTGTATTATGACTGATAATGAGATTATAACTGTGTAATTGGGCTAATAGCCATGTTTGGGGCCTTGTGCCGATCTGTAGAACATTAGGGGACCTGTAGGGCTAGGTGACCCTTATATCATGTTGGAAACTTACACTCAGCAGTAAAACTAGTTGAATAGAACATTAAGAGCCAGTACTAGATGTGTACTGTGAGAGATAGATTACTTAGGGTGGAAATTCCCTGATTTAGTTGAGTGGGCCTGAAAGGCCAATCCTATACTAATTGGGACGGGGTCGAGGACCCATTATGAGGTAATATGTATATATATCTATATTGGATCGGGCTGCACGCCGCAGCAGTAAATGTGTTGGATCGGACTGCACGCCGTAGTAATATGTACATGTGGATCGGACTGCACGCCGCAGTATTATTGCGCTTGGGCTGTAGGAGCCCCTTCGAAGTCTAAGTCTGCACACATTCTCAGTGAGCACTGGTGTACTATAGGATCGGGCTGCACGCCGCAGCAGTATAGTTATATATGTATATATATATATATATATATATGTGTGTATATATATAGACGGCGCTCACTAGCGGTTTATACAGACTTCGGAGGGGCTCCCTAGGCCCAAGCGCTATGATACTGCGGCGTGCAGCCCGATCCACACACACACACACACACACATATATATATATATATATATATATATATATATATATATATATATATGTCACGCCCCAAATCGAGGAACATGACCGGCGCCTGACCGGGTTGCCCCAGTCAAGCGGACCTGGGTGCCTTTCATTCCCACGCGTTACCCCTGTGATGATTGTTTCTCATTAACCAAATATATTACTAATCATAATTGATTTCACATTAAACAAATAAAACGATACGAGTGATTCATTAACAAGATTTCAATTTTTTTACAACGCCCGACATAACACAATATATACATAAGACTTGGAGTCCCACAGTTTACATGTCTACCGAGCCTCTAGGATACAAAAGGGAAATACAATACTTGCCGGTAACAAGGCTCCGGCTATACCTTACAAAACCAAAATGAAATCTAAACCGAGTGGCATGAACCACACAAGGCCCCAAGGAAGAAAGGGGCTCACCAAAACGGGCAGTGGAAGGAGAAGGATACTACTGCCGATGAGCTGAAGTGCCTGCTACTGATCCACCTACAATCATGACATGAATGTAGCGCCCCCGGCAAAAGGGACGTCAGTACACTTGAATTGTATTGGTATGTATGGACAAACTTTGTCCCAAGTAAACTCAAGCCATTAAATTACATTAAAACTAATCAAGCCAACCAACCATGTTTTCCACCTTTTACTCATTTCAGATAAGCCTCAACACAAGCACATTCAAGGTCAACAAATGGAACAACGACCAATCAACAACATAAATTGCAAGTAGTCAAACATAGGAGCAATCAGTGCTCCCAGGTTGCAAACTCTCCTGCTGTCTCCTTTCACAATTTCACATTATTGATTTTTGTATCAATTTTCAATAGCGATTTCGATCGCTTTCCATCCTAATTGCCCCTGACCACCCTTATTACCTCGGCCACCCTTATCACCCCAACCCACACCTTATTTCACCACGTTGCAGCGCGCAACACGACCCCGCCTTACAGTTGAAAACACAACAATTTCAAACAGCAGATAAGGTACTATACACAATTTCAACAAGTTCAAATAAGCAACTTACACATTGGTTCATGTTCTCAATTTCTTCTCAATTCAATATCACAACCATGTTACAAGTATTCCAAAATCGAAAATGCCCACATAATCATGTTCAACAATTCACCACAATTAAGGTGTTTCAAAGTCTTTCCACAATAAGCCAAATATGCCATCACAATGGTTGTTCCCAATTCTTTACCAACCTCGATTACCTTTTTATCTTTCAATTCATATTTCATACCATACCACATGTAGTTCAATCATCAATTGTATACCCAACAATGATATCGAAAAATCACATAAAATCTCTCAAATTAACACATGCCAAACAATTTCACACATATGGGCGATTTTACAAGAATCAAAATTAGCCATACATACCGGGTGATGATGTTTTTCCTCCTACTTTATGCTTACCCAAGATATCCTACTCTTTCCAACCTTGTTCTTGAAGACTCTTACTTCTACTCACTTCTTTTTACTAGAAATCAAGTTCAATAATCATGCATGAGTGTAAAAATTTTTATCTTCAAAAGCTATTATATGCAAACCTCTCTTTACCCAATTAAAACTGAAAATCAAAGAAAATAGTTAGGGTTTTTACCTTGAAAAGATTGGGAAGTTGAATCCTTGCCCTAGGATCCCTTGGAATTAAATGGTTGGAACAATCTTTGAAGATGAAAGATTTCTCTCTCTAAAAACCCTCTCTTCTCTCTCTAATTTTTGGTAAGATAATATGATAAAATGAAGAAGAAGTGTGTTATATTAAAGAAGAGATCGGGTCATAATATTACAAAAATCTGGGCCGAGGTCGAATATGCGGTCACTATGCGACCGCAGAATCCACATGCGGTCCGCAAAGTGACCGCAGAATGGCCTCAAAGTTGTGCAGGTTCTGTTAAGGAATGCGGTCACTATGCGGACCGCATGTTGATTCTGCGGGCGCAAAAGTGCACCGCAGATTTGACATGCGATCGCATATCGACCGCACTTTTGACACGATTTTGGGCAACTCTCTGGAACGATTTGCGGTCAGAATGCGGTCCGCATGTCAGGTTTGCGGTCGCATTCTTGACCGCATATTTGACATTTTTCTGGAAAAATTATTTCTCTATATTTTCGAAGCTTAAATCACTACCAAGGGTCCGAACCGCGGCTCGCAAGCTCGCCGCGAAGAATTCCACGCATTCCTAACACATCATTCGGACCATGACACCACATCTACTAGGTTTTATGCACAAAAATTTTACGGGGCCTTACAATATATATATATATATATATATATATATATATATATATATATGTGTGAGTAATATATGTGTGGATCGGGCTGCACGCCGCAGTATCATAGCGCTTGGGCCTAGGGAGCCCCTCCAAAGTCTGTATAAACCCCTAGTGAGCGCCGTCGACGTTAAATGGAGCGGGCTGCGAGCTGCAGCGGTATATGTATTGGAGCGGGCTGCACGCCGCAACACTATACTTATTCATATCCTTATACATACTTAAATACTTATATATTACAGACATATGTATATATCTTCATACATTGAGATGGTTGTACACCGTAGTGGTACGAGTGAGGATTTGGTCATTGTGGGACCTTGTTGAGATAGACGTGGACTGGAGATCAGAGTACTCACCGTAGTGATGACTTACCTGTGGGGGTTTGCCTTAGAACTGTTTAGTGATAGTATATGAGTTCTTATTTTTAGTTATTGTTTATTATTATTACTCACTGAGTTGAGATATACTCACCCCACTCCACTGCACTTTTTGTGCAGATTCACATGTGCCCAAGAGTAGTTGAGTTGTTGTAGCTGCGTACCCATATCTACTTTTGCGGAGACTACGAGGTAGCTGCCGGTGTCCGCAGAACCTGTTTTTCTCCTTCCTTATCATTTTGTTGTTTTCATCTTGCTTAGACTTGTTTGTATTAGGATGTTATTCTATAGAGGCTCAGACTTGTGACACCACGATTTGGTTGGGACCGTATTTTGTATGTTTCTACTATTACGTTTATCATTTTGATATTAATACTTGATGTTTAAGTATATCTTGATTAATTGGAATTAATAATTGGCTGGTAATAGATAACATGGTCGGGCTTGCCTAGCATTGTGTTGGGCGCCATCACGACCAGGGTTTCGGTCGTGACAATTACTGATTATGATATGTTGGAGAAAACTTTCACCACTTTTCATGCCTCGAATATGCTCCTGCAGCAGCAATATCGAGAGATGGGATTTAAAAAGTATTCTAAACTTATCTCACATCTTCTTATTACCAAACAACTTAATGGGCTATTAATGAAACACCATGAAAGTCGACCTACTGGTTCTTGTCCATTCCCTGAAGTGAATGAGACGAACTTCCACCAAGCCAACGTGGAAGAGGTCGTGGCCTCAGTCGTGGCCATGGCCGTGGTCGGGAAAGAAATCCCAATCATGGTAATAATAATGCATCAAAGAACCCTCCTCGGCACCAGCAGTGGAAAAGGAAGGAACAAAAGCATGAAGCGGTGCAAACACTTAATACAGAAAGTGCATGCTATAGATGTGGAGGGAAAGGGCACTGGTCACGTACCTGCCGTACGCCAAAGCACTTTGTTGAGCTTTATCAAGCCTCCTTGAAAAAGACAGAGAAAAATGCTGAAGCAAATTTTATCTCGGAAGATAATTTTGACTTCATGCATTTAGATGTAGCTGATTACTTTGCACTCCCAGAAGGAGAAACAAGTCATGTAATCGGTTGTGAATCTGTAGAAATATAAATATTTTAATTTTGTTGTTGGTAATAGATAGTATGGTTATGTGATTATTGTACACAAATAAAAGTTATGATTTTACTATAATATATTTTATTTTTGTCATTTTGAAGAATATGGATAATCCTCAAATTATGTTTGGATCAGGGACAAATCATGAAGATATTTGTGTTACTGATAGTGGAACAACTCATGCAGTATTCAGGGATCAGAAATACTTTTCTTATTTGCATAAGGAAAAAGCAAATGTTTCAACAATTTCTGGTAATATAAGTTTGATTGAAGGCTCCGGAAGAGCCATTATCTTTTTATCTAAGGGGACAAAACTTATTTCAGACAATGCATTATTCTCCTCCAAGTCCAGAAGAATCTTGTTGAGTTTTATAGATATCCGCCGAAATGGGTATCATGTTGAGACAATAAATGAAATGAACATGGAATATCTTTGTATTATAAAAAATATTTCTGGCCAGAAATGCATTGTAGAAAAGTTACCAACTTTATCTTCTGGCTTATACTATTCAAAAATTAGTACAGTTGAAGCATATTATATCGTAAACCAGAAGTTTACGGATTCAAATACTTTTGTGCTTTGGCATGGCCGTTTGGGCCATCCTGGATCATTAATGATGAGACAAATTACTGAAAATTCAAGTGGGCATCCGTTAAAGAACCTGAAGATTCTTACGAATGACGAATTTTCTTGTGATCCTTGTTATCAAGGCAAACTGATCACTAGACCATCACCAATAAAGGTTGGCTTTGAATCCCCTGCCTTTTTAGAACGTATACATGGGGATATATGTGGACCTATTCACCCACCAAGTGGGTTGTTTAGATATTTTATGGTCTTAATAGATGCATCTTCAAGATGGTCTCATGTGTGCCAATAATCATCTCGCAACCTGGCGTTTGCAAAGCTATTAGCCCAAATAATTCGATTAAGGGCACAATTCCTATATCATATAAAGGCTATTTGCCTCGATAATGATGGAGAATTCTCATCTCAAGCTTTTGATGATTATTGTTTATCAGTTAGGATAAAAGTTGAACATCCTGTAGCTTATGTTCATACTCAAAATGGCCTTGCAAAGTCATTTATTAAATGCCTACAATTGATAGCAAGACCACTACTTATGAAAACGAAATTGCCCACTACAGTTTGGGCTCATGCTATCTTGCATGCAGCATCACTTATTCGTCTCAGACCGACACATTATAATAAATATTCTTCGTCACAATTAGTTTTTGGTCATGAACAAAATATTGCCCATTTACGAATTTTTGGATGTACTGTATATGTGCCAGTAACACCACTACAGCGCAATAAGATGGGACCACAAAGAAGGATAGGTATATATGTTGGGTTTGAATCACCCTCTATTATTCGATATCTTAAACCATTAACAAGAGATTTATTTACTTCTCGATTTGCAGATTGTTGGTTTGATGAAACAAATTTCCCACAATTAGGGGAGAGAAAAAGGAAATCAAAAGAGAAATTGCGTGGAAAGTTTCATCATTATCTCACTTTGATCCACGTACCCCTATATGTAATCAGGAGATCCAAAAGATCATCCATTTATAGAATATAGCAAATCAAATGCCAGACGTATTTACTGATTTGATAAGGATAACTAAGTCACATATCCCTGCAGAGATTGAGCCTATCCGAATTGATGTTCCAGTAGGACCATCTACTAGCATAAGAGCTAGTGAATCTAAAGCACGCCTGAAGCGTGGCAGGCCTTTGGGTTCTAAGGATCGAAATCCTCGAAAAAGAAAATCGGCAAATGATCAAAATGATAGCATGAAGGTATCTCCTGAAGAGACACAAGATCTAATTAGTTCTGAGATTCCTGAAGAAATCAACGAACCCGAAGCTCATGTAAGTGAGGAACATTTAATAAGTTCGACCGGTGATGTGATTAATTTAAATCGCTCTAAAATAGTGGTAGATAATATTTTGCATATAATGTCGCACTTAATATTATTCAAGATATTGAGGATCTTGAACCTCGATCTATCGAAGAATGTCAACAAAGATCTGATTGGCCAAAATGGCAAAAGGAAATTCAATCGGAATTGAATTCACTTGCTAAAAGAGAGGTATTTGGACTAGTTGTCCAAACACCTGCTGGTATAAAACTAGTTGGTCATAAATGGGTTTTTGTGCGAAAAAGGAATGATAAAAATAAGGTTGAAAGATATAAAGCTCGCCCTGTTGCACAAGGATTCTCACAACGACCTGGAGTCGATTTTAATGAAACATATTCACCTGCTATGGATGCCATAACATTTCGATATCTCACCAGTTTAGCACTACATGAAAAGTTTAAAATACATCTAATGGATGTAGTTATAGCTTATCTGTACGGTTCACTTGATAATCAAAATTATATGAAAATCCCTGAAGGATTTATAATGCCTGAAGCAAAATCTTAGGAAATTTATTCAATTAGATTACAAAGATTTTTGTACGGTTTAAAGCAATCCGGGCGCATGTGGTATAATCGCATTAGTGAATATTTACTAAAAGAAGGTTACATAAATGATGTTGTTTGTCCATGTATTTTTATAAAGAAAATTGCATCAGAATTTGTTATACTTGCTGTTTATGTTGATGACATAAATCTTGTTGGAACCCAGAAGAGCTCCAAAAGGCAATTAAATATCTTAAGAAAGAATTTGAGATAAAAGATCTTGGAAAGACGAAACTTTGTCTTGGTCTGCAAATTGAACATTTAGCATAAGGGATCTTTATCCATCAATCTGCCTATATAGAAAGGGTCTTAAAACGCTTTTACATGGACAAACCACACCCATTGAGTACACCAATGGTTGTTCAATCACTTAAAGTGAATAAGGATGTGTTCCGACCTCCAGAAGAGGACGAAGAACTCCTTGGTCCCAAAGTACCCTATCTCCGTGCAATTGGTGCACTAATGTGTAAGGCCCCATAAACTTTTGGTGCTTGAAACCTAGTAGCAATGGTGTCATGGTCCGAATAAGGTGTTAGGAATGCGTAGAATTCTTCACGGCGAAGCTCGCCGCGGTTTGGACCTTTGGTAGTGATTTAAGTTTCAAAAATTGAAAGAATAGATTTTCCAGAAAATGTCGATTCTGCGGTCAGGAATGCGATTGCAGATCTGCTATGCGGACTGCATTCCTACCGCAGAGTTTAACAGAATGTTTTCCAAAAATTGTGTTGAAAATGTGGTCCAATATGCGATCTCATAATGGAAATGCGAACCGCCGATCCATCGCATAATTTCTTGAGAATTTTTTAGTGTCAATTCTATGGTGCATTCTGCGACCGCAGAACACGAATGCGGACCACATTTTGGTCGCATATCGTAACAGAACAGGTGAATTTTTGGGGCAATTCTGCGGTCCATTATGCGGACCGCATGTTGATTCTGCGAACGTAGATGCGACCGCAGATTTGACTCGGCCCAGATTTTTGTAAAATTTTAACCCGACACCTTCTTTAATAAGACACCTCAAACCTTCATTTTCTCATATTTTCTTAGCAAAACTAGAGAGAGTAAGAGGGATTCTAGAGAGAGAAGTCTAACCATCTTCAAGGATTGTTTCTAATTAATTGGTCCGGAAGATCCTAGGGCTAGTGTCATCTTCCTCAATCTTTAAAATGTAAAAACCCTAGCCCATTTTCTTTAATTTTCATGCTTTATATTTTGAAAATATAATTTTACCACTCATGCATGTTATTTGAACTTGAAATTTAGTAAAAAAAAGTGGGTAGGAGTTAGAGTTTGCAAAAATAGAAGGTGGTAACATAGGGTAACTTGGGCGAACATAAAGTAAGAGATTGAATACTTGGTCTAAATACACATCCACATGGACCCCATAAAGGTAATGCCGCCATATTTTTAAGGCAAATACAACTGCTGCAAGCTCCAAATCATGTGTCGGTAATTCTTTTTGTGATACTTGAGATGCCTTGAAGCATACACTATTACCTTCCCATGCTACATCAACACACACCCCAAACCAACCCTGGAGGAATAACAATAAACCACAAATCCTTTCTAGCCTTCCGACAAGGCCAATACTGGTGCCGAGGTCAACATTGTCTTCAATTCTTGAAAACTTTTCTCACAAACATCGGACCACTAGAACTTAACTTCTTTCTGCGTCAACTTAGTCAATAGGGGGCGTGGGTAGAGAATCCCTCCACAAACCTCCGATAGTACCCTACTAAACCCAAGAAGCTGCAAACCTCCATCGAGGTCGTGGGTCTAGGACAATCTTTCACTGCTGTAATTTTCTAGGGGTCTACCTGAAACCCCTCACTTGAGACAACGTGGCCCAAAAAGGCAACGGACTCCAACCAAAACTCACATTTTGAAATTTTTGCATACAATTGGTGCTGATGAAGAGTCTGCAACACTACATTGAGGTGATAGGCATGATCTTCCCTACTCCGCGAATAAACAAAAATCTCTTTAATAGAAACAATCACGAAGGAGTCTAGGAATGGCTTGAAGACCTGATTCATAAGATCCATAAATACAGCCGAGGCATTGTTTAGCCCAAAAGACATGAACAAGAATTCAAAGCGACTATAGTGAGTTCTAAAAGCAGTCTTAGGAATATCCCGCTCTCTAATCTTCATTTGGCGATATCCTGACCGTAGATCAATTTTGGAGAAGTATCTTGCACCTTGCAATTGGTCGAACAAATCATCTATCCGAAGCAAAGGATACTTATTTTTAATTGTGACTTTGTTAAGATGCCGGTAATCAATACACATCCGGAGCGACCCATCTTTATTCCGGACAAAAAGAATTGGAGCACCCCACGGCGACACACTCGGTCGTATGAACACTTTCTATAGCAAGTCTATTAGCTGCTCGTTTAACGTCTTTAGTTCTACTAGAACAATTATGTATGGTGGAATAGAAATTGGCTGGGTATCTGGCAATACATCAATCCCAAAATCAATCTCCTTATCTGGCGGAATTCCTGGAAGCTCATCTAGAAACACCTCAAGAAACTCATTCACAACTGGTACGGAGTTCGAAACAGACACATCTGAAGTGGTGTCTACCACCCTGACCACATGATAGATACACCCCTTCTTAATCATCTTTTAGTCCTTAAGGTAGTACGCCTAGGAAAATTTTGCTAAGTAATGTAGGATTTCCTAGTGTCACGTAGGCTTATTATAATATGTTTATATGCTATTAACATGGTGGTCATCAATTGTATATGGTCTATATGTGTATTAGTCATATGTTAAGTAATTTTGGTTCCAAGGAAAGGCGTAAGTATAAGAAAAATTGGAAAAGTCCATTATAGGCTAATATATCAAATGAGTTTGCACAAGCCCCCTCTTTAAATGAGAATATATAATTATATATAAAGTTTTATGTGGTGAATAGTATACCAAATGAAAGATCTTTGAGACTAGTTTCCGATGCTTCAAATCGTTTGTCATTTGGACATTGCTACACAAAGTTATGATCAAATTACCAAAAGCTGGAAACATGCAAAGTTTGTGTGAAATCTGCGATCGCAGATTGAACTCTGCGAACCGTAAAACCCATTCTGCGATAACAAAATGGTCACAAAATAAGGCAGAACAGCCCAGTTCTTGCCAACAAGTTCTACAACGAATCTGCAGCCTGCATACCCATTCTGCGGTGCATTCTGCTACAACATAATTGATATCGGAGGGTTAAATTTGTAATTTTTATAACCCGACCCCATTTGAATGTCTAGGCTTTGGGGTTCATTTTGGGGTCATTTCTTACTTATTTTAGAGAGAGGTGAGAGCATTTTAGAGTGATAAGGAGTAACCCAATATTTAAATCATCCAAATCTTGCATCAATCTTCAATAATCAAGAACCCAATCCCAAGTTCTTCATCTAAGAGGTAAGATTCTATGCCTTAGGTTTTAAATTAGACTTTAGAGTATAAGATGGGTTATTGAGGTATGATTCTTCGGTGTTTTGGTATTATGTGTACATGCATGTATAATTTAGGTTGTGAGAGGGTTGTTTAACATAAAAAAAGTAAAGATTGGGTTAGGGAAAAAGGAAATCTTGAAAAGGGAATTTAAAATCAAGATTCTCATCTAGTGTTTGATAGAATGCTCAAATGAGCTGAAACCATGAATATCTTTCTAAAGTTTGCTCCATTTTGCTATGCCTCAAAATAGATTGAAGTTTCTAAAATTTTTGGAACATTGTAGTAAATTAAGGAAAAGCTCTTCGAGATATATTTTGCTAACTTTGATGTTTGTGAAATCGCCTTGTGTGGTGTACGAATATTTGGTATGTGATAGCTACGTAGATTGTTTGTGAAATTTTTGTGATTGGTTTGTTGGGTGTTTGATTGGTTTGATTAAGTGTTATGTGGTAAGAGTTGAGAAACAAATGTTAGAAGGAAATCGTAAATGATGCAATTGGAACAACGGTGGTAATAACATATTTGGCTTCTTGTGGGTAATTATGGAAATGACTTGAATTGCTTATGAACTATTGAATATAATTGAATTGGTATTGTTGGATAGGGACACACTTGTAACATTGTTTTGGTTGTGTCTTGAGAAGTATTGTTCGAACATGAAACACTTGTGATTTGTGGAATCTGTCAGAAATAGTATTGATGGTTATGGGAACACTTGTAAATCATTGTTGCTACTCCGTAAGAAGTGTTGTTGTGATCTTTGTTCATTGTTCATTGTTGTTGTTGTGATCTTTTATTATTGTTTATTGTTGTTGTAGTTGTGATCTTTGTAAGTTGTTCATTGTTGTTGTTGTGATCTTTTATTATTGTTTATTGTTGTTGTTGTTGTGATCTTTGTAAGTTGTTCATTGTTGTTGTTGTGATTGTTGTGAATTGAAATTGTACGATGGGATCGGGTTGCGCGCCGCAACATGAAGTTATAAGGTATGGGTTGTGGTGATAATGGTGGCCGAGGTAATAAGGGTGGACGAGGTAATGAGGGTGGAATTGATCAAAATCAATATTGAAATAAACACTTGAACAAATTTGTGAAATCATTGATGTGTCGGGCGTGGTAATTTAAAAGATAAATATTGATGGGTGCCAATGACGTATAAAAAAAATTGGAATACCTTTATTATGGTGAATGAAGTTGCTAATGGAAATTGTTATTATTATGTTTATAAAATTCAGTTAATGAAGTCAATACCCTATAAATGGCTATTTCACTTGGTAATTAGGTAATGAGAATGATGGGTAACACGTGGGATAGACAAGGCACCCAGGGCCGCTTGACTAAGGATACCCGATCAGGCGCCGGTCATGTTCCTCGAATTTGGGGCTTGACATAAACCTTCCATTTGGCACCACACCATTCCATTTCCACTCAATACCGACTCGTTAGGAAACTCGAGTCTCATGACTCTCGTTCGGCGGTCAAGTTTAGCAAAGCATGAATAAAACCAGTCCATCCCCACAATTACATCAAAATCTACCATTCTAAGCTTGAAAAGATCGGTTGTTGTAATACGACCACACACCATGACATCACAATTCCTATAAACTCGCGAAGTAGTGATAGACTCACCAACCAGAGTCGATACGAAGAACGGATCATGAAGCTGTTCGAGTTTTATACTAAAGCTTGAAGCAATGAATGTGGTGACATAAGACAAGGAGGACCACTGATCAATAAGAGCATAACAATAAATGGCTTGGACAGACAAGATACTTGTGACAATATCTGGAGAAGCCTCAGCACTGTGACGACCACTCAACGCATAGAACCATCTAGGTCCACCCCTACCACGAGATCCACCCATAACTGCACCACGCCCTATTGGAGCTTGAGGATGCACTAATGATGTTGCAACTGAGCCAGATGACTGAGCAGATCCCCTACCCATGCCCTGATTGGGTGCACGACAGTCGCACTGGATATGACCCCTCAGCTTGTACCTATAACACACTAGGATATCCAAATAGCAAGTCTGTGTATGGAACCTCCCACACTTGGGGCATGTAGCTCCCCCCTGTCGCTGAGAACTTGTTCCTGAATGACCGGACTAAAGGAACATCCTGATGTCTGAACCTGGTTTCGAATGACTGCACTGTTGATAATTGTGCACAAATGGTAGTGCGCTCATTGAGGACTAAGCATATGACTGGGATGGCCCTGATGATCGTCTCCCCAAAGCCGACCTCTCTGAGTGACCCATTGACCGGGCTCTGCTGCTACACTCCCTTTCTGCCTGTATCTTTAACTTCCTAGCCTCTATGGCCTGAGCAAATCCTACAATCTTGCCATAATTTATATAAGAGTGCAAGGCCGCTGTAGCAACCTCATTCACCACCAAAGGGCTGAGACCCTGAACGAAACGCCGAACTCGATCATCCATGGTCGACAGTAACTGAGGAGCATACTTGGACAATCTTACGAACTCCATGTGGTACTCCCAAACACTCATATTGTCCTGCTTGAGGACCTCAAACTCAGTGGCATGAGCTGACATTGTCTCGACAGGCAAGAAATGGTCCATAAAGGCATCCACAAACTCATCCCATCTAGCCGGAGGTCTTCCCTCCTCGAGGGAAACCTGCCACATCTCGAACCACGAATGCCCTGCTCCTCTCAACCTGTAAGAAGCCAACTCAACCCCCTCTTTCTCTGTGGACTTCATCATATGAAAGGTCTTATACATCTCATCATGGAAATCTTGTGGATTGGCCTCTAGGTCTATACATGAGAATTTTGGTGGGGCCAATCACAGAAACTGGTGGACTCTAGTCCTGGCAAAATCTCCCTATCGGTTGGAGAGCATAGGGGCTTCATGAGATCTCTCAGCCTGAGTGGCCACTAGCTGGGTCAACATACAGATGGCTCATCTAAGTTCCCCATTAGAAGCCTCGGGACCGGAAGCTGGAACAACATCAGGATTAGGAATATCAGTGGGAGAGATGGTGGCACCCTCTTCCATAACTGGAACAGGAATGCTTGAATCTAGAATAGTCTGGCCAGGTAGATTCAAGGCTGGGGAGTCACTCTCACCCACGCATCAGGTACATGATTCATGATCACACTTGGGGTGGCGTTGGCCCTAAGGCCGAGTCTAGCTTTCTTCTTAGGTGTCATTTCTTAAAATTTCAAAACAAAGAATGAGTTAGATGTAAATACTTTCACCTTTCACCTTTCACTTCAATGCATGACATGTAATAACAAAAAAAAGAATAGTTTCCTAAATGCCCGTGTAGCCCCCTACTTATAGATGTGGTCGACAACACACCGATAAGAAGGGCTCTACTAGGCACGGCTTCGAGACATCCTAGGAATCTATTAAAACCTTAGGCTCTGATACCAAGTTTTTCACACCCCAAATCCGAGGGACATGACGGGCACTCAACCAGGTATCCCCAGTCAAGCGGAACTGGGTGCCTTTCCTATCTCACGTGTTACCTCGTTTCTTTCATTAATTATTAGCCAACTAAAATAACCATATGATTATTTTTAAACACCAATTCATTACAAAACATGCAAAAGCACATGGTTCCTAGCGTGGTTTACATCATACATTACCCAATATACAAAATACTGACCCACATTTCCTGTCTACGGAGCCTATAAGGATGAAGAAGGATAATACAATACTTGCCGGTGATAAGGCCCTGACTATACCTTTTACAACTACCAATACAAGATCCCAAAAGAAAAGAACAGAAGGAGCATGAGCCACGTAAGGCCCCAGAAGGAAAGGGGCACCCCAATTCAGCTGACATGAAGTGATTAGGAGCTACGGTCGGTGGACTGGAGTACCTGCTATAGATCCACCTACAATCATGACACGAATATTGCGCCCCCAGCAAAATGGACGTCATTACACTTGAATTGTGCTGGTATGTATGAACAAACATTACCCTAAGTAATCTCAAACCATACACAAGTAATGATCTGTAATAGAGTCAACAATCAAATACATATGAAAGGTACAATCAAGCCAAACATGTTTACAATCTCTTCTTTTTCTCATTCAACATTTTCACATCAATAAGTTCACAATCTGTTTCATAATTTTTATTTTGACAGTGATCTCGATCACTGTTCAACCCTTATTACCTCGGAGACCCTTATTACCTCGGCCACCATTATCACCACAACCCACACCTTATTACTTCGTGTTGCGGCACGTAACCCGATCCTACCGAATAAATCACAATTTACAAACAGCATAACAACAACAACAATTCACATAGAAAACAACAATAATTCTCAAATAGCAACTACAACAATTCACAAGAATTTTAGTAGCCATCAATACAATTTCCATCATTTTTAAAAATTAATATGCAATTTAAGTCACCAAAATAATTACCCACATCAAGCCAAAAATGTTATCACCAAAGTTGCTCCAATTGCATCCTTTATGATTTTCTCCCATCATTTGTTTCTCAGCTCTTACCACATAACACTCTCAAAAATCAAATTTGGTTTATTTCCAATTACTTATACCATTATATTGGGAAAACTAAACCAACAACATTCAACACATATTAATCACAAGAATCATGAAATAGGCCATCTTGCCTTAACACCCGTGAAACAACCAAAATTCACAATAGTTCACGTAAATAAAATGTACCAATTTCTCATACTCTAAACAAGGTGAATCTACAAAGGTTAAAGTTAGCCATACATACCTCATTTAAGCTTTCCTTAAGTTATTATGACGTTTCGGAAGTTCTAGCAATCCCAATCTACTTGAGACATAACAAAATTAACACAAATTAGGAAAGTATTCATGGTTTCATCTCATTGGAGCATTTTATCAAACACTAGTTTATCTTCTTGATTTTTATCTATCTTTTACATGGTTTCCTTCATTCCCCAACCCAATGTTTACCTATTTATGTTCATCAATCTTCCCACAACCCTATTTGCACATGCATGGATACATAATGCTACTATACCACGAATCATACCTCAATGACCCATCTCACAACCTCTACAATACCAACACAACCTAGGTTAGGCACCTATGGCTCCCAGTGACCATCTCATGAGTTCTAATGTACATATCTTACATGAACAATCACCATAGAGTAGTTAAAGGTGATAGAATTACTTTTTGTAGTAAGAATTTTAAGAATACCCACTTTATGGTGTTCTTGAAGAATTCAGGGATTTAAAGGAAAAATCTAAGGGTTTTGAAGATTAATCCTTTTTAGTAAAAGTGTTTGGGAGGGGGGGGTAGAAATCACACAAAGTACTCTAAAAACCTTACCTTGGATCATAGGGATGGAGGTTGGGACGAAATCCCCTTGAGGGAGCAAGCCTTAACCCCAAGAATGACTTGGGAGCTCTCTAGACCGGTCTTAGGATATTTAGAGGCCCGTTACTAGCGCGGCCGCGCACCTGGGTGTGCATCTGGGCGTGCTAATTTTCCCGGCAATCTGTCTTGGGCGCATCTGGGCGTGCTAGTGACACATGCCCAGAAATATGGTCATAACATTCTGTATACACCTAATGACTCACGATTTGTTGCGTTGGAACCTAGACTCATAGGGGTTTAATTTGATAGGTAGTACCTCACACAACTCCTTATATAACTGGAGATATGAGAGTTCAAAGTGAGGTCATGTGCGCATTTATTTACAACTATCATTTAATATGAAATTTTCCAAATTGGCTTAGACTTAGGCCTCTCCATAGACCCCAATCCACTTTTAATATGACTTATACGCTTATTAACATGTCCTATTGGTATCCATTCTATACTAGATCCTCATTTGCATGCAAGATAAAATATTTAGCCTACCTAGTCACCATGAAAACTTAAATTACTAAGCAAAATATTTTGGGGCTTTACTATTACTCTCAATGTGGACCGACTACCAGAAAAATTATTCTTAATGTGGCTCGATTACAAGAGAGATTACTCTCAATGTGGCCCAACTAAAGGAGAGATTAATCTTAGTATGGCCCGACTACCGGAGATATTACTCTCTTTATGGCCCGACTAGCAGAAAGATTACTCTCAATGTAGTCCAACTACCGGAGAGATAACTACCAATTTGGCCCGACTACCAGAGATATTACTCTCAATATGTCCTGACAACCGGTGAGATTACTCTGAATATGGACCGACTACTTGAGAGATTACTCTCAATGTGGCCTGATTACTAGAGAGATTACTCTAAATGTGGTTTGACTGCTGGAGAGATTACTCTCAACATGTTTCGACTACACGAGAGGTTAATTTCAATGTGGCCCCACTAACAAAGAGATTACTCTCAAAGTGGCCCGACTACTAGAGATATTACTCTAAATGTATTTGACTATCAGAGAGATTACTCTAAATATGGCCCAACTACCGGAGAGATTACTCTCAACGTAGCCCGACTACCAGAGAGATTACTCTTAATATGGACCGACTGCCAGAGAGATTACTCTCAATTTGGCCCAACTACTAGAGATATTACTCTCAATATGGCCTGACTACCGGAGAGAATATTCTCAATGTGGTTCGACCATTGAAGAGATTACTCGCATTGTGGCCCGACTACCGAAGCGATTAATCTCAATATGGCCCAACTAACGGAGATATTACTCTAAATATGGAACGGATATCGGAGACATTACTCTCAATATGGCGCGACTACATTAGAGAATACATTAATTCTGGTGCGACTACTAGAGAGATTACTCTAAATGTGGCACGATTACCAAGAGATTACTCGCAATGTGTCCTGACTACCAAAGCGATTAATCTCAATATAATTTGAATACCGGAGAGATTACTCTCAATATGTCCTGATTACCAGAGAGATTACTCTCAATGTGGTTTGACAACTGGAATGATTAATCTCAATGTGGTCCCACTACTGGAGAGATTACTCTCAATGTGGCCCGACTACTAGAGTGATTACTCTGAATATGGTTCGACGACTAGAGAAATCACTCTCAATATGTTCCGACTATAGGAGAGATTAATCTCTATGTGGCTCGACTGCCAGAGAGATTACTCTTAATATGGCCCGATTATTGGAGAGATTACACTCAATCTGGACCAACTATCGAATAGATTACTCTCAATGTGGCCCAAAAACTAGAGACATTACTCTCAATGTTGCGAGACTACATGAGAGAATATTTTCAATGTGGTGTGACTACTGGAGAGATTCATCTCAATATGGTGCGACCACCAGAGAGATTACTCGTAATGTGGCCTAACTACCAGAGGGAATACTCTCAATATGGTTCGAATAGCGGAGATATTACTCTTAATATGACTCGACTACCATAGAGATTAATATAAATATGGACCGACTACCGGAGATTACTCTAAATTTGGCACGACTACTGGACAGATTACTATCAACGTGGCCGGATTACCAGAGATATTACTCTCAATGTGGCCTGACTATTAGAGATATTACTCTCAATGTAGCCTGATTACTGGAGAGATTACTCTCAATGTGGACCGACTACTAGAGAGATTATTCTTAACGTAGCTCGATTACAAGAGAGATTACTCTCAATGTGGCCGACTACCAGAGAGATTATTCTCAGTGTGGCCTGACTACCGGAGAAATTACTCTATGTATGGCCCAACTACTAGAGAGATTACTCTCAATATGGTCCGACTACCGCAGAGATAACAACAAATTTAGCCCAACTAACGGAGATATTACTCTCAATATGGCACGACCACTGGTGATATTACTCTCAATATGGCCCGACTACTTGAGAGATTACTCTTAATGTGAATTGACTACCATAGAGATTACTCTCAATGTGGTTTGATTACTGGAGAGATTAATCTCAATATGTTCCGACTACATGAGAGATTAATCTCAATATGGCCCCACTATTGAAGAGTTACTCGCAATATGGCACGACTACCAGAGAGATTACTCTAAATGTGGTTCGACTATCAGAGAGATTACTCTAAAAGTGGACCGACTACCAGAGTGATAACTCTTAATATAGCCCGACTACCAGATAGATTACTATCAATATGGACCAACTACCAGAGAGATTACTCTCAATTTGGCCGAACTACCAGAGATATAACTCTCAATATGGACCGATACCTAAGAGAATACTCTCAATGTGGTTCGACCATCGAAGAGATTACTCACATTATAGCACAACTACCAGAGAGATTAATCTCAATAAGGCCCAACCACCGGAGAGATTACTCTAATATGGAATGACTACCGGAGATATTACTCTCAATGTGGTTTGACTACATTATAGAATACTTTTAATGTGCCGTGACTATCGGAGAGATTACTCTCAATGTGGAACGATTACCGGAGAGATTACTCATAATGTGGCTCGGCTACCAGAGCAATTATTCTCGATATTATTTGAATATCGGAGAGACTACTCTCAATATGTCTTAATTACTGGAGAGATTACTCTCAATGTAGCAATCAAGTAAAGTGCACGACATCAACCGTCCTGTTTTCCCTCTCAAATCAAGGCACAAAATGATCCTTCGTGCAAATATAATCAAATCAGAGCACAAAATGTTCCTTCATGCATAAATAATCAAAATATGGCACAAAATGACTCTTCCTGCAAATATAATCAATATATGACACGGAATGACCCTTCGTACAAATATAATCAACATGGCACGAAATGATTCGTGCATTATCACTCTTCTTCACCCGAACAGTAATCACAACTAAATGGGGCGAGGGGATAAAAAAATAATAAGAAATGTCCCAGCAAGGAAAATATACAATTAAACAGCTAAATTCCAGCAAGGGAGCAACATCAATAACTTTCACATCCCAGCAAGGGATTAATCATATTTCTTTCTGGTTCCTTCGTTTCTTACCCAATAGTCTTTTTATTGTTCGAGCCAATGCTCCAAAGAATTTAAAATTATCAATCAATCCTCATACTCTTCACGTTACATGGGATTCATCAATTGACATAGAAGACTTATAACAGTACTAGAATAAGTACAAACAAGGACCCACGATCATGTTATACACTTGTGTATAGATACTCGTCACCATGCCTATACACCGTACTCAACATTTAGCAATTAGAAAATAACACACTAAACCTATTCCCTCAAGACAAAATTAGATCAAACAGTTACCTCGGTCCCACGAATAGCAATCAATCCTCAAATACCGTCTTTCCTCTACAATCTGATTTCGAAACAATGATATCTAGGCATAATTAATTCAATAATATCAATAAAGACTCAATGGCAACATCCCATAGCCTAGATATGAATTTCCTAGCATTCTACCAAAAATACCAAAATTCGACATTGGGCTCATATGGTCCAAACACAAGGCTCGGACCAAAACCCAATCACCATAACTCCACGAGTTCAAATATGCAATTTATTTTGAGATTTGACCCCAAATAGAGGTTGAATCACCCAAAATTCTTAAAACTCTTAATTTCTACTTTGATTTCATGATTTAGGTCTAGGATTTCATTAATTAATGAAGAACGGGGAAAGAATTAGGTGGGAAATTACTTACCCAAAGACTTTGGTAAAGAAGAACTTCAAAAATCACCCCTAGATCTTGAAGAAGACAAGTTTTATGAAAGAATGGGAATAATCCTGTAATGGGTCTGTTTTTAGACTTTAAAAATCACTGGATGAATTTGTTCTATGCATTCGCGACATAAGGGTCGCGTTCGTGAAGTAGGGGGAACTTGAAGCATCGCATTCGCGAGTGTGGGCTGCGAACGCGAAGAGTAAAATTGATGGGGTCCAAGGTTGGACTACGCGAACGCCTATCAAGAGACGCGAACGCGATTTAGGAATCAGCAAACCATCGGGACCATGATGGCCAGAACGCGAACGCGAAGAAGGGAATTATTGGGGCCCTGAATTTGGCTTACGCGTTTGCGAGGTTTAAGATGCAAACGCAAAGGGGGAAGACACAGAGCTACGGGAACGCGAGGGTAAGAGTGCAAACACAAAGAAGGAAATCGCCGTGCACAAACACCAAATTTTTTGCAACTTTTTCTTAGTTGAAAACACCCTGAACCACCTCCGAATCACTCCCGAGCCCTCGGGGCTCATAACCAAACATACACACTAACTCAACAACCTCATACGAACTTAACCGAGCGATCAAATTGCTGTAATAACATCAAAATAAATTAATCAAACCTCAAAATCATCATTTTTTATTCTAACTTCGTAAACTTCAAATTTTAGATATTTAGGTAAACACGTCAAACGACATCCGATTTCGACCAAACTTTACAAAAAGCGCTTAACACATATATAAGACTTGTTTCGGGCGTCGAAACCAAAATACGAGCCCGATATCATAGTCTTAATAAATTTTCATTTCCATTTTCCTTAATAATTTCAGAAAAACAATTTCACAGAAAAACAAAATTCTCGGGCTCTAGACCTCGGATTTCGACTCCGAGCACATACCCGAGTCCCATATTTTTGTACGGACCCTCCGGGGCCGTCAAATAATGGATCTGGGTCCGTTTACCAAAACAATTGAGCAAAGTCAACTTTAATCATTTAAAAGCCTCATTTTTGAAAATTTTCACATAATTTAACATGTAAACGTTTCGGCTACGCGCCCGGACTGTACATGCAAATCGAGGCATCTAAAGGTGAGGTTTTTAAGGCCTCGGAAGTATGAAAAAAGAGATAAATCCAGTGATGACCCTTTGGGTCGTCACATTCTCCATCTCTAAAACAATTGTTCATCCTCAAACGAACAAAAGAGAGAAGTACCTTAGTGGGGAAATAGATGAGGATAGCGGCTCCGCATATCAGGAGGCTGACCTCTCTACTGGACATGCACCAAAGGAAAACTCTTCGACCTCAACTGTCGAACCTGTCGGGCTAGAATGGCTACCAGCTCCTCCTCATAGGACAAATCCTTGTCCAACTTGACAGTGCTGAAATCTAACACGTGGGCTGGATCGTCGTGATACCTCTGAAGCATAAACATATGAAACACTAGATGCACGGTTGACAAGCTGGGCGGCAAGGCAAGCCTGTAAGCCACATATCCCACATGATTGAGAATCTCAAATGGGCCAATAAATCTTGGGCTAAGCTTTACCTTCTTAACAAATCTCATCATGCCCTTCATAGGCGACACTCGGAGCAAGACCCGTTCACCAACCGTGAAAGCTACATCTCGAACCTTACGATCCGTATAACTCTTTTGCCATGATCAAGCCGAATGAAGCCTGTCCTGAATGATCTTGACCTTATCCAAGGCCTCCTGAACTAAATCTATACCCAATAATCGAGCCTCTCCTGGCTCAAACTATCCGACTAGAGACCGATATCACCTACCATACAACACCTCATATGGGGCCATCTGAATGCTCGACTGTTAGTTTTTGTTGTAGGCAAACTCTGCTAAAGGAAAAAACTGGTCCCACGAGCCTCCAAAATCAATGACACAGGCTCAGAGCATATCCTCCAATATTTGAATAGTCCTCTAGGATTGGACGTTCGTCTGAGGATGGAATGCTGTGCTCAACTGAACTTGGGTGCCTAACTCCTACTGAATTGCTCTCCATAAGTGCGAGGTAAACTGTGTACCCCGGTCCGAAATGATAGATGATGGCACCCCATGAAGGCGAACAATCTCTCGGATGTAGATCTCAGCTAACCTCTCTGATGAATAAGTGGCTGCAACATGAATAAAATGCGCTGACTTGGTCAGCTTATCAACAATGACCCAAATAACATCAAACTTCTTCTGAGTCATCGGAAGTCCAGTAATGAAATATATGGTAATCCTCTCCCACTTCCACTCGAAAAGCTCAATCCTCTGATAAAAACCACCAGGCCTCTGATGCTCATACTTGACCTGCTGACAGTTCAAACATCGAGCCACATATGCAACAATATCTTTCTTCATCCTACACCACCAATAATGCTGCCGCGCATCTTGGTACATCTTCGCGGCACCCGGGTGAATAGAATACCGAGAACTATGGGTCTCTGCTAAGATCAACTCTCAAATCCCATTTGACATTGGACATAAAAACTCGCCCCTACAACCTCAAAACACCATCATCATCTAACGTCACCTTAGTAGCACCTCCATGCTGCACCATGTCTCTTAGGACACACAAATGGGGATCATCAAACTGCCGATCATGGATACGCTCCAATAATGAAGAACGAGCAACCGTGCAAGCAAACACTCTACTATGCTCAGAAATGTCCAACCTCACACACTGATTGGCCAAGGCCTGAATATCTAAAGCAAGTGGTCTTTGGCTGACCGGAACATAAGTAAGACTACCCATGTTGGCGGACTTCCTACTCAATGCATCGGCCACCACATTGGCTCTCCCTGGGTGGTACAAAATAGTAACATCATAATCCTTCAATAGCTCCAACCACCTCCTCTGCCTCAAGTTCTACTCCTTCTGCTTGAACAAGTACTGCAGACTCTTATGATCAGTGTACACCTCACATGTCACACCATATAGGTGATACATATAAATCTTCAAAGCATGAACAATGGCTGCCAAATCTAGATCATGAACCAGATAAATCTTCTCGTTGATCTTCAGATGCCTCGAAGCATAAATAATAACTTTACAATCCTGCATCAATACCACACCAAGCCCAATACGGGAAACATCACAATAAACTATATAAGGTCCTGAGCCTGTGGGAAAAACACATATCGGTGCCATAGTTAGAGCTGCCTTGAGCTTCTGAAAGCTCGCCTCTCACTTGTCTGACCATCTGAACGGGGCACCCTTCTGGGTCAATCTAGTCATTGAAGCTACTATCAATGAAAATCCCTCCACGAAATAGCGGTAATAACCTGCTAACCCAAGAAACTCTGAATCTCAGTAGTTGATGCTGGTCGAGGCCAGTTCTTGACTGCCTTAATCTTCTTCGGGTCCACCTTAATACCCTCTACTGACATGACCCAAAAATGCAACTGAACTCAACCAGAACTCGTATTTTGAGAACTTAGCATACAACTGACTATCCTTCAGAGTCTGAAGAACCACTCTGAGGTGATGCTCATGCTCCTCCTAACTGCAGGAGTACACCAGAATATTGTCAATAAAGACTATCAAACCATGTCCAAGTAAGGTCTGAACACTCGATTCATCAACTCCATAGATGATGTTGGGGCATTGGTCAACCCAAATAACATGACCAAAAACTCATAATGCCCATACTGAGTGCGGAATATTGTCTTAAGGACATCAGACACCCTAATCCTTAGCTGATGGTAGCCAGATCTCAAGTCTATTTTTAAAAACAACTTTGCAACCTAAAGTTGGTCAAGCAAATCATTAATCCTCGGCAGTGGATACTTGTTCTTAATTGTCAATTTGTTCAATTGCTGGTAATCAATGCACATCCTCATCGATCCATCCTTTTTCTTCATAAATAACGTCGCCGCACCCCAAGAAGAAACACTAAGCCTGATAAAACCCTTCTCTAGCAAATCTTGCCACTGGTCCTTTAACTCCTTTAACTCTAGAGGGGCCATGCGATACGGCAGAATAGAAATAGACTACGTGCCTGGGGACATATCAATACAGAAATTAATATCCCTATCGGATGGTATACCCGCCATGTTAGAAGGAAAACATCGGGGAACTCCCGAATAATAGGAACAGAGTCAATAGAAGGAACCTCTATGTTGGAATCACGAACATACGCCAGATAGGTTAGACACCCCTTCTTGACCATACGTCGAGCCTTCACATAAGAAAGAACACTGCGGTGGCATGTCCTAGCGTCCCTCTCCACTCTAATCAGGGAAAATTTGGAAAAGCCAAGATCATGGTCTTGGTGTGACAATCCAATATTGCATGATACACGGACAACTAATCCATCCCTAATATAACGTCAAAATCGACCATGTCTAGAAGCAATAAATCAACACAGGTCTCAAGACCCTCAAACACTACAACACAGGAATGATGAACTTGGTTAACCCCTATAGAATCACCCACTCGAGGAGATACATAAATAGGGATACACAAAGCATCACTAGTCATAGTCAGGTAGGGTGCAAATAAGATAACATATATGAATACGCAGACCCAGGGTAAAATAGCACTAAAGCATCCCTATCACATACCAGAATAGTATCTATAATAACAGCATCTGAAGACTCGGCCTCTGGCATGGCTGGAAAAGCATAACACCGGGGTTGGGCCCCACTTCCCTGAACCATGTCTCTAGGACGATCGGCTATTGTCTAACCCCTACCTCTTCCGATCTGAGCTCCACCTCTACGGTCTCTATCTCTACCTCTATGATCCCTACACACGCCTCTAGTTGGCTGGGCAAGTTGTGGATCACCTGTTGCCTGAATCAAAAGGTGAGGACCCTGATGCTGAGAGCTACCCGAGGCTCAAGCGCAAAATCTAACAATGTGACCTGGGTCACCACAACCATAACAAGCCCTAGGCTATTGATATTACTGGCCTTGTCGACTTGAATATCCTCCCATGAAGCTCTAAAGTGGCGGTGCACTGATGGGGTGCTGATCAGAATAATGCTACTGCGGACCACCACTGCGTGGAGTACAATGAGAGACCTGGAGTGCTGACTAAAAGGGTCTCGGTGAATGGCCTCTACCATAAGAATCCCTACCTCCAAACGAGGTACCACTAAACCTACCAGAATGACGAGACCTCATATCTGACATATGACCACCTCCTCGTGCAAGGGCCATCTCAACTCTACAGGCCGCATTGGCTGCCTCCTAAAAAGAAATCTCACTGTAGGCTCCCACAGCCATCTAGAGACGGATTGGCTGAATCAATCCATCAATAAACCTTCGCACCTTGTTTCGCTCTGTGGGGAGTATAACAATAGCATGACATGCCAAATCAAATAACTGAGTCTCATACTGCGTGACTATTATGGATCCCTACTAGAGGCACTCGAACTTCCTAAAAAGTGCCTCCCGCTGAGTAAGTGGGAAAAATTTCTCTAAAAATAACTCTGCAAACTGATCCCATATCAATGATATTGACCTTGATGGTCTGGATAAACAATACTCCCTCCACCAAGTCTTGGTGGATGCTATAAGCCGAAAGGTGGCGAAGTCGACCCCATTGGTCTCCACAATAACCATAGTCCAAAAGATCTCATGGCAGCTAAATAAGAAATCATGTGGATCCTCTAATGAAGCACTGCTAAATGTGGTGGTAAAGAGCTTGGAGAATCGATCAAGTCTCCACAAATCATCCGAATACATAGCCGCTCCATCACCGGCCTGGGTCACAATACCTAGCTGACCTACCACAGTTGGCTAAAAAACTGGAACATGAGCCTGGGAGCTACCTGCTCCGGAGTACGTGTAGTGGGAGTCTAAACTCCACCTCCAACCTGAGAAGTAGATGGTGCTACTGGAAGCAAACCCGCTCTACTGACACTCTCCATAAAGTCTACCAGTCCGACTAAAGCGTCCTCAAGATCTAGGGTGACCATGACCCCACCTAGGACATGAGCTAGGCCCACCAGAGTTGTTGGGGCTAGAACCTCTTTATCTAAGTCAATATGAGGCTCCACCTCTAGAACTTCTACCCGGGGCTGAGCTCTACCTCTACCTCGGCCTCTAGCTCAGCCTCGACCTCTGCCCCTTATAGGAATTGCTGGTAGGGGCTCGGCCTGCTGCGCGGTAGAAGAGGAAGCACGTGTTCTCGCTATTTGTGAAAGAACAGAGTATAAAGACAATCAGTATTTGAGAAACATAATCGCACGACAAAAAATAACAAAAGTGAATATTTTCCTAACTCTGTAGCCTCTAGGGGATAAATACATATGTCTCTGTACCGATCCCTTAGACTCTACCTTATTTGTCTGTGAATAGCGAGACCTATGTAACCTAGAGCTCTGATACCAACTTGTCACAACCCAGATTTCCCACCATCAGGTGTCGTGATGGCGCCTACTATCTAAGCTAGGCAATCTAAGCATTTAAACATTTTCTGATAACATCCCAACAATAATAATTATAACAAGTCATTTATAAAAAGCGGGAGTCTTTAAAACATAGATAACTGAAAACCCAAAATTCGGAAGTTTAACATTTCTCTACCCAAGACTGGTGTCGCTAACTCACGAACTACTAAAGAGTGCTAAAAACAAGTTTGAATAGAAATACATTAACGTTTGTCCCGGTACAAGGAAAACAAATTAAAAACATAGAAAGGAACTTCGGCATGCGAACGCCAGCTAGGCTACCTCGTAAGTCCTTGGACTGAAGTTAGCTCTCGATCAATATCCTACTGTTGTGGCCCAAAAGCTGTTATGGTACCGTGATCTATGCAAAAGAGCACACAAGTGTAGCATCAGCACAACCGACCCCATGTGCTGGTAAGTGCCTGGCCTAACCCCGTCGAAGTAGTGACGAGGCTAGACAGGACTACCCCGTCGGTTGTAATAAAAGGAAAGTATGGGGGAAGTACTCTGAGCACGTGATTTTTAGCCTATATATGAGTTTATTCCCATAAAATTCAAATAAACAATTTTTCTTACTTTTACAATTTATGTGAATTTTGTGTTGATTGTTTGCATGATTATTTGTGTATGGGAAAGAAAATGAATACAAAATATTTTGAGGGAAATAAATTCAGAAACACAAAAAATAAAGAAAAATGCAAAAAGAAAATGAAAATATAAAAAAAACAACACAAAAGAAAGGAATACAAAAATACACGGTAAAATAAGCAAAATATACAAAATATACAAAAATATACAAAATATACAAATGTATTGGACTAGCCTAGTACCTAAAATTCCCAGCCCAGACGAAATAACTGGTCCAGGCCCAAAATATCCTACCCGGTCCGCTCGTACTACACCCAAACAACCCCATTTTAATCTAAGAGATCTGGACCGTTTAACAGGCTTGACCGAATGGTCAGATTACACCAACCAAACGACGACGTATAGGTCAGTGATCCTGGCCGTTCATTCAAATAATCCAAGGACCAGGATTAATTTGTTATTCAATCCAAATGACGTCGTTGGAGGTCGTTTAATCTGGATCGTCTATTTTCTTAATCCAACGGTCCAGAATCATTATATCATTTTAATATATCACCCCACACTCAAACCCTAAAATCCTTTTCATTCGTCTTCTTCTTCCCTTGCCCTAAGCCGCCCTAAAATTCCCTCTGGTCCCCGCTGGAACCCTACCGGTGGGAAACACTACCTCGCCCGTCCTACCCCAAAAATACACCCTATTAAGCCCTAAGCTCCCTCTTCCACCTCTCGTATTAGGTTTCCCTCAAAACTGACCGGATTTCCTCGGATCTTTAATTTTGTGTCATCGGAACCCTCCTCCGGCGAACACAGTGTTGAGTTTTGCCTTCACAAAATACACCCCTGAACCCTCCTGAAGCACTCATCACACACATCTACCTTTTTTTTTCGAAAAACCCTAGAACGTTTTGAATCTTTTATTTCATGTCGTCGGAACCCTACTCCGGCGAACATGACTTTGGTCAATCCCTCCCAAATTTGTACTAAATCTTCCCCTGGTCTTCATCTACTGGTTTTTAAGAATGTAAGATGCAAGGGTCACTAGAAACCCTAAAATCAAGTTTGGGGTTTCTCTAGTGACCCCGAAAATTAAGAAGCCATTTCAAAGGCTTTGGGAGAGGTCTGAGCTGTCAAATCAACCAAAATAAGCCCAAAAAAGAAAAGCTAAGTCCCCATCCCATTGTTTTATTTTCATAAGTGTTAGTCTTTGTCTATTTATCTTTTTGATTCTTTTAGATTCGCTTGCATGTCTATTCTTTGCTTTTGTTCTTGATTTCTTTGTTGGACTGTTCAAGTTCTTATGCATATTAAATGGAATTTCGAAATCCTTGATATTGTTAGTGTCTCAATTAAAAAATAATTGTTGATTGATTGTTTCATTTCTGATTTCTTAGTGAGTTCTGAAATTGATTAGAAATAAGTTTTTGTTCTGATATTAGTTTCGAATTGATACCTTTGAATATTTTGATTGGTTATAGCTGTTATTGAAATTAGTCAGATTTAATAAGGGCAAAAGGGTAAAAGGGCAGTAGGTTGTTGGTAAAGATGACTTAAGCTCAGGGGTTAAAGGGGAAGGGATAAATGGTATTTTGTAATTAAACTAAAGGGGTGAGGGTATGAAAGGCAATACTGCCTGGCTATTGGGTAAATAATCGAACAATAAAGGGTATATTGGGTATACTGAAAGGGTAAATAGGTAGTAACTAATAGCAAGTAAGGGTAATAAAGACATTTAAGGGTAATTAGAACAATGTGGATGCCACTAGAACCTTCTAGCAGGGGTTCTAGTGCATTTACGATTAAAATGAGAGGATTAATCTAAAAATAAATTGAAAGAGCATGGGTGGGAAACCTGAATATTAATTTCAAATTTCCCTCCCATTTTCTTCTATAAATAGGCCTCCTTAGGCCACATTTTGAGAGGTTCAGAAGTTTTGAAGTTTGAAAATTTGGGAAAAAGTTAGGAGAAGTCTGAATATTACTAAAAATTCTCTGCTAGTCTCGTTCTAATTTCTCAAAGGTTTTTTGTTCGATTCAAAAGTCCAAAAATACCAAAAACGGTCGAAATAGTTATTGTTGCATTGATTCTGAGGGTTATTTGAAGATTATATGATTTGTTTGGTCTTGAAGATATAAAGTTTCTGGTGATCTGTTCTTCCTGTTGGTCTTACCTGCTATTTACTGGGTTTATTCCGTTGATATCAAAGCTGTGCATCAATTCGCTGTAGTTTGCCATTGCTGATCCTATTTTTCTGTGATCTAAACTAGATTCTCAGCGAGTTTCACCTTATTTCCAGGTACATTTCTGCTACCTAAAGCTGTAATTGCCAGTTGAAGAAATGAAGTTGATCAATTAAGCTTTTAGTTTACTGTTATTTTCTATAATTAAATTTGATCAATATGGATTAGCTAAGGATATTTGTATTCATTAGGAATAGTTTAAATATGTAACTAACTATATGGGCTGTATAAATTTGGACTGTTTGAACTTTATGACACTGTGTTCTACCGTAGTAACTATAATTTGAATTAGTTTAATATTAGCTTAAGGATATTAAAATCCTTGTAATATCCGTCTTAATTTGTTCAATTTAGAATGCATAATTGTTAATCCAAAGTTCAAAACTCAAAAGCATATTGATAATGGTTTAATTGAGTTTAGGAGTTAGTAGTATCATGTTCATGACTTAAGTAGTAGTAAATGTATAGATAAGCGTATAAATACTGCTCTGTTAACGATTCGCCTCTTAACGAAATAATAAACGAGATAATTGTTAACTAGTATATTACTTTGTTACTACTAGATCATCGATTAAATTACAATTTATGTATTGTCTATTTTGATCGAGTTCATTAATATTGGAAAATTGATTAATGATAATATGTAATCTAATATCATAAGAACCTGAAGCCTATTCGTGACATTTTTCTACAGCAAATTGAATAAAAACAAATTTTCTGGTAGCTGATTAGATAAACCATTTTAAGTGCAAAGTGAAATTGTAGAAATCCATAAATAAGGTGAACCATATTTGATTTGTGTGTGTTAACAATAATTTGAATCTAGGCCCAACAAAAGATGCAAATCTGGTACGTCTATTGGGCCTTGACATTTACATACAGGGCCTTAAACTTGGGCATGTTGAACTTTAATTGAGGCAAGGTGTCGCCATGGGCTGCAGTCTAGCTCGATGAGATTTGAGGCCCAAAAATGCACAGGTCACAAGCTAAAGAGAAACTGTTAAGTGATGAATAAAATAAGAGCAAACTTCATTTGTATCCATCAAGAAAAAACTAATGACAATAGCTAGCCACAAAATAAATCATACAATTAACAGCCCAAAACTAATTAAAAAGCTAGCCCTCCGGTGCCTTCAAACCCAGATCTCCAGTACTGTTTTTCCTCCTCACATTTCTTGCTATCTCTCTTTTCTTCTACATCTTCTCTTGCTTCTCCTCTTCTTCCATGTCCCGATATTCCTCCCGAAATCGATACTCCTTTGTGATCAAATCTCCGCGATCCCCGAATCAACTGAAGATGCTAAAAACCTGGATGAATCCGCTGGGAAAAGGGGGTCGTTAACTAATTCATTTTTTCTAGATTGAAGGAAAGATTAAAAAGCATATTTATTAACAAATAAGAAGAAGAAAAAGTGAAAAGTAAAAGGTACTGCCTACATTTATAACCCCATTTGTTTAAACTGAAGAAGTATTTACTTCTCACCCCTATGATCTTTAATCATGGTTAACTATCACATCCCACAATAGGCTTTACAGGTTAAAATTAAATTACCTTAGAGATCTTTATACTCATCTGGCTCTAATATCAAACTGAAAGATTTAAAAGCTGGTTAATCAACAAAGAACAATGAACAAAGGTAAAGAGTTAAGAAGCATTGCCTACATTGACCCCTTTATTTTCTTATGACTTACTTTGGTTGTTTCATAACACGTATAGAGAGACTTTGAATTTTACCTATAATCGTATGTATCATTTATTCGTTTTACTACAAATATCTACACAAAATGGACTGTCACTATATAAAAATTATACAAAAATATAATGTCACTGTACAATTAATATACAATAGACTGCCACTATACAAAATATATACGAAAATATACCGTCATTATACAAAAAATATACTATATAAACTATCACTATAGAAAATAGATTGCCAATATACAAAAATATACTAAATAGACTGTCCCTATATAATTTATATATAAAATAGACTGTCACTATTCAATGGATATACACTAATGATACATTGATACACTAAAATATAGAGGATACACTTTATATACAAAATTTATACAATATTATAGTATATATACAATTTTTATACATTATAACAATTTATATATAATTTTTATATAGACTGAAAAAGACAAGATACACTTATATATAAAATTTATACAATGTATATTTTTATACAATGTGTATATATATATATATATATAGGTTCATATAAGTATCATCCAACTACCCCATTAAATCTAGATCCACCATCGACGCATTGTAAAAGTTCTTCACTCACAAAATACTATTATGATCGAAGAAGAAGAAGTAGAAGAAGCTTGACTGGAAAAGCCACAACTTTTGCAGCCACTCTTATATCATGCATCGTAATTGAGTAAATCTTTCTAAGAATTGAATTAAAAAAATTTTGATTTTTCTAGGTACTCAAATAAGTTTTTCCAGTGTGAAGTAAAAAATAAAGAGAAAAATATAAATCTGAAATGGGAGATAGAGAAGGGAAGGAAAACAAAAAAAATAACAAATGAAAGATAAAAGGAAGACGAAGAAGACAGAGAAAGAATGAGGTGAGAAAGAATGAGGATAGGAAGGAAAAATCTGTGCATTGGATAAAATGAAAGAAAGATAAAAAGATGTGCATTTGATAGAATGAAAGAAAGATAAAAATGTTAGGATTAAATGTTGTCTTGGGAAGACAAATGCATTAAAAATAGATAATGGCTACTAGCTGCAAATAAATTGGACCGAAAGGCCATTATATGTAAATGGGTAAAATATGGGCTATTAAAATTTGAGGGGCTATAGAGGGTAGTTTTCTCATAAAATAATTAGGATCTTTTGTTTGTTATTAGAGACAAGAAAAGAATAGAACATATAGCATCTTTAGATATGACTTTAATAAAAATGAGATGAGCCTCGCCACATTAAATCCATAATTGCGGGGACCTCAAACAAAGCATTACGAAAATCTTAGAATTGGAAGGACCGTTTAGCAAATTTCACGGTCTTTCCTAAAGATAACAATGACGTAGATGATTTTAGGAACAATTTCAATATACATTCTCATGAAGGGGTGCACATTTATGTGACCCAAATCCTACTCCCAACGAAGTCGAAATGTATCCAAAGCCACAGGCGTACTGACACGGTGTGGTCAAGGAATGCATTTTAACGACGTTGCAATTCTTAAAATTTGAAAAGCGGAACATTAATGCACGTGATTTAAAACATATAATCAGAATTAGATAAAGTTAAAAATAACAGTTTAGCGACCGTGCTTATACCACGGAATCCGGGAGTGCCTAACACCTTCTCCCGGGTTAACGAAATTCCTTATCCGGATTTGTTCGTAGATTGTAACAGAGTCAAACATTCCTTAGTTCGGGACTTGGGACACCATTATATTCTCAAGTGTCAACTCTGAAAACTTAAATAACTAATCCCGTTCTGACTGTCCTTAAATTGGAAAAACTCATCTATGCCCTCACGGGTAAAGTAGCATAATAATATATGAAAAAAGGAGGTGTGGCAGCTCTGGAGACTCTGTTGGGAATAAGAAACCCAGAACTTCGGGTCGTGGTTTAAGAATTCGAGCTCAGTTAAATTGCTATTTTTTGTTTATATCTGATTTCCCATTATATGTTTTGATCAATGTGCTATATATTTACCACTTTGATATTACATGGATTGTATATAAAAATTGTGCTGAAAACCTTTCTCTTCGTATTTTCGGGGATGTGCTTACTGGTTGAGACTCCCTTTTCTGTTAAGTCAATACCAAAATAAGAAATAGAAGTCGAAAAAGTTATCAAGCCGGACGATCCCACGGGTCCCTAGTACATAGCCCCCTCCTCGACTTGAGTTGTAAGCTCGGGTACACAGTCTAGAACCAATGAAAAATCAAGATATTGAGCCTAGAGTTAGGACAATTATTTGCATCATATCTGACTTAGGGGATTCAACGTAGGGGTTGGGTCCATCTAGGACAGGTGACCGGGATATAATCATGATTATATGTTGCATTTATTTATCTTAGGCCATGACGCTGACCGGCTAAAATTGAGGGACAGGAGAAGAATAGTAATTTTAGAAGAAACCGATGTCCAAATACTAACGAAACTCTATCAAAATTTTGAAGAAATTATCAAAAATAGTTGGATTAAGTCAGTTTTGTCGAAATTAAAAATAGTTGATCTAAAAATAATTTGACTGAACTACGCTGGTTTGATTTTCACCACTACGTGAGATGCGTAGGCAACCCTTGACGGGTCCAATTACATCTTTTTACAAAAAACAACCAAAAATATTAATTTCAAATAAAGTAAAGTGATGTCGTTTTTGAGAAAATAGCTGAATGTCCCGAGGGGGCGCCGGAAGGCTGTTTGCACAAAAATGGCAACTTTTGAGTCGCATTCCCTAAAAGAATAGATACACCCTTAAAATCTTCGAAGGAGGTGCTGAAAGGCCATATTTTTAAATGGGGACTTTTTGTTTTTTTTTAAATGAAACAAAAATTGAAAATATATTTTGTCCTTTTGGGTCAAATAATATGTGATTAAATCACCTTTAATAAATGTGCAGGATGAGCACAATGCAAAATGAACCTTTTTCATTAATTAATAAAATCACTTTGGATTTGCGTCCATGGTGAAATGACTTGGGTCAAGATGGACAAGACGAGGTCAAGAAATACTTGAAATATCTTACCGGGTTGTTTGATATCATACCTCGGGGAGACATTATTCGGGCCTTGGTCACCTGCTGGGATCCTGCACATAATGTGCTCCATTTCTCGGACTTTGAGCTCCCTCCGATACTAGAGGAGATTGCTAACTATATTGGGAAAGATGAGGTCCCCCTGAAAGACAAATATCTGGTTGCTCCAAGAGCCGTCACCGCTCACAGATTCATGGATTCCTTGAATATAGCCCGAAGCATCCATAATGAAGATTTAGCCCATGCGTTTTGCACTATGAATTTCATATACCATAGATATGGTCATATCGGGGGATTTAATAACCCGGCAAACAAACTCTGTAGCAAAGCAAACCAGGCGAAATGGGAGGAACATAGGCGTTTTGCTTTCATGGAGGCTTTTTTGGGTTTGATAATATTTCCAAGGAAAGATGGGAACATCATCATAAGAATTGCCAGGATTATTAGTACTCTCCTCACGTAGGATAATAGCACTTTGGCGCCTATGATAGTGGCCGATATCTTTTATGCCCTTACAGATTGTAAAGCCGGAGTAGATTTTTTCGAGGGATGCAACTTGCTTTTACAAATGTGGATGATCGAGCACTTATGCCATCGCCCTCAATTTCTGAGTTAGGATCATCAGAAAAGACTTGCATAGAAGAATTCTACACGAGGATAAAAGGGTCAAGTTTTCGGAGGGGTTTAAAGTTGGGATCACATATTTTCGTTCTCTTACTGCTAGTCAGATAGAATGGGCATTCGGGTAGTTACCCGTCAATGAAATCATATACATGCCGGCAGAAGGATCGCACTTTCTTTTAATGGGGCTCAAAAGTATCCAACCTAACGCTCCATACTGAGTGTTATGGCAACTCGGAAGATATCAAATAGTGCCAAAAGATAGAGATCTCAGCATTCAAGTGATAGATATTAGTCCCAATGGGCAGTTTCCTGAGGCAAAATTCTGAAAAATATGGAATGAGTGTCAATGCCTGAAAGTGGACACTTGTGTAAGGGATCGGGCTAGAGGTGAAGTGTCACCTGGTTACTCCGCGTGGTATAGAAGAGATTATGGGCATGAAAGACCAACGAAGAGACCTTACATCTAAGAATTTGTCGATCTATCAAAAGAGCAATGGGATTGGTTGACTAAAGAGAACGAATACCGAGCCAAAATCAGTATGCTAGAAAAGCAGGTTCAATACCTCAAGTACTAAAATAGCATACAAATAGCAGTCGATGAGGGTGAAAAGAAGCAACTGATTAAAGAAAATGATGCATTAAAAGCTCAAATTCTGAAGATGAGAACAGCAACTGAAACCCCTATTCGACATGCCCGGGATGAAAAACTGATTGATAATTTATGGCGAAAGGTGAACGATTACAGTTTTGACCTGGATAAAGCCAAAAATGAATTGATCAGGGTTCGAAAGCAATTGGCTAGAAATGTAGAAGAAAGGGCTCGTATGATCCAACAATTGAAAGAAGAACATAATGTTGAAGTTGCTCGGTTAAGGAAAAAGAATGTCACTGCCGAGGTCAAAATTAGCAAACATGTAAAAGAGTTTGGCATGCAAAGAGAACATTGCTATATGGCCATGGCCTGATTAGAAATGGAGCTGTGGCAGCTTCGAGAGAAAATCCAACAGACTCTTGATGCTCGTGCTGACCAAATAGGGAGGTTACTTCAAGAGAAAGAAATGATTAGAGAGATAATTGTCAACATTGCTCATTATTTTTATTCGAAAATGCCAGATATATGAAGATATGACCCAGACCACATTTTTCGCCTCAGCAATGATATTTGTAAAGCAAATAATGAGAGATTTAGATAAACTCCAACGGGGACTTGCATATAGGCCCGCGGCGAGACCGAACGATGTCCCGCGGGCACTAGGATCTTTAATGTATTCTTAGGTTATGCATTTTGAGTTTGAATTTTTATTTTTCCTGTATTATTAGAGGGTAGTAGCACAATTATCATTTAGAGTTTATCTTTGTAACCAATGATTGGTTATTAATGAAGTTGAAAATCTCCAAAATTTGTCTTTAATATTCTGTTTCTTTAAGTACTTATGTGGTCGGCAAATGCATAGGATCGATCAATGAAAAATAGAAGAGAGAGAAAGAATGAAAAAAAAAGGAACGTTGGTGGTAATAAAAAAGAAAAAAAGGAAAAACGCCGAAACAAAAGAATTGGCAAAGAAAGAAAAAGACAACAAGGCCGAGATGACGTATATTGCCAAGCAAAATTGTGTTCTCGATCTGTAATTTTTTTACCCATTATGGCCTAACCACTAATAATTTTTGTTGTTGTTGAGTAACAGATAGGTGGTTAGTAGCTGGCATTCTGGCAATCCACCATTACAACACTCGTTCTAAGAACATGACAAAGTCAATTACTCAGGAAATTGAAGCCACAATTATCGATCCAGTACAGGAAGATGAGGTAGTGGACGTGAACAGTATGAAAGAGGAGATGCATAATCTCAAACAAAAAATGGCCGAGATGTACCAGGCTTGGGCGAAGGGACAACCTTTACCCACATACCCGGCCAATCCCACTTACATCCCTCCACTAGTCCAAGCACAAGACCCACCCACCGTAAACTCATCCTCCATTTATCCCACATACCCACCTTACTATGCAACCACCTCACAAGCACCACCTCCTCCACCTCCTAAATAAATTCCACCACAACCACCACATGTTGCCCCTGTATATGTGGCCCCTCCACCAGCCACATTACACAAATCATCCAGTGAACCATTGTTCCACGTCCAAGTCAATCATTATTATCCCCCGAAACCTACTTTCCGACAGCAGGATTCGTATACTCCTCTCATCGACATGGCTGAAGAGGAAAAACTACCTAAAACTCCTGAGCGAGAATAGATGGTTAGAAAAATGAAAACCCTTGAGCAATCATTTTAGAACATGCAGGGCCTGGGTGGCCAAGTGAGCGTCGCTTACAAAGATTTATGTCTATTTCCTGAAGTGCAGCTGCCAGCAGGATTTAAGCTATCGAAATTTGATCTATATGATGGTCACGGTGACCCGGTAGCACATTTAAGGGGCTACTGCAGCAAAATGCACGGAGCCAGCGGAAAAGATGAGTTGCTCATGGCATACTTTAGCCAAAGGCTTAGCGGTTCAGCTCTAGAATGGTATACCAGGCAAGACCATGCCAGGTAGTTTATTTGGGATGACCTGGCTCAGGCATTTGCAAATTATTTCCAGTACAACTTGGAAATTGTTCCAGATAGGCTAACACTGACAAAGATGGAGAAAAAGCTGGCAGAAAGTTTTCGAGAATATGGCTTTAGATGGAGAGAGAAAGATGCTCGAGTAGACCCACCTATGAAGGAGTGAGAGATGGTAGACTATTTTCTGTAAGCATTGGAACCAACATACTATGGGCAGTTAGTATTTGCCATTGGGAAAACATTTGACGAGATAGTTAAAATGGGAAGCATGGTTGAGGAAGGGTTAAGATCAAAAAAATTATGAGCTATTCAGCCATAAAAGCTATGAACGAGGCAATCCAAACAGGCACCGGTGGATCTCTCGGGAATAAGAAGAAGGAAGAGGTGGTAGTCGTAGAAGGGAGATCTTGGTCCAGTAGTCCCAATCCATACTACCATCAGTCTTGCCCACATCATCAACCCTACCCACTAACACCATATAGCCCACCACTACACTACTACCCTCCTCCTGTTCCACAATTGTCTGTACACCTACCTACCACCCTCTATTCCATGGCGAATGCCAGCACCTCAAAATATTTACCAAGCTCAGAACACATACCCACCGCCCAAAACATATAAAAATCTCGGTGGAACAAGTTTCCGCCCTGAACCTGGAGTCAAGAATGACACAACGCAAAGGAAGAAAACATTTACTCCCTTAGGTGAGTCATACACCATTCTTTTCCATAGACTGAGACAACTCGGAATGTGAAACCCCGTAGAACCCAAAATCCTTAATCCACCATCGAGGAACCTGTACCAATCTATTAATTGTGAGTACTGTTCAGGAGCTCCAGGACATGACACTAAAAAGTACTGGCATCTGAACAATGCAATACAGGAGCTTATTGATTCTAGAAGAATTGAAGTCTAGTCTCCCGAGGGTCCCAATATAACAAAAACCCCTCTACCTGTGCCCCACGAGACCCACATGTAGAAGTGATACAAGGGGGAGATTGCAAGAAGCCCTCTCTAGCTGTTATGATGATCAACGCGAGCAGAAGCAAGACAGGGGAGAAAGTAATAAGCGAGAAAGCAATAATCAAGCTATTAGTGGATGAGCCAGCAGTGGTAGCAGAACCCGAGCCAGTGAAGGTGACAATGGCCGGGGTGAGTGTAAAGCCTGTATTAACTGTAAGAGGGGCGTAGCTAGAGCTGGTCATTATCAAGCTAGTTACTCAAATGCCCATAGTGAATGCCAAAACTATGTCATGGAATTACAACAAGGTGACCGTCATGTATAGAGGAAAGGAAATCGAAGATGAAATTTGTGAAACCCACGGGTTCACCAAGTCGGGGAGGTGCTTTGCTCCCGCCGAATTAAGAAAAGCAAAAATTACCAGAGATAATCCGGTCAATGTAAAGAAAGTCGTCACTGAGAAAGAGGCCGATGAATTTTGGAAGAAAATGAAATCTCAGGATTATTTGATAGTTGAACAATTGAGGAAAACGCCAGCACAGATATCTCTACTATACTTGTTGATTCATTCTGATGAACACCGAAAGGCGTTAATGAAAATCCTGAATGAGGCCCATGTACCGAAGAAGATTACAGTGAGTCACTTGGAAAAGAACACAAAATAAAATCTTCGAGGTAAACAGAGTAACATTTTTAGACGATGAACTACCGATGGAGGGAAAAGAGCACAACAGGGCCTTATATCTTACGGTAAAATGTGAAGATTCGGTAGTGACCCGTGTGTTGATTGATAATGGGTCAAGTGCCAACATATGCCCTTTATCTACTCTGGGCAAGCTCAAGATTGATCACAAAAGAATCCATAAGAACAGTATATGTGTAAGAGGATTTGACGGAGGCAGGAAGAACATTGTCGGAGACATCATATTTGAGCTTACTATCGGACCAGTAGAGTTTACTATGGAATTTTAAGTCTTGGACGTTGATGTATCCTATAATATCCTACTAGGACGACCATGGATTTATGCAGAAAATGTTGTACCTTCCTCCCTCCATCAGATGGTGAAGTTCAAATGGGATCGTCAAGAAATAGTGGTTCACGGTGAAGATAATTCCTGCAATACCATCATGCCGTTTGAAGAATTTGAGAGCGACAAAGGTCCCTAGTTATACCAAACCATAACCTTAATTAAACAAGTGCGGAAGACTTTATAAAAATAGCAATAAGCAGTTTCAAGGTAAAATAATACTAAAATCCTCTACCCAAGACGTAGAGTCACCAACTCACGAACTACTACATGAATACTACACATAAAGGTCTGAAAGAAATATAACATAATCTGTTTGTCTCGGAATAAGGAGACTACAACTAATGACATAATTAAAAGGAAGAGACGTCGGGCCTACGGACGCTTGCAAGCTACCTCGGTCTCAAATCTGATCAACTCCCACGCAAAAGATCTACTGCTGCTGCTCCTGATCGAAACCTGGACCTGTGCAAAAACGCACAAAAGTGCAATATCAGCACAATCCGACCCCATGTGCTGGTAAGTGCCTGGCCTATCCCGGCGAAGTAGTGACAAGCCTAGGACCAGACACCCACATAAACCTATGCAGTTCTATGTATATATGTACACCACAAGATAAAGAGAAATAACCAAGTAACAATGCAACAAGGAATGTCACAGAAGAACTCAACAGTTAGCATCAGTCATTAAATCAACAAGGAAAAACAAGTATAATGAGAAACAAGTAATGTCAAGTCAATGAAATAGCAAATAAAGTGCACAGCATCAACTTTCGTGCTTTTATTCTCATCCTTACCAAATAAGCAAATAAAGTGCACGGCATCACCCTTCGTGCTTTAACTCTCATCCTCACATCCATGGTACGTCATGACCCTTCGTACATGGTTCAATAACAAGGCACGGCATTATCCTTCGTACATGGTTCAATAACAAGGCATGGCATGATCCTTCATGCATAATCAATAACATGTCACGGCATTAACCTTCGTGCATAAAAAATAACAAGGCACGACATTAACCTTCGTGCATAAACAATAAATCAAGGCACGACATCACCCTTCGTGCATTATCACTCTTCCTCACCCAAATAACAATTACAGTTAAGGGCAGAGAATGAAAACAACAAATCATGAACCGTCCCCGCAAGGGACACAATAATCATTTCAACAAAGTCCCGGCAAGGGCAATCAATATCTCATTTCACAACAAGTCCCGGCAAGGGAGAACATCAGCAATTCTACAACCCGGCAAGGTTCAACAATTTATCTTCGAATATGTCTCACAACAAGTATCAACAACGACTCATGGTCATGCTAGATGCCGGTGTATGGATGCTCGTCACCACAGCCCAAACACCACACTCGATCACATAGCACATAGCACATAATCCTATTCCCTCAAGCTAGGATAAAACAAACACTTACCTCTAGCCTTGAAGTCCAAATTATGCTTCAATTATAGCTCTTTCCCCGAAATTCCGCTTTCAACTAGCTCGAATCTAATCACAATTGGTTCTATTATATTAATAATCACTAATTAACTTGGTTTGAATGCTTAAAAATGGTTTTCTCAAAGTTTACCCCAAATTTTCCAAAAAGGCCCCTAGCCCCACATGGTCGGAACTCGGGGTTCAGACCAAAATCCGGTTACCCATTCCCCCACGAGTTCAATTATATGATTTGTTTCAAAATCGGACCTCAATTCGAGGTCTAATTGCCCACTTCATGAAAAACCTAGGTTCTACCCAAAAACATGGATTTCTACCATGAAAACCTCTGATTCTTATTGAAAAATATGATTAATGTTGTTAGGAATTGAAAGAATTAAGTAAAAAGTGACTTACAATTGCTTTGGAGTAAATTTGGCCTTGAGAGCTCGTGTGTGGTGTGAGGGTTTTGAAAAAGTGGAATGAACGGAAAAATTCGTTTAAGTATAGAATTACACAGCTGCGGATATCGCAATTGCGAACAAATACAGGTCTGGGCCTGCTGTTCTCGCATTTGCGAAAGAAAGTTCGCATTTGCGAACTCTAGCCCAGGTCTACCAGTCTCGCATTTGCAAGATTTCCTTCGCGTTTGCGAATGTGAAGCCTCCTTGCCCAGGATCGCATTTGTGACCCTTTGTTCGCACTTGTGAACACTGTCCATCTGAGGCCTTTTCGCATTTGCGACATTTTGTTCGCATTTGCGAACTTGGCATGATTCTGGCAGACATCGCATTTGCGATCAAGGGTTCGCATTTGTGAACCCAGCCTTGACCTGTCTTCTTCGCATTTGCGAGGATTTTGTTCGCAAATGCGAAGCCAATAGCTGGGTGAAAAACCAGCAGTGCAAAAATTCAAAAATTGATCCAACGGCCTATCAAATCTTTACCCCAGCCCCCCGGGCTCCAACCAAACATGTACACAACATCAAAAACACATTACGAACTTGTTCGTGCGATCACTGTCACACCTCCTTTTTTACTACCCCTCTGGGAAAGCATAAAAATGTGCTTATAGGGTATACCTCAATGCTCAAATACCCGAGACGAATATAATAGCATAAAGGAAGGAGTTTTTCCACTTCAAGGACAATCGGTTCGGGATTTTTTTGTTTTTATTATCAGAGTCGCCACTTGGGAAAATAATGGTGTCCCAAGTCACCGGTTAATCACGAATCCGAGGAAATTGACTCTTTCAAAAATGTCTGCGAAACAAAGATCTAGATAAGGAACTCTGTTAACCTGGGAGAAGGTGTTAGGCATTCCCGGGTTCCATGGTTTTAGCACGATCGCTCAATTGTCATTCTTGACTCTTGTTTGACACAATATAGATTTTAACAACAAATATGTGCTTTTGCTTAAATATTTTATAGAATTGCAACATCGCGAAAACACGCCTCATGTCACACCGCAACCAGTACGCCTGTGACTTTTGGTATATTTTAGCTTTGCCGGGATTTAGGATTTGAGTCGCACCAGGTGCACACTCGTTCATAGGAAAGTATGTTAAATCGTGCCCTAAATTAGTCTAACGGCTTAGAATTATTTTGTGATAAGCTATGAAATTTACTAGTAGCTTTCCCGATTCTATTTTTTATAATCTTATTACTAAATGGGGGCGCCGCTCATCTAATGTCGGGCGAGGCTCGTCCCAATTATTATTAAGATTCATTCCTAATGTTTAGCTATATTTTCTATAAATGTTTTTTCCTTAGCCGTATTTCAGCTGTTATTCTATTTCAAATCTGGGCCCAGGCCATTGTCATTTCCATTATTGGGCCTGGACCTCCATACCCCTACTTAATGAGATATTGGACCTATCCAAGTCTTAGTGACCCAGATTGTCTTTGGGCGTTCGTTCAATAGCACATTTAGCTTCACACTATAATTCAGGCCCACGTCATGTATTAGGCCCAAACCGGATTAAAGTAATAATAAAGAAAGTAAAAATGATGAACTCATAGTAAATCAAACATACAGAATTAAGAAATGAAATTAAATTACTCTTTTTATTTATCAAAGGGGAAAATCACTGTACAAAATTGTCAATGCTAATTCTAGATCACGACTATCTGATGTATATGAGAATCGACTACTTTTTATCCTTCTGTTTTCTGATAACTGATTTACACCAATATTGAAATTACTTTACTAAGAAATTAAGAGAAAATAGTTTAACTATGTAAAGCATTATCTGACTAAACAATTCAACTATTTACTACGATAAACCTGATTATCTAAGGCTAAGTGATTAATTACACATGCACAATTACATTACTGGTTTTACTACGATTTAAGCTCATTCCGTGTCACAAACCCAGTCTCAAATGAATTATTGCTTCTTCTAACTGTTTTTCTCTTTTTGAACTTGTTTATATCTAGATGATGATTCACAAATCTGATTAGCTTTGTGAGTGTGTTTTATATTACTGCTGTGTGCATTATTGTTATCGATTCATACTATGGTTATTTAACTTGTTTTGTTAGTTGTATCTAAGCTAGACGATCTACTACTTACTACTATACTATTACTATACTACTACTATTATACTAGCTATTACAACATTTTATGTCTGTTTCTCTACTACTATCTACTGTAATATACTACAGATTCAAACTAAGATTACACATGTTTAAGAAAACTAGTACATAACAATAGCAAAATAAGCCAGGTCTTCATTTTTATTTCAATCAGCTCGCCATTACAGCTTCAAATGAAAGAGAAATGTACCTGGATCAATAAGAAAATCCAATGACTCTAGGGGAATTAGGCAGATAAGCAACAACAACTGACTCGAACAGCAATGCAACAGGGAGATTGAATATCCACAAAACAGAACACCACAGCAAGAGCAAATAGAGACCCAGGCAGACACTCGAGCAGAAACCCAAAGGATCAGATGGATATCAACAATTTCTCACTCTAAAAATCCCAGAAAAACTACTTGCTATCACTATTTTTTACTCTGAATATTTCTCCTAAATCAGCCTTAGAAATAATTGAAGCAGCCCCCAGAAAATGATTGAAGAAGTCCCCCTCATCAGCTCTTTTTAGGAGGTATATATAGGAATGGGCAAGGCTGATGACTTGGGGAGAAAGTTTGGGATTAAATCCCACTTCTCCCCCTCTTAAAATTATGAAACATGCACTTAGGCCCCAAAATATGTTACCCAAAACCCTTCCAGCATGTGCTGGAAGGTTCTAAAGATTCCCTTTTAAGGCCTTTTACTAACATGTCCCTGAGGGTTGAAGATTTTTACTGATTTCCCTTTTTATGGAGACCATTATACCCTTTAATATCTGCAAAATTGCAGAAATCAGGGGTACAAATGACTCCCTTACCCCCTTATGTTCTAAACAATTCACCATTTTACCTATTTGGCTTCCAATTATGCCCCTAAGGACACTGCTGAATTACCAGACCTACCTAGGTCAGGTTTTTCAGCATCTTTGGACTTATTTAACTAATGGCCAGTCCTTGCATTGGTATTTAAGGACTGGCCAGTTCTTATTATTTCAACCATAGCCTCTTTTAGTTCATTTTAGGTTAATTGCAGGACCAGCCTGCCTTATTATTATACTAAGCCTATTTAAAACTTAGCCAGTCTCAAGTTGAGACTTAGCTTGGGCAATTAAAACCCAATTACTGAACACAGGCTGGGCCTAAGCCTTTGCAGGCTTAGCCATCTGTGGTTCAGGGCTCAAAATGAGCCTGGGCAAGTCTGCATTTGCAAACTTAGCCAATCCTTGCATAATTGACCTATTTAATTCTTTTTAAAACTAATTGTAGGACTAGCCTGCTTTATTAAGTCATTTAAACTATTTAACTAATGGCCAGTCTCAAGTTGAGACTTAGCATGGGCAATTGAAGCCCAATTACTGAACATAGGCTGGGCTAAGGTGTTTGCAGACCCAGCCACCTAAGGTTCAGGGCTCAAACAGAGCCTGGGCAAGTCTGCATTTGCAGACTTAGCCAATTTTGCATAACTAAGCTATTTAACTAAACACTGGCTGGGCCAATGTCTTTGCAGACCTAGCCACCTGTGATTCAGGGCTCAAATTGAGCCTTGGTAAGTCTGAACTTGCAGACTTGCACCACTTGTTACACAACTAGCCCTTTTAAGGTGGGCCAGTGTGCTGGACCTTGTAGAGTTGGTCAATTTGCAAAATTGACCACTCTTTGGTCACCTATTTATCTTATAGCCTATTGTTATTTGATTTTCAGTTTTAACCTATTTCAAAACTAGCCATTTTATGAAACTCATCACTAACATCTATAACCAATTCCCCTAAGGTTAATGGGTATTAATCACTGCTTATCCTAACAAAAACTATTGTAAACTCAGCCATTTCAACACACAATTGCACACATAACCACATGAAACCAAATATTGTTCATTAATCAATTAAAACTCAGAAGGGAAGTTTGATAATGTTGAATCTTTACTAATCAACTTACATAACTCAATTTCATGTAGCAAAAATGTCAATTAACATCAATCAGGCTTAGTTACAATTATTTTATGTTAAAAGATTCACTGAAAGACCCAGAGCACATTTAGAGTTCATGGACATAGACTTAGTAGAGACTAGATCTCATAACAGACAACAAGAAATAAAATATGGCTTATATCAGACATGAGAACAATGGATCTAACAGAGTAACATAAGAATGGTAATCAACCAGACCCACTAAATCTAAAACTTTTCCAAATACCAACCCAAATCTAATACAAGCGTATGACAGATAAGATGAAGATGAAGAACAGAAGAACATGGAGAAACAGTGAAGAAGAAACCTAAATCTATCATGCAAAAGTGACAAAAAAGAAAAGCAAAATCACTAAATCAGATTAGCATGCTTATTTAGCAGATGAAAGAACATAAAAGGTGATATAAACCAAAATTAAAGAAAAACCCTAGTGCAAACACAAGATAATCCTAATATAAGAGATGAAGGAAAGTGGGAATCAAACGGCTAAACTAGTACTACGACTAAACATGCAAAGAAACAGAAGAGAAGAACAGTCAAGATATTGAAAGCTAACAAATCAGGAATCACAGTATACACAGAAGATGAAGAAGAAAAAGTGAAATCAAGACAGATCTCTTAAGCCACAGAAATAAACAAAGATAAAACAAAAGATAAACCTAGTTCATACGATAAACTAGCAAGTCATAGCAAAGCAGAAAAGCAAACATGAAGCATCTAAATCAAATAAAGGAAAGGGAGACTTAGCTTTGCGGGGTCTGTCCCCCAAGCTTTCCTATTTTCTTTTTCTTCTTTTCTTTTTTCAGTCTTCCAGACTCTTTCCTTATTCTCTCTTTTTTTCGTTTTTTTCCTTTTTCTCATTTTTTCTTTCTGGTTTTTCTTTTAGACTTCAAGGTGAAGTCTTTTAGATTTTTGGTTCGTGTGGGGTGTTTGGAGAGGGTAAAAGATTGGATCTTGGAAAGGTTTAAAGTTCCGAGTCGAGAAGCTCGGGGAAGATTCAAGGGAGGTGAGTGGTGTAGGGGTGTAGATCGGACCGAGACGGTCCGATTTGCGTTGGTTTGAGATGGATTCTCGTTGTTTGGTGGTCACCGGTGGTGAGTTCCGGTGACCGGAGTTATGGAGAAGGGGTTTGCTTTAAGGTTTCTCTAGCAGTGTTTGAGGTGAAGAAGATGAAGATGAAGGTTTTGGGGTGTGGGGTGTGGCCGGAGACCAACGTGGAGGGTGGTGGCCTTCATAGCCGGTGAAGTCTGTGATGAAGGGGACGATGAAGATGGAGAAGAAGGAGCTTCGAGGGCGGCTAGGGTTAGAGAGATTTGCCAAAATGATCGGCCTCTTCAGACAGAAGCCTTATATAGGCAAAGCGTCCGAGGTGATCTGAGCCGTTCGTTTGATGGAGATCAACGGCTCGTAGGTGCGTTACTAAAGCGGCGCCGTTTCGCTACCGATGAGACCAAAGGCCTTGCCCGTTGGATTAGCTTGGACGGATGACTCAGATTAAACCTATTTTATTTTAATTAACCAATAATTCACCTAATTATTTCCACCGTTGGATTCAGCCTGTTTGAACGGTGGAGATTGGATCTCACCTTCACCTTTGAATTTATCCGGACTAACCCCTTGGCCGTTGGATCAGGCCTAATAGACGGCTGAGATTAATTAACTAACCAACAATTCCATTAAAAAATCTCAACCGTTGGATGGTAATAAACGAACGGCTGTGATCGACCACTGAACCTTGGATTGGACCGGATTTTTGGGCTTGGGTGCCTTGGGCCCCTGGTTTGGAATTGTTTTGGCCCAGTTTTATTTTACTACCTATTTTTGTATTTTTCTGATGTTATTTATTTATTAAGACACCATTTTTTTTCTTTTCTTTTATGAAATATTATAAAAACTTAATTTCCTACTTACACTAATTATCTAATATTTATTGGCAATTTTCTACTATTTTTTCCCTAATTTCCGCTACTTAAAACTATTTTTTGATGGTTTTCTTCTTAAAATTAATTAATTCAAACAAAATAATTACTTAACCTATTTTTTTTTTTTGATTTTTTCTAATTTCCAATTATTCAAACACACAAAGTGTAGCTAATTTCAAACAAGGCATGTAATTACACTCAAAAATATATTTATTTTAATTTTGGAATTGTTTGCCCGGTGCAAAAATCATGTGCTCACAGCTGCCCCTCTTTGCTCGGGAACACGAAGAGTTTCAGTGCAAAGACAAGTGAGCAGTAATGAGAGATTTTTGCACATTGGCACATTCCGTGAAAGCATTTTGGAAAACCTTTTGACCGCACCCTGCTTTTAGAGGTTGCCTACATATCCTGGGCTAAACAGGAATCAGGCCAGTGTAGTTCGGGAAGGTCTGGTAGTTTAAAAAACTACCAGACTCACTGTTGCATTCTTGCCGACTTACTCCTTATTATACCGGGGGAAAAATGTAAAATAAAAAAGCTATTCTAAGCTATGATCCTACAATTACAATTGTTCCTAATCTAGCTTTTGCTCTTCCTTCTCTTTTTTCTTGATTTTCTGTGATGCTGACTCTCTTTTTTTGTAGATTTTCTCTTCTTGCTTTCCTCTTTTTTTTTCTCAATGATACTTCTTGTCCTCGAGCTGAAGCCTGCTCAAAACAAAACCAAAATAACAAACTTTTCTTCTGCCCCAGTGTGGGCATTTAGCTAACATAAAACCAAAAATTGCAGGAAGTAAATATGCAGAAATGTATTCCCTTGTTAGATAGGTGGGCGCCTGGACAGAAATTAAACGTGCTTGAGATGTAATGCAGAAAAGTATTCCCTTGTTAGATAGGTGGGCGCTTGGACAGAATTTAAACGTGCATGAGATGCAATGCAAAAAAGTATTCCCTTGTTATATAGGTGGGCGCCTGGACAGGAATTAAACGTGCATGAGATGCGATGCAGAAAAGTATTCCCTTGTTAGATAGGTGGGTTCCTGACATAAATTAAACGTGCTTGAGATGAAATGTTCCCTTGTTAGATAGGTGGGCGCCTGACAAAAATTAAACGTGCATGAGATGCAATGCAGAAAAGTATTCCCTTGTTAGATAGGTGGGCGCCTGACAGAAATTAAACGTGCTTGAGATGCAATGCAGAAAAGTATTCCCTTGTTAGATAGGTGGGCGCCTGACAGAAATTAAACGTGCTTGAGATGCAATGCAGAAAAGTATTCCCTTGTTAGATAGGTGGGCGCCCGACAGAAATTAAACGTGCATGAGATGCAATGCAGAAAAGTATTCCCTTGTTAGATAGGTGGGCGCCTGACAGAAATTAAACGTGCTTGAGATGCAATGCAGAAAAGTATTCCCTTATTAGATAGGTGGGCGCCTGACAAAAATTAAACGTGCTTGAGATGCAATGCAGAAAAGTATTCCCTTGTTGGATAGGTGGGCTCCTGACAGAAATTAAACATGCATGAGATACAATGCCGAAAAGTATTCCCTTGTTAGATAGGCGGGCGCCTGACAGAAATTAAACGTGCATGAGATGCAATGCAGAAAAGTATTCCCTTGTTAGATAGGTGGGCGCCTGACAGAAATTAAATGTGCTTGAGATGCAATGCAGAAAAGTATTCCCTTGTTAGATAGGTGGGAACCTGATAGAAATTAAACGTGCATGAGATGCAATGCAGAAAAGTATTCCCTTGTTAGATAGGTGGGCGCCTGACAGAAATTAAACGTGTATGAGATGCAATGCAGAAAAGTATTCCCTTGTTAGACAGGTGGGCGCTTGGACAGAAATTAAACGTGCATGAGATGCAATGCAGAAAAGTATTCCCTTGTTAGATAGGTGGGCGGCTGACAGAAATTAAACGTGCTTGAAATGCAATGCAGAAAAGTATTCCCTCAGCCTGATGACCGGGGAATGGATTTTAAAGATGCTACCTTCCTCTTTTTGGTATTTTATTTTACCAATTGTCTCTCACCTGTGAATTTCTCCCCTTATTGGCAGACTTTCTCTTTTTGGTGTTTTCTATTTTTCATATTGGTCACATTCACTTTAAAGGTGAATAGTGACAATTGTTCCTGCATGAGTCACGAAATAAAATTTATTAGATATAAACTGCTGGCAACTGGCATCTGCCGTCCCTGCCTCTTATTGCTTTCCTCTTTTTTGCTTTTTCTCCTGCTGTATGGCTTTTCAGCTGCCTATCTCTTGCGAACGTTTTTTGTATTTTCTTACTTCTCCTTTTTTTGTTTTGTTTTCTTTTCCTTTGCCCATGTTTGCCAAACTTCTTGGGCATTTGTTAGCTGATTCCGCTGACCATGCCATGTATTTAAACTCCGACCCAGTTCGTTTCAATCATTATTCTGACTACGAATTGTTTTCAACCCAAACCGATACTATTTTTTGTTGTTTTTTTCTCTTTTCTTGGTAATCCTTACGATCGCCCTATGGTGCCTCGAAAGGTTTTCACCAATAAGACTCCCTCATTTATTCTCTCTCAACCTCACAATCGCCCTGCAGTGCCATTTAAGGTTTTCACTGACAAGACTCTCTCATTTATTTCTCTCAAACTCACAATTGCCTCACAGTGCCGGTTAAGGTTTTCACTGATGAGACTCTCTCATTTTTTTTCATTTTTTTCATTTTTCCTTTTGTCTTTTGTTTTCTATACCACGGGTGTTGTCCAATATCTTGCTCTTCCTTCATTGCATCTGTTATCATTTTGGAATCGATTAGAAGGTCTTTCTTTGGACCGTAACGTGGCTTTTGGATGGGTTAAGAAAGAAAGGTATAAAGGCTCAAAATCTACGAGGGTTCAAAAATATTGACAACTCTCGGAATTATTCAACATAACTTCTGCCCCAGTTTCAATATGTGGGGAATTTTTGGATTTTTCCTTTATTGTGACTGAACCTCAGTGAGGCTGCCTACGTACCCTTTCGGGATCAAGTCAGACGTAGTTCAGAAAACGTCATTAGTTAATGAATTTCTTTTGACTTTTTCCAGATTTTTTTTGTTTTCTTTTCCTTCTTCTTCTTTTTTTTTCTTTTGTTTTTTCATTTTTTATTCATTCATCATTTTTCATTTCGTCAATTTCAATCTTCACTTTCCTTATTGCGCTATAAGCGATTCTGAGAGAGGGGTATGAAAGAATATAATAATCAAGGCTCAAAGGGGGTATGAATGGATAAAGTGTTTGGATTGAGAATAAAACACCTTCGTCATTTCAATTCCAAAATCACAAAAAAATACATAACATACAATTGAAAAGGAGTCATACATAGTATCTTTTGACCGCGTCTGAATTGATAGCAGTCTCTACGCATTTTCCTTCAACGTCTGTCAAATATAATGCCCCATTGGACAACACCTGCGATACCACAAATGGTCATTGCCAGATTGGCGCAAATTTGCCCTTTGCCCCGGCCCAATGTGGTAAAGTAACCAATCACAACCAAAATGAGCCTATGCCCATTGGAAGCTGCTGGCTCAATCGGTCTAATAACATCTATGCCCCAATTTGATAATAACTTTTGCCGATGTTTTGAAGCAAAGAAAAATCTGTTAGTTTAAAAAAAAAAAAGTGGTGATTGGTTGTGGCCTTGAACTTGCTTTCCACTTGAATGCTTGGCCCGTTCACCGATTACTCTTTTTTACTTCTTGTTCAAAACCGTCTTCCTTACGGCATGTCTGTTGCTCCTTTCTTGACGGATCCCACAAAATCCGATCTTGAAATCTATGACTCCTTCAATGACTTCACTTGACAACCTTGGACATTTCTTGACTGGCTTTTTCTTTTGTCAGAATACACTCCCATATTTCCATTTGTTATATTTTCCCAAGCTGGCACTTTGCCGACCATTGTGTCTTGCATGATCCCCAAACATTTTAATTGTTACCCACTTCATTGCACATGTTGCTCTTTTGGCTTAAATCACTGGCCTTGTCTTTTCCTGACTTACGACAATTGTCGTGTTGGCTAAATCCCATCTTGTGCAATTGGAAAGCTTGGTGGCAAATTTTGAAATCATTTCTATACTTGTTATGACCCGACCGACTCGCTAAGAGGGAGGGTAAAACAAGGTGTGAATAATAGAGAGAAGGGAAAATACAATTCCTAACAAGAAACCTACAGAAAATTGACTCTAGCGACCTTGACATGCACTTTTATCCTTCTCTGTATAGAAAATCTGATGCTCAACTCTTGATGCAATTTCTGCCGTGAAACTTGTCTTCAGCATTTCATTTCCTGAATCGACTTGTAGTGCCCATAGGGTTTTCACCATAAAGCCTCTCTCGTTTGATTTTTCTCTCAACTCACTGTCGCCTTACTGTGCCCGTGAGGGTTTTCACCGATAAGACTCTCTCATTTTGATTTCTCTCATCTTGGAGTCCCGTGGTGTTCTTAGCATCTCTTGAATTTCTCATTCCTCTTTGTTCGGACTGGAGTGTTGCCCCTAATGCGATTCACCTTTGTTTGTTTGACTTGGCATTTCTTGAAGATTGATCTAAAGGTCTTCCTTTGGACCGTAATGTAGGCTTTTGGATGGGATAAAGGCTCAAAATATTTCATCGTGGGTTAAAATTACAACTTTCAGAATCTTTGTTTATTCAACAACCATAACTTCTGCCCCAGTTTCCTTTTTGGGGGATTTTTTGGATTTTTGGATTTTTCATTTATTGTGACTGAACCTCAATGAGGCTGCCTACGTACCCTTTCGGGATCAAGTCAAAACGTAGTTCGGACATAAGATCGCTTCCTTGTTGCGATTTGACTTCTCCTGATTTCTTTTTTTTTCTTTTTTTTTCTTTTTGTTTTTCTTTTTTTTCTTTTCTTTTGTTTCTCGCTCAATCCTCAATTTTTGTTGTTGATTCCGAAAGAGGGATATGGAAGAAAATATAACAAGGCTCAAAGGGGTAGCAATGGACGAAGTGTTTGGATAGCCGAACGAAATGCCTTCGTCATTCCAATCTTCAAAACCTACCAAGTACAAACTACACGGTCAAACACCTTTGATTGATTCACATTTTTGCCTTCTGTATTTGACGATTCTCGGTGCCATTGGGCAACAATCTCGATACCACGAATGGTTCCTTAGCTTTGGGGTATTTTTTCCTTTGACTTTAAACTGATGATGCATTTCCAAGGCATTTCTTTATGTTACGCTTTCGCCAGTGTTCACTTGATTCCAGCTTCACAGTATTCCAATATGTCTTCCGAGTATCATTACATCTTTAACATTGTTTTATCGCTAAATTGTTTTTTAAAATCAGGTCGAGAATTGTGTGCAAGTCATATTGCTAAAATCAGTATGAGAAGAATTGTAAAGTAATTAGAAATGGAATGACTAGAAATGATGGGAAACAAAGAGTTGTGTTAAACTGCTGAGTTGAAACAACAAGACGAACAACAAAACGAACAGACTAGACTAGAATTACAAACCTAGACAGCACTAAACAAATTTATTACTAAACAAAGCAAAGTGGAAAGCCAGCCTGACCAATCAATAACAATAACGGAGCTAGAAGCTCACTTTATCCCATTTAAGCATATCAAATCACGAAGCAACAGCGATGCATATAATGAAAACGGGGAACCAAGTCCCAAAATATACCAACTCCCATAGACCGATGGGTCAAGAGTCATGAGCCTCTATTGAACATAAATGTATAATGGTTTACAAGATACCAAGTATGGAAAGAAACATCAATATAGAGTCAAAAGACAGTAAGAAGGAATATCGGGTCCTGCGGACTCTGCAGCTACCTCAAATATCCTACAAATACCGCCTCGCACAGCTACTGGATCACTGCTGAGAGGTACCTGGATCTGCACACAAGGTGCAAGGAGTAAAATGAGTACTGCCAGGACTCAGTGGTAATAAACAAGGGTAAGACAGCGCAGATAAGAAATCCGCAATAAAGCACTATGTAAAGTCGTAATCAAATACCCTGTCACAGAATCAATATCGACTGTACCTGTACCAATAAGTACCAGCAAAACAGTATAACAGCTAGCAGATGTGGCTAAAATGTAATGCAATGCATGATATGACCGCTACGGCGCGTAGCCCGATCCAATTTGGGTACCCGTGCTCACTGTGGGGGTTCAGACTCGGAGGGGCTCCTACAGCCCAAGCACAATATTACTGCGGCGTGCAGTTCGATCCAATATATATACCGCTGCGGCGCACAGCCCGATCCACTACCAGTCAGCTAATATGCAAATACAGCCTTGCAGGCTCAAAAGTAGTTTTGAAAACCTTTTTATCATTTTTCGGTTGGAAAACAGTAATACCAAGTTCCAGAGATTGGACATAGCATGATAACAGAAATAGCTACGGACTGGTAGTAACTAACATGTCAATATGATAAGACAATGATAACGATCCTCGCGGGATCCAATAACCGGCTCACGGCCCACAAGTATACTCAACCGCCCAAGAAGGGGGTTCCTCGGCTCAAGAGTGGCCAATATCACAATATATAGTATAAAACCATCCGAGAAGGAGGTTCGACAGCTCAAGAATAGCCAATGTCATAACACAATGCCAACAAGTCGGACTAAGCCATAGTCCCCAATCACAATCGACCTCACACTCACATGAGAGTACGTGTCTCGCTGCTATACAACGTCACAAAGTGGTATACCGGGGTTTCGAACCCGCTGGTCATCACCCACATCTATTACTCTCCTCAATACAGCGCGACGACTACTCCACAATGCCCTTGCCATGAGAACCAAGCTCCGCACGCATAGAATCTGATCAAATACAGCAAAAATACAACAAATTAGGCCAATGGGATGACACCCAATCAATACAACTGGATTTATACCAACAATGACAAAGTTGCCAAAACCCGACTTTTGGTACGCTTCTCGAAAAATTACAAAAGTCACATATTCGGAATTCTCATCTCGATATGAGTCCAGGCATATAAAATTTACCAAAATCGGACCCCATTTGCCCACTCAAATCAGTATTTTTCTTTAATTTTAGGCATAGGGCTCAAACCCACCTTTAATCTTCCATTTACAGGGATTTAACCAAGGATTACATGTTAAAATGATGTAATTAAGCCACAAAACTTACCTCCAACGAAACCCGATGATTTCCCAGCAATCTCTCGTCAATACCTTCTTTTGGAACTCAAAAATAGAGGTTTTGGGTATTAAACCCGCGACTGACCAGTTCTGGTATTAACTTCACTGCCAGCCTATTTTCTTCATCGCGTTCACGACGCCTCTCACGCGAACGCGATGCCTTATTCCTCTTCTTCATTGCGAACGCAACACTCTTTCACGCGTCTGCGAAGGTCAACTTCCCAGCCTTCATAATTTTCCTCAACGCGAACGCGTCCCAGTCCACGCGAACGCGACCCAAACCATCGCGAACGCGATGCTTCCCTTCCTTCTCTGACGCGAACGCGTGCCTCCCCCTCGCGAACGCGCTGACCAAGATGCCCAGCCTACGCAAACGTGGGCCTTGCCCTCGCGAATGCGAAGGCTTAACTGGTTCCTAGTGATCTGCAATTTACAGTAGACCATTTCTTGCTTCCAAATGCCGGATGATGGTCCGGATTCACCCCGAGGCCCCCGGGACCCCAACAAAAACCACCAACATACCCCAAAACACGATACGAACTTGTTCCAATCGGCAAAACACCATCCTAAACATCAAAATCACCAATTACACACGGATTCAAGCCTAAGTTTCTTCAAAACTTGCGAATTACACATTCCATCAAAAACCCGACCAAACGATGTCCGAATGACCTGAAATTTTGCAGGCACATCCAAAATCACCTAACGGAGCTACTGCAATTGTCGGAATTCCATTCCGACTCCCGGATCAAAATCTCACCTACCGTTCGGATTTCGCCAAAATTCAACCTTAGCCAATTCAAGCCTATTTCTACACCGGGCCTCCAAATTCAATTCTGATTGCTCTCCTAAGTCATAAATGATCCCCCGAAACTAGTCGAATCACCAGAATCCGATTCCGAGCCCTCTAACCAAATAGTCAACTTTGGGTTGACTTTCATTCTTCAAGTTTCCTTCAAAAGGCTATATGCCTCATTTTCAATCCAAATCCTCCTAACTCACCCGATAGATTCTAACACTGATATAAAACCATAAAACATGAACTTACAACATAACAGGGTGGTAATTCCCGTGACGACGGGCCGGGTCATCACATTCTCCCCCTCTTAAGCAAACGCTCATCCTCGAGCGGGTCAAGAAACATACCTGAAGTCTCAAACAAGTGAGGATATCTGCTCCGCATCTCCCGCTCGATCTCCCAAGTGGCCTCCTCCACGGGTCGACCTCTCCACTGAACCTTAACTGATGCAATCTCCTTGGACCTCAATTTTCTCACATGCCGACCCAAAATAGCAATAGCCTCCACATCATAGGATAAATCACCATCAAGCTGAATGGTACTGAAGTCCAACACATAAGACGGATCTCCAATGTACTCCCGGAGCATAGACACATGGAATACTGGGTGAACGCTAGATAAGCTAGGCGGCAAGGCCAACTCATATGCCACCTCTCCAACTCTTCTGAGTATCTCAAAAGGACCAATGTACCTGGGACTCAACTTCCCTTTCTTCCCGAACCTCATGACACCCTTCATAGGTGAAACCTTCAATAATACTCTATCACCAACCATGAAAGACAACTCTCGAACTCTACGGTCCGCATAACTCTTCTGGCGAGACTGTGCTGTACGAAGCCTCTCCTGGATCAACTTTGCTCTATCCAGAGCATCCTGGACCAACTCAGTCCCGATCAATCTATCCTCACCAGGCTCAAACCATCCCACGGGGGATCTACATCGCCTGCCATACAATGCCTCATACGGGGCCATTTGAATACTCGACTCATAACTGTTGTTGTAGGCAAACTCAGCAAGTGGTAAGAACTCATCCCACGAACCACCAAAGTCAATCACACATGCTCGCAACATATCCTCCAGGATCTAAATAGTGCGCTCAGACTGCCCGTCGGTCTGGGGGTGAAATGCGGTGCTCAGCTCAACCCGCGTACCCATCTCTCGCTGAAATGATCTCCAAAAATGAGATGTGAACTGGGTACCCCTGTCGGATATGATAGACACTGGGACCCCATGCAACCGGACAATCTCCCTAATAAAGATTGCTGCCAACCGCTCCGATGAATAGGTAGTACTAACTAGAATGAAGTGAGCAGACTTGGTCAGCCTATCCACAATCACCCAAACAGAATCAAACTTCCTCGTTTTCCGGGGGAGTCCAGTAACAAAGTCCATAGTGATCCTCTCCCATTTCCACTCAGGAATATCAATGCGCTGAAATACACCACCGGGCCTCTGATGCTCGTACTTAACCTGCTGACAGTTGAGGCACCGTGCTACATGTCCGACAATGTCCATTTTCATCTTTCTCCACCAATAGTGTTGTTTCAAATCTTGATACATCTTCGCGGCTCCTGGATGGATAGAATACCGCGAGCTATGGGCCTCCTCCAAGATCAACTCACGAAGGCCATCAACATTGGGCACACATATCCGGCCCTGCATCCTCAATACGCCGTCACTATCAATGGTGACATCTCTAGCCTCATCATTCTGAACTCTGTCCCTAAGGACAACCACATGTGGATCATCATACTGATGCTCACGAATACGATCATATAGAGAGGACCGAGATACAACACAAGCCAATACTCTACTGGGCTCCAAAATATCTAACCTCACTAGCCGATTGGCTAGCACCTAAACATCATAAGCAAATGGTCTCTCCTCAGCTGGAATATATGCCAAGCTCCCCATACTGACCGCCTTCCGGCTCAAAGCATCGGCCACCACATTGGCCTTCCCCGGATGATATAAAATAGTAATGTCATAATCCTTAAGCAACTCAAGCCATCTCCGTTGTCTCAAATTAAGGTCTTTCTGTTTGAACAAGTGCTTGGAGACTACGATGGTCGGTATACACCTCACAAGACACACCGTACAAATAGTGCCTCCAAATCTTCAAGGCATGAACAATGGCGGCTAGCTCCAAGTCATGAACAGGATAGTTCTTCTCAAGCGGCTTCAACTGCCGAGAAGCATAAGCAATTACCTTTCCTTCCTGCATCAACACACAACCTATCCCCACTCTCGAGGCATCACGATAAACGGTATATGAACCTGAAGCTGATGGCAATACTAACACTGGAGCTGTGGTCAAAGCTGTCTTGAGCTTCTGAAAGCTCTCCTCGCACTCATCCGACCACACGAATGGTGCACCCTTCCGGGTCAATTTAGTCAATGAAGAAGCAATGGATGAAAATCCCTGAACAAACCGGCGATAATATCCCGCCAAGCCAAGAAAACTCCTGATCTCTGTAGCTGAGGACGGTCTAGGCCAACTCTGCACCGCCTCTATCTTTTTCTGATCAACCTGAATACCATCACGAGACACCACATGTCCCCGAAATGCTACGGACTCGAGCCAAAACTCGCACTTGGAGAATTTAGCATATAGCTTCTCCTCCTTCAATCTCTGCAACACAATACTCAAATGTTGAGCATGCTCCTCCTGACTATGGGAGTAGACTAGAATGTCATCAATGAACACAATCACAAATGAATCCTAATAGGCAATGAACACACTGTTCATCAGATGCATAAATGATGCTGGGGCGTTGGTCAGCCCAAAAGACATCACAAGGAACTCATAGTGACCATATCGGGTCCGAAATGTAGTCTTCATAATATCCGAGTCCCTGATCTTCAGTTGATGATAGCCGAAACGAAGATCAATCTTAGAAAACACCCTCGCACCCTGTAATGGATCAAACAAATCATCTATGCGCGGTAGAGGGTATTTGTTCTTCATTGTCACTTTCTTCAATTGCCTATAATAAATACACATTCGCATGGAACCATCTTTCTTTTTAACAAATAACACCGGCGCACCCCACGGGGACACGCTAGGATGGATGAAACCCTTATCCAGAAGCTCTTGAAGCTGCTCTTTTAGTTCTTTCAACTCGGTTGGTGCCATCCGATAAGGAGGAATGGATATGGGCTGAGTGCCCGGCACCAAGTCAATGCCAAAATCAATATCCCTGTCCGGCGGCATGCCCGGCAGGTCTGAGGGGAATACATCTGGGAAGTCCCTCACAACAGGTACAGAATCAATGCTTGGAGACTCAGCTCCCACATCTCTCACAAAAGCTAAGTACGATAAACACCCTTTTTCAACCATCTTCTGAGCTTTTAAGAACGAAATGACACGGCTAGGGACGAAATCAGTCGAACCCCGCCACTCAATCTGAGAAATACCAGGAATGGCCAACGTAACTATCTTAGCATGACAGTCCAATATAGCATGGTACGGAGACAACCAGTCCATAACCAATATAACATCAAAGTCCACCATCCCTAACAATAACAAATCTGCCTGGGTCTCCAGACCCCCAATAGATATAACACGGGATCTATAGACATGATCCACAACAATCGTATCACCCACGGGGGTGGATACATGAACAGGTAAATCAAGACTACCACGAGTCGCACCCAAATGATGTGCAAAATAAGAGGACACGTAAGAATATGTGGACCCCGGATCAAATAGAACAGAGGCATCTCTGTGACAGACAGAAATGATACCTGTAATCACAGCATCGGAGGCAACTGCATCACGCCTGTCAGGAAGGGGCTGGACCGGGCTATCCCAACCCAGCCCTCATAGACTTTAGCAATTGACGGGCTGGGCTAGCCCACCATTTTGATGGGCCTTATAATGGTGAGTCCACCCCAGCCCTATGTGGGCCGCGGGGCCCTACGGGCGGCCTATTATTTTTAAAAATATAATTTTATATTTTTTTTTAAGTTCTAACTTAACAAAGATAAATATTTAAAAGCTAAAAAAAACTTCCTTAATTATTTGAAGAAGAGGGCGCATAGCCCGAGTTTGAGTTCAACCATAGTTGAATTTGTTGGCGAAGGTGCATGGCCTGAGTCTGAGTTTAACCGTAGTTGAATTTGTTGGCGAAGGCGCATGGCCTGAGTCCCAGTTCACCTATTGTTGAACTTCCTTAATTATTTGAAGGCGAGGGCTTATAGCCCGAGTCTGAGTTCAACCGTAGTTGAATTTGTTGGCGAAGGCGCATGGCCTGAGCCTGAGTTCAACCGTAGTTGAATTTCTTGGCGAAGGCGCATGGCCTGAGTCCCACTTCAACTATTGTTGAACTTCCTTAATTATTTGAAGGTGAGGGCGCATAGCCCGAGTCTTAGTTCAACCGTAGTTGAATTTGTTGGCGAAGAATCGAAGAGAGAGAGAGAGAGCGGGCTTGCTCTAGTCAGCTATCTAAGAATTTAAATGACTCTTTAGCCGGTGAAATTTTATTTCAATATGATGTCATTTTAAGTTTACCGATATCTCTAGCCACAAATTTTAAATTTGGAATACCTTATATACAGAGGTTGATCTAGGATTTATATTTTTTGGATTCAATTTTTAAGGTTTTAGTATTGAACTCATTATATTTTAGAATTATGGGTTCATATATACTATTTTTATAATTTTAAGAAAATTTTACGTATAAATTTTTGCTCAGCGTGAAAAGTTATGGGTTCAATTGAAACTCTTTTCAACACTCTACATTTGCCTTTGCCTATATATATCTACAAAATTTTTTGTTCTTTGAATCATTAAATATTAAAATAGTTGACTGTTATTATATAATATTTTATATATTGTCTTGAAATTGTCAAGTAGTTTTTTCTCAATACCATACTCTGCTTAACCTCAATGCAAACTACTCACATTGCATTTATATTGAAATTTAGATATAATATAAGTTTGTTAGTAATAATGATTTTTAAAAAAATGACACACAATGTATGTAAATTAAAAAATATTCTAAGATATCCTTGTCTTATAATCTATATATTTGAGTTGAAAAAAATATTTTGAATCGTTGATATCAACTTCCAAAACTTTTATACGAGCAGAAGAAGAAATTCGTTGTCTTATTTTTGATTTTTAGATTTTTTATACATTTTTCTATAATATTTATTTTCTTTTATCTTATTTTTATGTCTTTTTTTTTTTTAAAAAAATAATTTATTTCTCTATAAAAAGATGAGTTTAAATAGAAATTGTCTACATAAAAACTTTATTTATATTTTTAGTCTTTAGTTGAAATTCTTTCATATTTTTCTTTTTGGCTTAATCTAATCAACCTAAATAAGTGCTCGCCTTACCACTTAAATTTAAAAATTTGAAGATTATGTAATTTATATATATTTCATATATAATATGTGTATAATCGTGTGTTGCCAGTATATCATCTATGGATATTAACTATAAAATTAAACAATAAATCTTGCCATATATTTATGTAAATATTCTATAGGATTCCGGTATCTTGATTTTATCCATCATATGACTTCTATTATAATAATTTAAAAACTCTACAAAATTCAAAAATATCTTATCCATTTATTTTTATAAAATTACATTTTATTAAAAAATAATCCTATTTTGAAATAATTTGTTGACATTTTTAAAAAAAATATTTCATGTCATATCAATTTATTTAAAATATAGTTTTTGTTACACTTGAAAAATGCTATAGAAACTATCAATTAGATACCAACGTTCCTCGTGTTAAATTCGAAAAAAATAATTTTTTCATATAATCTAGTGATCAAAACTGATATTCTTCAACAAAAAAAATATTAAACCCTTAAATGGCTTGATTGCAGCTAAATAAAAAGGTTTCAGCTTATACCCATCAATTTCTAGTAAATGCTAAATTAATATTAATGATAGCAAATGTATAGGCAATATTTTATTATTTGTTTGATGTCCATTTATACCAATTGACTCTTCATACAAATGTTTTTCAATTTTTTTTTTTTAATATTGACTCTTATTGTGATATTTCCTTCTTCAGCGTTTACTTTATTATATATGTAAGTAAATTTTTGTGCGATGTTTAAACTCTTTTTATTATCTGGATAACTATAGATGTGTACCTTATATGTTATATTTATTTTAAAAGAAATTCGATTAATTCAAATCTAGCTATATTTATTAAAGAACTGAATTATAGGGTTTTAAATGCGAAAGAACTTTATAGTTATATGGAATGATTTCTTTTATACCACTAGCGTAGTTGTATTTAAATAATCGGAAAAGATAATAAAAGTTTCTAGCATGATTGCATATGGTGGTTAACCAAATTGAGTATGATAACTTAACAAAAAAAAAGATAAATTTCTTTATTATTTTAATTCAAATTTAAAAACTTTATAATAAATTTAAAATTATTCTTTAATTCAAATTCAATTATTTAACATAATCAAATATAAAATAAATTTACTATATATTATTTATATTTATTAGTTCGTCATTTGACTTGATCACGATGCGATAACTTTCTTAATTCAACATATATATATATATATATATATATATATATATATATATATAAAAGTCAAAAAAGGCGTCCAAACATTTTCAGAACGAAATAACTCCAGCCAATGAAATGCATCCACGTGTCATTTATGTGAATGACAATAACACATCAGCAAAAAGCTTGCGTCCTTCCTATCCATAGCTTCACTCTCTGTCCAACCAAAAAACCAGCAAAGACTCAAAAAACTCCATTTTAATTCCGCTTCAATTCGTTCCCTTTTTTCATGCATTTTAAATTTGCATAACCCCATTAAACCAAAAGAATTAATGAAAATCACATATTTTGAAAAATCTTGAGAAAAGAAAAATAAAACTAGAGGAACCAGAGAAAGAGTATATATATACATATACATTGAGATAATATATATACTCAAAAATGGAGTGTGTTGGAGCTCGAAATTTTGCAACAATGGCGGTTTTTACGTGTCCAAGATTCAAATCATTAGGAAGAAGGAGAATTATTCCAAGAAAAAAGCAACCATTTTGGCTTACACATATGAAAGTGAAGTGTAGTGGAAGTGATAGTTGTGTAGTAGTTAAAGAAGATTTTGCTGATGAAGAAGATTTTATAAAGGCTGGTGGTTCAGAACTTGGTTTTGTTCAAATGCAGCAGAATAAAGACATGGACCTACAGTCTAAGCTTTCTGATAAGGTGATTTTCTTGATTCCACATTTAATAAGTATAAAAGATATTTTGTATTATTAGTGCAGTTTAATATAGTGACGGAAGCAGTATTTTTACCGGGAGTATTAAAAATATCAAAAAAGTAAGCATACAAAGAAGTTAAGGAGATTCAACATCCAATAAATATATATATGGACAAAAATGTAACCTTATATATAGAGAGTTCTCGGTGAAGTGGGTTCGCCCCTCCCGCCCACCTAGCTCCGCCCCTGATTTGAAATGTGATAGTAGGTCAACTTTTTACTAGGTTATTAATTAATGTTAATCATATATATTAGTATGCAATTAATTTATAAGTAACCTCATTGTGTAAGTATGCATTGAACTTAAACTCTATTTAAAAAGGGATTTAACTTATATACTAAGGTAATATTTACCCTTCTAGTGGATTTTAAAATTATTGTAGCATGCTACCTGTCTTATTCCATTTATTATGGATGGTTACTATAGTTATCTCTTAGGCAGGAGTTGATAGTATATAGAGATTCTTTTAGACTTCATTTTATTTTAGGTAGTTCGGTGCACAAAACATCCCTCATGCAAGCAAGGTCCGGGAAAGGACCGGATTTCTAGGGATGTGATATAGACAGTCTACTTTAATACAAGCACTAGGGCTTGCTTCCACGATTTGACCCTTTGATCTATATGTTACACAGAGAGATTCTTTTAAATTATCAGTGTTTATTTAAGTTAGACTCTTTAAAAAGGGGTTTAACATGTATACTGTCTGTGTAAAGAATGTTTGGACTATTGTGTAGTTGATATAACCTAATAGTGTAGGAAACTTTTTGCAGTTTTAGTACTATTTAACCGGTTGTACTATGTTAATTACCTATATTACCATCTCACACATAGTATAGAAAGCAATATGTAGTTAGCTTGAGAAAATATTGACAATGTTAGTGTAAATTCTCTTATATGGTAGCAACTACATTGCTTTGTTCTCTAATACTGTAGCAACTAGTTACTCTCATATCATACAACTATATTGCTTTGTTCATCATACTATCTCAGCTTGCAGTTGCGACAAATATCATCAGCTGGACAAACTATACTGGATTTAGTGGTCATTGGCTGTGGTCCTGCTGGTCTTGCTCTTGCCGCGGAGTCTGCTAAACTCGGGTTGAGCGTGGGGCTCGTTGGTCCTGATCTTCCTTTCACAAATAACTATGGTGTTTGGGAGGATGAGTTCAAAGGTTGTAATCCTTATTTATCTGTTATGAAGACTCCTTTTCTCTACATATCCTTTCAAAAAACAGAACCTCTTGTTCTCGGGAGCTTAATTTAGACATATGCTTATACTTTCTTTTTTCAGATCTTGGGCTTCAAGCATGCATTGAACATGTTTGGAGGGATACCATTGTATATCTTGATGATGCCGATCCAATTCTTATTGGTCGTGCTTATGGAAGAGTTAGTCGCCATTTACTGCACGAGGAGTTACTCAAAAGGTTAAATTCACTGAACTTGTTCCTTATGTCATAGGAGTTGTTGATTTATTCTTTACAATTGAAGTTGTAATTCACATTAATCTTCTTAGGTGTGTGGAGGCAGGTGTTTTATATCTTAACTCGAAAGTGGATAGGATCGTTGAGTCCACAAGTGGCCACAGTCTTGTGGAGTGCGAGGGCGATATTGTGATTCCCTGCAGGTATAGTTTGACTACTTGTTCACACAAGAAACTTAACTGCATCCTTTTTTGAAATCTTCTAACTTATGATAACAGGTTTGTCACTGTTGCATCTGGAGCCGCCTCAGGGAAATTCTTGCAGTATGAGTTGGGAGGTCCTCGGGTTTCTGTTCAAACGGCTTACGGAGTGGAAGTTGAGGTAGGAAAATATCATCAAACATATAGTATTTCATGTTATGCACCCGAAGACTTTAGACCGTTATCTGTAGTTATCATTACGAGTTTATATGAGCAAATTGTTGCATTATTCCTTTTTTGGGCTATCCTTACACTGGTCGTCTTGGCGATTCTGTTTCTGTTTCTGTTGTAAACTTAGAATGGGATTTCCTATTCATCAGACAAAAGGAAACTACTATAATGGTTTGCACATCCAAGAAACTGCTATCTGCATTTCCCAATTATTAGTTATGACATCTAACTTGGCTACTTTTGCAATTATATGATCATTCGTCTTTTCTTTTTGCCAAAGTTTAGGTGGATAACAATCCATATGATCCAAGCCTGATGGTTTTCATGGATTATAGAGACTATGTCAGACACGACGCTCAATCTTTTGAAGCGAAATATCCAACATTTCTATATGCCATGCCCATGACTAAAACAAGAGTCTTTTTCGAGGTTAGTTTTTGATATTAAGCCTCACACTTTACTACCTGGCTATGAGTAACAGACAAAAGTATCTATCTGCAGGAAACTTGTTTGGCTTCAAAAGATGCAATGCCATTTGATCTGTTAAAGAAAAAACTGATGTTACGATTGAACACATTGGGCATAAAAATTAAAAAAATCTATGAAGAGGTAATCCACTCTACCTTTAGTTACGTGCAATTTTTGCTAGAGAAAAAATCTGGCAGCCCAGTGCATTAAGCTCCCGCTATACGCGGGTGTGGGGAAGGGCCGGACCACCCTGTATTTCTGCAAGAGGCTATTTCCACGGTTTGAACCCGTGGCTTCCTGGTCGCATGGCAGCAACTTTACCAGTTACGGTAAGGTTCCCCGTGAACACACACCTGAAAAATGGCGATAACAAAATTTTACGCAGGAATGGTCTTACATACCAGTTGGTGGATCTTTGCCAAATACCGAGCAAAAAACTCTTGCGTTTGGCGCTGCTGCTAGCATGGTTCATCCAGCTACAGGTTTAAGAGAAGAAAATACATTACTATTACTGTGTTCTTTAAATGCAATGCTTCTGAACTTCCTCTACTGCATAAACAGGTTATTCAGTCGTCAGATCACTGTCCGAGGCGCCAAAATGCGCCTCCGTACTTGCAAATATTTTAAGACAAAATGATGTCAAGAACATGGTTACCAGTTCAAGTACCACAAGTATCTCAACTCAAGGTACTTGTTATCCAATTATACTAGTAGTTTTTGACTGCATTGGTACTGTCCTGACCTATATAGACTCAGCAAATTGCTCATATTTCTTCAGCTTGGAACACCCTTTGGCCACAAGAAAGAAAAAGGCAAAGATCATTTTTCCTATTTGGATTGGCACTCATATTGCAGCTGGATATTGAGGGGATCAGGTCATTTTTTCGTGCATTCTTCCGTGTGCCAAAATGGTATGGTTTGATCTTGCTCCATCACCCCGTTATCTTCGATCATGTGGCATTGTTTTCTAAATCAGTTTAACTTCTATACACTAACAATAATTAAAAAAGAATACACTACAAGATGACCAGAAAAATAACTACGTGTAACTATTTATAATAAGTGAGATCAGTAACACAGACAATAAGGCAGGCAACATGATACAACAGGTTAAGATACACTAATACCAACAATAACAACTATGCCCTCAGTATCAAACAAGTTGGAGCGGCTGGCTATCAAGGGCAGAGCTAGAGACCCCTGAGCGGGTTTGGCCGAACCCAGTAGCTTTGGTTTGAACCTTATATTTGTCTTAAAAAAATTCATTGAATATATATATAAATTATTAATTCAGAATACAATAGCTTAAAACGATTAGAATCACGAACCCATAAACTTGAATTCCTGGCACCACCTCTGGCGACTATATGAATGCTTAATGACCGTGTTCCCCATTTAAATTCTTCTCATGTCAACATTATACGGACCAAAAATCAAAACGAAAAGTACGTACAGGTTTTTTATGTTTCCAACTGACATAACAATCCCAACAGCGTAAATTCTTTAGACTGTCAGCGTGTATAAGTTAAGTCCTTCCCGAATACAAAAAGAAAAACTTCTGGTTTCAACAGTACTAATGAGAAGTGTACTTCTTGCAGGATGTGGCAAGGATTTCTTGGCTCTAGTCTTTCATCAGCAGACCTCATGTTATTTGCCTTCTACATGTTTATTATTGCACCAAATGACATGAGAAAAGGATTAATCAGACATCTGTTATCTGATCCAACTGGTGCAACTATGATAAGAACATATCTTACATTTTAGAGTAATTCCTAGTCTCATCATTTTAGATTCAAAGGAGAAATCACTGCCTTTTGTATATAACATTTCACTAGGTTAATATGCTCAAATAAATTACAGGATTTCAAATTTTGTATCTGCTTCTTTGTCCTAATGTATTTATCCATTGAACTCTATTACCTTCAACAAATGAATGATGATTTTGCTGCTAATTGCTTCAATAAATGAGTTATGATCCTTTTAGATATACTACTCGTTAAGCCTGCTCATACATAATACAATTTTACGTGCTTGGCCCATAAAAAGAAAAACAATCAAATTTGTATATGAGAAGTCGTGATAGAGACCTACAACAACAACGACAAACCCAGTTTGATCCCAACAAATAGGGTCTGGGGAGGGTAGTGTGGAAAAGAAAAAAAAAGATAGTCTTAATATCTCAAAAAGAATTGTGTAAAATCATGTCTAGATTCATTTTTTAATATTAGATTAATGGGTCTTTATTACTCTAATTATTTTAGTTATGGAATTGAGGTTTTAATTAATTTTAAAGTCTCATTCATTTGAGATTTTGGTACCTTAATAGAGTTTAAAGTTTTGGACGTTTCTGAAAGTTAGTCCATTTCTTTTGGATTATAAATATATATGTTTCTGTCTTTTCAGAATTGGAGTAGTAAAAAACTTTCTTCTTCTTTCTTTTGTGTTGGGTTTTCTTCTTATAAATCTTTGTTGTTTCTGCTCCTAGTTATACTAGAAGAGCTTGTTGAATCCTGGGGGATACGCCTAATATTATTTATCTCAGTGTAGGCGAAATATCCTTAAGGACAGTATCCTTGACACGCCTCAAGCTAAGCATTTTATTCTCCTTATCATCCATATATTTCCAACAATCTTAAGGATATTTCCACGTAGTTATTATGGAGAATAATGTTGCTAATGTTGCTATTTTTTGTGGAGATAATTTTAACCGCAAGCAAGTTGTTGTTGACAAAGGAAAAGAAATTGCTACTAGAAGCAGCCTTGTCGAGGACAACAACCGTCGGAAAAAATCAAGTAACATGTATGATAAAAGAAATGGTTATAAGCCCAAAACCAACAATCGACCTAGCCACTATGTTGATCAATGCCGGAAAAGAGTTGGGAATGACAATCCCACTAAGGCTAAAGTAAATTTGATTGAAGCCAAAGTGGATGATATAATTGTTGCGGTTGTTTCCCAAGTAAACCTTGTGGCCAATGTGAAAGATTGGGTGTTAGATTCTGGTGCCACTAGGCACATATGTGCTAACAAAAAAGACTTTGTGTCTTACACCCAAGTTGAGGAGGGAGAAAAAGTTGTCTATCTTGGTGATTCAAGAACTACTCAAGTTCTTAGAAAATCCAAAGTTCTTTTCAAACTCACATCTGGCAAACCTTTGGCATTGAATGATGTGTTGCATGTTCCTAGTGTCCGAGCCAATTTGGTCTCTGTGGGATTATTAGGAAAAGTGGGGGTGAAAGTTATTTTTGAATCTGATAAGATCGTGTTGACCAAGAATAATAATTTTGTTGGCGAGGGATATTATAACCATGGCGTGTTTGTACTCAATGTTATCAATGAAAATGCTAGTACTTCTGCTTGCTTGGTTGATTCTTTTAATTTATGGCATGCTAGATTAGGACATGTTAGTTTATCCTATATTAAAAAAATGCATTCTAATTAATTTTTTGAATATTGATAAGTGTGAAGTTTGTGCAGAAGCTAAACAAACTAAGAAATCACGTGCTTCAGTATTTAGAGAATCTGAATTGTTAAGTTTAATACATACTGATTTAGGAGACTTGAAACAAACTATGACTAGAGGAGGGAGAAAATATTATGTGACGTTTATAGACGATTTTTCTAGATATACAAAAGTTTATTTGTTGAGAAATAAAGATGAAGCTTTTGATAAGTTTTTAATTGATAAAGCTGGGGTAGAAAATCAATTGGATAAGAAAATCGAAAGAGTTAGATCACGATAGAGGTGATGAATTTATTTTACTGAATGATTATTGTGAGAAAGAAGGCATAATTCACGAGATAACTCCGCCATATTCTCCACAATCAAATGGTGTAGCGGAAAAGAAAAATAGGACTTTAAAGGAAATGATGAATAACATGCTTGTTAGTTCTGGTGCTCTGGATAATCTTTGGGGTGAAGCCATTTTATCTGCTTGTCATTTACGAAATAGAATTCCTTATAAGAAAACCGGTATAACTCCTTATGAGTTATGGAAAGGGTATCCACCTAATTTGAAATATTTGAAAGTGTGGGGGTGCCTTGCTAAAGTTATGTTGCCCGATCCTAAGAAAAGGAAAATAGGATCTAAAACATCTGATTGTATGTTTATTGGGTATGCTGAAAGTAGTGCAGCATATAGATTTTTAGTAGTCAAAAGTGATGTACTTGAAAATAATACTATTGTTGAAACAAAAAATGCTGAATTTTTTGAAAATATTTTTCCTTTAAAATTTGAGAAAAATAATGATGCTCCTATTATTCCAAGTGATAATATTTCACATATTCCAATTATTCAAAATAATTTTGAAAGTGAGGATTTAAGAAAAAGCAAAAGACCAAGGAAAGAAAAATCTTTTGGTAATGATTTTTATACTTATTTTGTGGATAATGATCCTTTAACATATTCTGAAGCTATTTCTTCTTCTGATGCATCATTTTGGAAAGAAGCTATTGATGTAGAATTAAATTCAATTTTACAAAATAAAACTTGGATTTTAGTTGATTTACCTCCGAGAGCTAAACCCATTGGTTGTAAATGGATTTTTAAGAAGAAACTTAATCCGGATGGTTCCATTGATAAATACAAAGCTAGACTTGTTGGAAAAGGTTTTACCCAAAAGCAAAATATTGATTATTTTGATACATATGCTCATGTAACTAGAATTTTCTCAATTCGTGTTTTACATGCACTGGCTTCTATTTATAAACTTTATATTCACCAAATGGATGTTAAAACTGCTTTTTTAAATGGTGATTTGGAGGAGAAAATTTACATGGAGCAACCTGAGGGTTGTGTAGTGTCTGGCCAAGAAAATAAAGTATGTAAATTGCTAAAATCTTTGTATGGTCTAAAACAAGCGCCTAAACAATGGCATGAAAAATTTGATCGTATTGATTAATGATGGGTTTTCTTCAATTGAAGTAGATAAATGTGTTTATACGAAATGTGTGGATGGTACACGTGTTATTATTTGCCTTTATGTACATGACATGCTTATTTTTAGTTCTAGCCTTGATTTGGTACATAAAACCAAAATTTTCTTGTCTTCTAATTTTGAGATGAAAGACATGGGAGAAGCTAGTGTCATTTTAGGCATGAAAATTATAAGATATGGCAATAGTTTGATGTTGACTCAAGAACATTATGTAGAAAAAATACTTAAAAAATTTGATAATTTTGATGTGGTACCTGTAAGCACTCCTTATGATGCTAGTAGTCACTTAAAAAAGAATAAGGGAGATGCTGTAGATCAAAATAAATATGCTCAAGTTATTGGTAGTCTAATGCATTTGATAAATTTTAGTAGACTTGATATTGCATATGCTGTGTGTAGATTGAGTAGATATACTCAAAACCCAAGTCATGGTCATTGGAATGCATTAGTAACAGCAATGAAATATTTGAGAGGTACCATTAACTATGGTATTAAATATAGTGAATTTCTCACTGTACTAGAAGGATACAGTGATGCTAACTGGATCTCTGATTCAGATGAGATAAAATCCACTAGTGGTTATGTGTTCACCCTCGGTGGGGGTGTTGTGGCATGGAAATCAGCTAAACAAACTATAATAGCTAGATCTACCATGAAATCTGAGTTTGTGGCATTGAAATTAGCTGACAATGAGGCCGAGTGGTTAAAGAACCTTTTGGGGAGTATTCCGCTAGGAATAAAACCTACACCTTCTGTGTCGATGCATTCTGATTGTCAATCTGCAATAGCTATTGCCAAAAATAAATCTTTTAATGGAAAGAGTAGACATATCCGGTTGAGACATAATGTGATAAAGCAGCTGCTGAAAGATGGAATAATTTCCATAGATTATGTGAAGTCAGAAGTGAATTTGGCCGATTCCCTGACTAAACCTTTGGGAAGAAAATTAATCTCTGAAACATCGAGGGGAATGAGACTTTTGCCAATTTGAGTATATCAACTATGATGGTAACCCAACCTATGTGATTGGAGATCCCATGAAGTAGGTTCATATGGGTAATAACAAGTCATTAGTTGATCAAATATGCACTATTAAATTATATCCCTTCCTATGGTGCCTGTGTATATATAGTGCAAGACTGTAAGGAATGAGAGGTTGAGTTATTAAACTCTTAATCTGTTAATCCATAGCCTTTTGTAGGTGGTGTATTGCTCTGCAGAATACATTGATGGATGGACCTATATGAGTGTGGAGTGGGGCCGCTCCTATGAAATTTGTGGCAAAATTTCTAGAGCACTCATGAAAACAAGGCGCGCGCATGGCCTATTAGCGCAAAACCGCGACAAACAACAAAGTGTGTGTGGGTATAATGTGATTGATAAGACACTAAACTTACAAAAGAATTCTTGGTTTATAGAATTTCTGAACTTCACCATTTATTCCGTAAGTTTAATCTTATTTTATCTAAGTCTGGTTTATAGTCCAAGAGACACCAGATTCGACGCATTATGTTCTTTTGTGAACCTAGCAAATTTTAATATTATTCTTACATTTTTTATATTCTTTTTGAGCTATGTGGGGGATTGTGGAAAAAGAAAAAAAAAGATAGTCTTAATATCTCAAAAAAATTGTGTAAAATCATGTCTAGATTCATTTTTTATATTAAATTAATGGGTCTTTATTACTCTAATTATTTCAGTTATGGAATTGAGGTTTTAATGAATTTTAAAGTCTCATTCATTTGAGATTTTGGTATCAAATTCTTAAATGAACTTGGACGGTTTTGTCAACAACTCCTTAACGGAGTTTAAAGTTTTGGACGTTTTAGAAAGTTAGTACATTTCTTTTGGATTATAAATATATATGTTTCTGTCTTTTCAGAATTGGAGTAGTGAAAAACTTTCTTCTTCTTTCTTTTGTGCTGGGTTTTCTTCTTATAAATCTTTGTTGTTTCTGCTCCTAGTTATACAAGAAGAGCTTGTTGAATCCTGGGAGCTACGCCTAATATTATTTATCTCGGTGTAGGCGAAATATCCTTAAGGACAGTGTCCTTGACACGCCTCAAGCTAAGCCTTTTATTCTCCATATCATCCATATATTTCCAACAGGTAGTCTGTACGCAGACCTTACCCCCACCTAATTCAGGTAGAGAGTTTGTTTCCAATAGACCCTCGGCACGGGAAGAAACACACCTACAATGAAATAAATCAACATTTTCGATGAGAGGATTCATATTATTTGTAATAGAAGGGCTTTTGACTATAACTATATCGCCTACCTTTGCCATGTATTTTCTTTTAAGAATTAAGCCAAATATCCGTCCACCTATCTCTTGAACTAAAAGTAGTCGGTCGATGTATAACATATGTATAATTCATGAATAATATATATATAAGAATGTATAATTAATGTATAATCTATGTATACATGCTAGAAAAATAGATTCTAGCCGGCTGTTTGTATAACAATTCTTTTTTTTTTTTGGTTTCCAACCCGGTATCCAATATCTGCATTGGGGTTTGACTAAATCCCGAATCGCGTTGGAAAATCCCATATTGGGGTTTAAAGCGCTCCCTAACAAAGATGACTACATACCTATGGCTCGAACTCAAGACGCCTAATTAAGGATGAATGAGTGCTTACCACTCCATCACAACCCTTATACCCAAACATATCCAACAACTTGGTCTACTTCTCTCATGATCATATAATTCAAAGGGTAAAAGACAATCAAAAGAAAGTTCAAAAGTTTGTGGCAGCATGAAAGAATCACACTTACTGAGATGATATTGCATCAATTAATGTATTTACATGATGGTACCAAATACCAATAATTATTAAATATTATATTATTGGATGCTTGCATTTTTCAATATGCTTTTGTCCTAGTCTTGTTTTGAGCTAAGTTGCATTCCAAAGAATAAATCTAGAAGAGTTTAAACTTTGAAGAATTAACCTCAAATAGCGGTCCACCCGACCACTTAGAAAAATTCCTCACATTATCGATATTAACTGGCCAAAAAATTATGGGGAATGTTGTAAAGGCAAGAGGTCAGAATAATAATGCTCTCCAGAATGTTAATATTCTCAGTTTAATTTGTTGGTTCTGGTAAAAGTAGTTTTGTTTAATGCAAACGCTAGCATAAGTGCTAATTAATTAGTGAAAAACTTTTGAATTTTCGGAACATAATACTGCTGAATGTTTGTCGATCTTTTATTGGTCGTCTTTCATATTTGTGTGTCCTAACCTAATAATTTTTGTCCAAACAACATATCTGTTTTAAGAAATTGATTAAATATATACATATATTAAATTTAAAATTCAATTATTAGCATTTAAAATTGCATTTCTAAAATCTAGAACCCATAAAGATAAAATCCTGATTCCGCCTCTGATTGTCTTTCATATATTAAGAAGAACTTACTTTTAATTAGTTAGTTATTAGTTGTTCTTTAAACTCCATTGTAAGTTGTTGATAGTGACCACAAATGAAAACTGTGTAATTGGTCATGTCATAGTGTTACACGTATAGTGGAAGAGAATAATACCGAACAAGATATATTAATCCAATAAAACATTTTTTTTAGCTAATGTTTACTCAAAACATTTTATTTACTAGGCCAACCTTGATGAAGCCGGTGAAGTTTTAATTCTTGAAAGGATTTAACTTATATTCCTTCGGAATTAATTATCGTGTTTCTCTTTTACACATGTTTTACTAAACTATTTATAAGAGCAATTTTTAGCTAACTATACCAAACTATTTATAAGAGCAATTTTTAGCTAACTATACCCTTATTTAATAAAACTCGTCACTTTTACAGCTTGTTTGGATGGTTGTTCATTGTTGTATCGTAGTATATTGTTATTTCAAAATAATATTTATTTTGATTGCTTTATTAAAATTAGTTGTATTGTATTGTTAAATTCATTATTTCGGAACAATGAAAAGTCCCTTTTTTAAACAACCGATTTGATGTGGTGAGATTGTTTCTTATTTTTCTTTTCAATTATGCTCCAACTTATTACTTCACAATTCTATTTTACCCTTTACATTTTTCTCCATTTTAACTCCAAATCTCCAATCTATAACCTACTTTATTTTTTTTCCAAAACTTGCCACCAACGTTAAAGGTGTTTTTCCGTCTTCTGTTTTATTTTTTCTCCCAATTCGTTTTTAACCCAATTCTAATTAGTTGTGCTCTTTTGGTTTGCCTTCTTTTGTCTCGCTCCTTTGTTATGCTTTCTTAAGGTGTTTTGCCTTCTTCTATTTTATTTTTATGCATAATTTTTAAAAAATTTTATATTTAAACAATTAGTATATTTTAATTGACTTATCAGTTACAGTACATTACGATACAGTCAAACCAAACATCAAAATATTATTTAATAATAACAAACGATACGATCTATCGAAACATTGTATTTATAAAACGATACGATATACAATACAATATAAAATAACGGGGAATGATCCAAACAAAGTGTTAAGTTGTTTGTGCCATATAATTAATGTTTTTACTTTCAAGAACATTAATTACTAAGGGCAAAATGAGGAAATTAAATTAATTATACCTTGATATTCTAAAACGACAACTATTTTGGACCATAGAGTGTATATATATATATATATATGGTTCGAAATAAGTTATATATATATATATATATATATATATATATATATATATATATATATATATATATATATATATATATATAGAGAGAGAGAGAGAGAGAGAGAGAGAGAGAGAGAGAGAGAGAGAGAGAGAGAGAGAGAGAGAGAGAGAGAGAGAGAGGAGACTGAATTGATCAAAACATCTGAATTAATCGTCATAAATTAAATTAATACTATCTAATTGGATTGGTCAGCAGCCGCATTAATTTGAAGCTTTTGAAGGGGAAACATCAAGTGATTCCAAAGTCGTTAATGCTGTTAAAAGGAGAAAGGATTAAAAAAGTCATAGAAACTTTTAATTGCATTAGAGAAAGTGATTAAGGAATATTGAACTATTCTAGGTCGTCATTACTGCTTCCCTGATTCTGGATTAGTATGATTGGAGTGTTAAAAAGATTAAAGAAGAGCTAAACATCCACATGTCGGATAACTAAACAACAGCATATATCATAATTGGCTGTTTAATAAATTCTACATATTTAATTAATCAACCAATAGATAAAGGAGGGAAGAAGAATATAAAAAGGAAGAGGAAGCACCACTTTTAGCCTTCTATAAATATTCAATTAGATGGACAACCACATCATTTATCATAGAAGCAAGAAAGAGCTTATTGCTCTAGTATATGTCTTCTAATTTTGTAACCCTAATAGGTCGAAGAGAATTTTGGCACAATGGTAACGGAGTTCCATCAATTCTGATCATGATCACAGGTTCAATTCGTGAAAATAGCTTCAAGTAAAAATCGTAAGATCGTATACAACAAATTTAATATGGTCTAACCTTTTCGGAACCTCATGCATAAGGGGAATTTAGTAAATCGAGTTATCCTTTACTAAACTGCAGAGATGAACTATCTACTGGATGCATTACGTGTCGCGACAGTCTCTATCCTATTTTTTACAGGTAACACGACAGGATCACTTCACTTTACAGGAAGGAAGAGTGACAGAAGAGAGTGAGCACACATGGTTCTTGCATGAAAATTCCATGCATAAAGCTCTGCGTGCTTGCTCTCTATCTGTCACACTCCATCCCCTCCTCCCTAAGCCCACTATAAGTATTTTAACTTGTAGCAGTTTACTTACCTTATTTTCAGTATTACTCTTTTTGCTTATTATGAATTATTACCTGTAATTATTTTGTACGTAACCGACTGGTGGTTGTAAAAACTTATTTTAGTGCTTTGCAAATTATAGATCTTTAGAAAACATATGAACAATGAATAATGGTGTCCATGACATGTTGGGGTTGTGACTCTCAAAATTTTGCATGTTGACAATCCATTGTTCGATGTTCCTTTTATCTGAATAATTAATCTAAATAGTCACTTATTTAATTTCTTAAACTGCAAAATAGCCGATAATATGTAATTATGTGATTTGTATATATTTACGTATAATTAATGTATATATTATGTATATCGGTTAAAAGTTCTAAACAGTAAATATGGTCGGCTAGTGAGAAAAGGAAAGATAGAAAAGATAAGGAACTTTGGTGAAACTAGAAAGTAGCACTTAAGTATTAATGCATCTGAAATTACAATTATTAGATTACGCCTCCAGTATTTTTTGTAATGTTTTCACTTGGTATAATTATGGATATATAATATGGGACATATGATCTTCACATGTGCAACAAATAGAGAGATATATGGCATGAATTAGTCTTCCAAAATATAATAGTTTAGGGTAAGCATATGCTAAAGTACTCAGATATCTTTTCTTGACTTTGATTGAAGTGTAATTGAACTATTCGAAAATATGAGTTTGCTATGTGATTTAAGGGGGGACTTTTTTTTTTTTTTTTCCTTTTCCTTTTGGTGAAGAATATCAAAACGTGCTCATCTTCCAGTTGCTAAGGTGTGAAGCAACAAATTATTGTGTGATTTTTAAGGAATATAGAGATTTCATAGATATACAGATAGAATCTGATCCCTAGATATATAGAGATGCATGGATAGTAAGGGTGGTAAATGTGCTGGTTAGATTGAATCTGGACAGCTTAATAAAGAGATTTTTTTTATTTATACCATATATGAAACTTTATTACCAAAAATATTCATAATATCTGAATTAACCGCCTTCCACATTTTTCCTAGAATTTATGTATAATTTGTTTAATATACGATTAATTGGGCCGAATTTTTCATAATTAATGCGCTAAAAATCAGAAAAAAATCTTGCAATTAATTGAGTATACATTAAAATTCTGTCTTAATCACCTGCAAAGAATCAGGAAGCCATTATGGAAGTAAATATTTTTCCATATATTTTTCACCATTGATAGCCATTAAAAAGTTTGAAAGCTTTGAATTCAAATTTGGATTTTCAAAAATTATTATTTGTTTGGATTGGGTGTTGTTGAAAATAATCGGGAATATGATTTGGAGTTTATATCTCAATTTTGAGAGGTTTTGATGAAGATTAGACTTGGTTTTGACTGAATTTCAGATTGAAAGAAGAAGAAGAAGACATATTTCTAGAAATTGTAGATAAATTATAGAATTGTAGATAAATTGTAGATTGGGAAGAATATGCTACAATTGGATGAGAATTGGGATAAAAAATTTAATGTACCCAGTCTGTAGATATTTTGTAGGTAAATTATACATTATGTATATTCTAATTGTAGTTGCTTTGTTGTCTGTTTTCAAAAATCACAAATCTTCTGCAAAAAACGTAATTATGTCGAAAATGTCAATTATGCTACAATTGAAATGAGAATTGGGATATTAAATTTCAATATATCAAGTTTGTAGATATTTTGTTGATAAATTATAGATTATTTGTATTCTGATTGTAGATGCATTGTTTTCTGTTTTCACAAATCCAAAACGACTAAAACTTCTACAAAAAATAGTCTACAATTTATCTACAATTATAAACTGTAAAAAAACACAACTAAAAATAATCTACAAAATTAAGACACTTGTTTGCCACATAGTGTAGCACTTCCTCCAGCATCTACATCGTGCATTTGCTTTGTTCTCATCTCGATACGAATTTATCTAGGAGATGAACTGTGAGTAGTAGGTTCCAATGTATGTAGCTACATATAAACGAATGAAATGTGGCTCCAACTATTGCAACAGATCTCCAATTTCAGAACTTTGAAAAGGAAAAAAAATAAATTAAAGCGCATCTGAACACCAATGCCAAATAAATCTAAAGTAATTCAAACTCTCGAAAAATCTTAAACTACTTTTAAAGTATAATGAAACGACATTCTGAATCAAGCACAAATTATATCACAAATATCTTTATACACAAATCTATATTGAAAAAAGAAAAAAAGAAAAAAAAGAGATTTAGAGAGAGAAGGAGATTTGAGAGATAGTACGTTTTCCACGTTTCCCAGCCAAAGAGACAATATCTTGCCAAAGAGACGATAGATCTTAGCCTTGGCGGCCTCGATCGGCCTCGACTGGCGATAATTTAGGAGAGGGAAAGTAAGGGATTAGTACTGAAAAAAAAATGAAAATGCTTTAATTAAGGAGTAGAATATATCTCATTAATTATAATCTTAATAGATATATGGTATACAAATGGTAATTTGGTATACTAAATGTAATTTACTCAAATCTTAAACATGTAGGGTAAAAAGGTTTCCTATCTAGGATAGAAATGTAAAAATTCCCTTAATAAATGCGTCATTGTCCAACCCAGCCCTAAGTATATTTGAGTTAAGATGGGCTAAACAATGGATCACAAACCCGCCCAACTTGATCCATATTTTAGAACAATGCTCATGTGACGAACCGAACATCGTTAGGTCCCGAATTCTGCGAAGCACCGGATCTAGATAATTTGTACCTTAAATGTATAAGTTGAAAAATATTTTGCGGGGGGTTAGGGGTTGGGGCGGAGGAGTGGGTGGATAGTGCAGGGAAAAAGAAACAGAAAATAAAAAATTAAAAATATAATAAAAAAGTAAAAAACAATAGGTATTATATATATATATATATATATATATATATATATATATATATATATATATATATATATATATATATATATATATATATATATATCATTTGTTCTAATATACCATTTATCCATCTCTTAAATGTCTTATTTAATCAACACTTCACCAATTAATTGTAATGGGGGAGGGGGGGTGTAGGGTGGTACAAAAAAATTAAAATATACAAAAAAAAGGTAAAAAAAAATTAGTGGGGGTTTGCGCGGATGGTAGGGTAGGTGGGTGGTGCAGAAAAATAAAAAATAGTAGAAATTGAAAACACAAAAAAAAAAATTTAAGGGGGTTTTGCGCGCGGCGGGGTGAGGGGATTAGGGTAGTGGGTGGTATAAAAAACTGAAAATAAAAAAAAAAAAAAAAATCAGGGGGTTTAAGGTGTTGGTGGGTGGGTGGTGCAGAAAAATAAAAGAACAGAAAATTAAAAATACAAAAAGAAAAGAGTAAAACTAGGGTAACTACGTAAATTTTTAGGTAAGTTGGATTGTGATCCCTTTGTTTTGAGTGAGCTTCATGAGTTGTATTTGAGCTGCTTAATGAGTTAGAATTGGTTATAAAAACTAGAGAATTTTTCATAAAGCACTATCTGTTAGTAGTAATTAGCCATATATAGATATCATTTGCTATGTTACGAGTTATAGATACATCTTCTGTGGTTATAAAATGTATTTGATGTATTTAAGCTATTGTATTTATGAATACAGTAGCAAAAAAAGACGTGAATCGGGGAAGTCTAGCTAATCAGTTGTTGTATTTTAGTGTATTCGACTGTATTCATCGCGTGAACATATGGGATTACAACTGGACAAATTACTGTATTCACAACGTAAAACATGAGATTACATTATTTTTAAACGGAAAGTGTATCAATTAACATAATAGACTCTTAATATAACTCAACAAACTCAATTATAACACACAAAAATTATATTTTCGGTTATAAAAAAGATTCTCAATTGAAAAGTACCTCAAAAACATATCAATCTTCAGAGAAATTATATAATACATCTGAATTCATAAATTATATTAATTAGAAAAGACGTATGAATACATTCATGGCATAGAGTGAGACAGTGAATACAATAAAATATATAGACTACAGCGGATACATTGAAAATAATGAAAAAAAGACAGTGAATAAAATAAAATTCTTAGAGTATAGCAAGATACATTGATTTATAATGAAAAAAGACAATGAATACAATGAAATACATGAAAATAGAGCGTGATACGTTACAAATACATAAAAATATTTTAACAGAAAATCAAGTTGCTCAGCCCCAAACTCCGTCGTCTTTACTTTAGAACAACCCCTAATTTCCGCCTTGTAGCCAAATAATCCTTCCATCTTCAAAGATTTTATAGAACGCTAATTAAACCAGAACTTACAGAATATTTAATCGAAAATTAATTGGATTCTTTTCTAGTTATCCGCATGGATTGAAATCCAAGCATCAATGAAAGATAAATATGTTATAAAATCAAGCATTTTAAACTTGGTGAACCTCAACAACAAATAATCACCAACAATTTCATGAATTTGCTTCGGCATGATTGGGTATTCGAGTTAGGGTTTGTTGTTGTTGTGCTGCTGGTCGCAGGTTTTGAAGGATTGATTAAAGTGAATCAAAGAGAAGATGTCGTTAGAAGTAGGAGGAGAGGGGAAATTTTGATGGAATGGGAAGAGAATGAGATGTAGAGAGAAAGAAAATAGTGTAATTGGCTTAGGGCTAGGAGGTAACCAAAATTAAATATTTTGCTATAAATCTTAAAAGGTATTTATAGAATATAATTTTTTAAAATGGTATTTATTTAAAATAAATAAGGTATTAACCTTTGCTATAGGAAGTAAAAATTCCTAAAAGCTAATGAGTTAACTTGGGCTCAGGCCAAATTGACCCATGAACTAAAATGTTTGTAATCCAATCTATCAATCTTTGGACGGGTTGGACGGGTTTGGGCTCAAATTGTCACCCCTAATGGATTGACAAATATTGTAAAAATTGTACCGGGTGCCCTATTTTGGCTCCCCTTTTTAACCTGTAGCCACTTTGTCTTTCTGTTTGCACCTGTACCCACTTTTTAAAAAACTTCAGCTTACCTTTCTCCTCCCCTTCTTCTTCTTCTTCTTCTTCTTCTGTTGTTGGTGCTGCTAAAGAAACTGTACAATTGAATTTCAAATCTTCAATTGTTTCATTAATTATTTAATCTCGAGGTCACTGCTTAGTCCCATACGACACATTATTTTTTATACTAAAAGGCAACGGCACTAATATTAACTAGTAGCAGTTATAAAAATTTAGGATGTTGAACTTCTTCATAGTTTACATAAGATTTAATATAAGTCGGGATTCTTGATTGAGTGCGGCTCAATAAATGAGACTGTTAGCATTTGTAGGAAAAAATTGTATAGTTTTAGGGCTGAAGTTTTCTATTACAACATAGAAACTTCAGCTCTAGAGCTGAAGTTTCCTAGTTACAACATAGAAACTTCAGCTCTAGAGCTGAAGGTTTTATTTTATAACTGGCAAACTTCAGCTCTAGAGTTGAAGTTTTCTAGTTACAACATAGAAACTTCAACTTTAGAGCGAAGTTTTTATTTTATAACTAGTAAACTTTAGCTCTAGAGCTGAAGTTTTCTGGTTACAAAGACAAAACTTCAGCTCTAGAGCTGAACTTCTGGCCCGACTACTAAAATACTGAAGTATGCACCCGTACCCACTTTTAAAAAAACTTCAGCTTCCCTTTCTCCTCCCCTTCTCCTCCTCCTCCTCCTCCTCCTCTTCGTCGTCTTCTTTTTCTTCTTCTTCTTCTTCTTCTTCTTCTTCTTCTTTTGTTGTTGGTGCTGCTAAAGCAACTGTACAATTGAATTTCAAATCTTCCATTGTTTCATTAATGATTTAATCCGGAGGTCACTGCTTAGTCCCCTACGACACATTGTTTTTGATACTAAAAGGCAACAATACTAATATTAACTAGTAGCAGTTATAAAAGTCAGGATGTTGAACTTCCTGTCATAGTTCACATAAGATTTAATATAAGTCAGAATTCTTGACTGAGGGCGACACAATAAATGAGACTGTTAGCATTTGTAGGAAAAAATTGTATAGTTCTATGCCTGAAGTTTTCTAGTTACAACATAGAAACTTCAGCTCTAGAGCTGAAGTTTTTATTTTATAACTACAAACTAGAGAACTTCAGCTCTAGAGCTGAAGTTCCCTAGTTATAACATAGAAAATTTAGCTCTAGAGCGAAGTTTTATTTTATAACTGACAAATTTCAGCTCTAAAGCTGAAGTTTTCTGGTTACAAAGACAAAACTTTAGTTCTAGAGCTGAACTTCAGGCCCGACTAC